>OY720258.1:12795000-13107500 GCA_963082625.1 Pasiphila rectangulata | reverse complement strand
TGTCTGAAATTAAGTGATTTTATTTATTATTATTTTATTATATCATGCCTCGTTACGTTTTTACCTTTGTGCCTTGTCTTTCAGATAATAATATACGACATCATAGACGTCGTGCCGGAGCCAGGCCAGCCTCTCACCAAGAACAGGTCGGTTAACCTGGGTATATACCTACCTCTCTTAGTTTGAGTCTTTTGTTATGTAGTAGTAGAACTTTTTGTGAAGAGTTCATCCGGAGAAGTATACCTATTTCGGCCGCCAAGCGGTAATGACTGCATTTCTGTGTTATTAACATACATAGAACCGAGTATTTATCGCGTAAATTATCTATATTATTCCCCGACGTTTCGCTTGGATTGTACCAAGCATGGTCCCGGGAAGACTGGGTTCCGGTTTGAAGGGCAAGGGGTCGGGAAAATGACGGGCATATGAGACCTTACAACTATGTAGACATTTATATTCTACAACAAGTTTTTTTACAACCAATGGGACAAAATCTATTTCTAATTAAATGTAGGCTAATACGAATTGGCTGAAAAAACTTGGTAAAAACTCTTTAAATTAATCTTGATCAATAGTGCTATTGTTCTGTTACTTACCCCGCTGGCTCAGTGACCCGAAGTGGGTCTTGGCCTCCGACAGAAGAAGACGCCATTAGTGCGAGCTAGGACATGCCAGTCCCCGTTGTAAGTCTCTCTCTACTACATCCCTCCAGCGGCGCCAGGGCGTCCAACAGGGCGGCGCCCTATAGGATAGCCAAGATAAGCACTCCGCACCATACGATCTTCTCCCATTCTTTCCAAATGGCCAAGCCAGCGCAGACGGTGAGCTTTACTCTCTCCAACGATGTTCTGTTCTGGCCCGAGTTCTTCTACCTCCAGGTTTTTCCGGATTCTCCAGCTCCCATCCTCTCTTTGAGTAGGCCCTAGGATTTTTCAAAATTGATTGATTGTTCAAATACCTCGGCTGTACTGTGACTGACACAAACAACAATACGGAGGAGATAGATATCCGAATACATAATTCCCTCAGATGCGGTGCAGCTTTACATAACGTATTGGTGTCCGAGATGGAGAGGCAGGAGAACCAAGATTCGGATTTACAAAACCGTCATTAGACCGATCTTGATGTTCGGGTGCGAGGCTTGGACACTAACCCACAGAGAGAGGAGCAGGCTTTTGGTAGCCGAGAGAAAGATTTTACGAAAAATCCTAGGGCTTTTGTACTGTTGGTGAAAAATAAATATTATTAATAAAATAAATATTATTAATAAAATAAATATTATTAATAAAATAAATATTATTTTTGTGCAGATTCAAGGAGATCTATGCGAAGGAACAGAAGGGCCCGGTGACGGCGCTCACGCAGGTCCTCGGGTACTTGATATCGGCAGTGGGGCAGAAGGTAACGACTGGTATTGTTATCAGAAGTGGGAAACATTTCTGATTGTCACTAAGCTGAAGAGTTTGTCTGTTTGAACGCGCTAATCTCAGAAACTACTGGTGCGAGTTACCAAATTTATTCGGTGCTGGCTAGCCCGAACACCGAGGAAGGCTATGAACATCACGCTGTAGGAGCGGAGAATCATTGAAAAATGGTATATAACTATCGCGATCACAACACATTATTACTATATTGGATTATCGGGTATTTATCGCGTAGTTACCTTTATTTTAATCCCGACGTGTCGACCGGATTGCACCGGATCGTGGACTGGCGTGGAATTAACCGCTACAAAGCGAAGGCGTCTTTTCAGACTACCCTCACTTGGTGTTAATATGTGTATAATAAATTATGATAAGCTTCCGGAAGATAGTTTCAGCTCCTTTAAAATTGTATTGTAGCCTACGTACCACGCTATCTCTTATGTGACGCAGGAAACGTTGCACGGTACAGCTAGTAGGTACATTATAAGCTGTCTACTGTCCCACAACAGTGCGTCTACCATGAGTTGTCACTGTCAGATCGCCTGCCGTTACCGCAGTAATAATAGTACGTTAGAATGCAAAATGGCAATTAACATGGCCAGCCAAATAACATAAGAATTTATAAATTAACTTGACACTGGCGGAATTGTGTAAAACCTAACACAAAAAGCCATAAAATAAAAAGACAAGACAAGACGTTACCATGACATCTGTCAGATTTGTAACTCATCGTACCAAATTCTAAGCAAATGGAGCCCAAACTACAGTCGCTGTAATATAGTTTACTGCGTATTTTAGTATCAAACTATCCGCTAGAGGCGCTGTACAAGTTTTCATACATTTTTTAACTACAGTCGCTAGCGAGTATGGACTGAAAACTCATGGTAGACCTGCAGGGCAAACCTTTATCTAAATTACGTCCTTCGCAGATATACATCTGGCAGCTGAAAGACAACGACCTGGTCGGCATAGCGTTCATAGACACGGGCATCTACGTGCACCGCATGCTGGCCATCAAGAACCTCATCTGCGTCTGCGACGTGTACAAGTCCGTCTCGCTGCTGAGGTACCAGGTGAGTGAGAGAAGACAACGACCTGGTCGGCATAGCGTTCATAGACACGGGCATCTACGTGCACCGCATGCTGGCCATCAAGAACCTCATCTGCGTCTGCGACGTGTACAAGTCCGTCTCGCTGCTGAGGTACCAGGTGAGTGAGAGAAGACAACGACCTGGTCGGCATAGCGTTCATAGACACGGGCATCTACGTGCACCGCATGCTGGCCATCAAGAACCTCATCTGCGTCTGCGACGTGTACAAGTCCGTCTCGCTGCTGAGGTACCAGGTGAGTGAGAGAAGACAACGACCTGGTCGGCATAGCGTTCATAGACACGGGCATCTACGTGCACCGCATGCTGGCCATCAAGAACCTCATCTGCGTCTGCGACGTGTACAAGTCCGTCTCGCTGCTGAGGTACCAGGTGAGTGAGAGAAGACAACGACCTGGTCGGCATAGCGTTCATAGACACGGGCATCTACGTGCACCGCATGCTGGCCATCAAGAACCTCATCTGCGTCTGCGACGTGTACAAGTCCGTCTCGCTGCTGAGGTACCAGGTGAGTGAGAGAAGACAACGACCTGGTCGGCATAGCGTTCATAGACACGGGCATCTACGTGCACCGCATGCTGGCCATCAAGAACCTCATCTGCGTCTGCGACGTGTACAAGTCCGTCTCGCTGCTGAGGTACCAGGTGAGTGAGAGAAGACAACGACCTGGTCGGCATAGCGTTCATAGACACGGGCATCTACGTGCACCGCATGCTGGCCATCAAGAACCTCATCTGCGTCTGCGACGTGTACAAGTCCGTCTCGCTGCTGAGGTACCAGGTGAGTGAGAGAAGACAACGACCTGGTCGGCATAGCGTTCATAGACACGGGCATCTACGTGCACCGCATGCTGGCCATCAAGAACCTCATCTGCGTCTGCGACGTGTACAAGTCCGTCTCGCTGCTGAGGTACCAGGTGAGTGAGAGAAGACAACGACCTGGTCGGCATAGCGTTCATAGACACGGGCATCTACGTGCACCGCATGCTGGCCATCAAGAACCTTTATTTATTTATTTATTTATCTCTACCCGCACGCATGGAATAATGGTCAGTCAGTCAGTTCGTATGGAATCTTCCGCGCACTACCGTGTCAAATATATAAACAGTGGTCTTGAGTCGGAAATTAACACGAGAAATTGTTCAGCATCCGCTGCCATTGGAAAGCTCCGGCAAAAGATTTAGCGTTTATAAGTAAGAGGGCTGTTAGTGAATAAACTTAATATTATTTGGTTTCAGGACACGCATCGAACCCTTTCGCTGGTTTCAAGAGATCTGAGAAATGCATCGGTATGTACAAACTCTATATAAATTAATTGTGTATCATTTAATAACATTAAATAAAGCAGTACAATGTTGCCCCTCCTCTCCTGCCTTTGGATGCAGTAAGAATCTGCCAAGGGATGACTCTGACAGATGCAGCAACCCTTCGTCATGATATAAACTACTGCTTAAAACCATTATAAAACGAGTTATTAGAGAATTTGATAATCTGCCAAGTTTGTGTTGTTTGTCGCGGGCTTCCGAATCTCCCGTTTCTTTCCCGGCCGGGGCTGATTCTCCCGTCTCTTTCCCGGCCGGGGCTAATGCTCCCATCTCTTTCCCGGTCGGGGCTAATTCTCCCGTCTCTTTCCCGGCCGGGGCTAATACTCCCGTCTCTTTCCCGGCCGGGGCTAATTTTCCCGTCTCTTTCCCGGCCGGAGCTAATTCTCCCGTCTCTTTCCCGGCCGGGGCTAATGCTTCCATCTCTTTCCCGGTCGGGGCTGATTCTCCCGTGTCTTTCCCGGCCGGGGCTGATTCTCCCGTCTCTTTCCCGGGGCGGGGATGTGTCATGACATTTTATCAGGGACTATTTCATAGTGCCTTTTCTCTCTGCTAAGTCGACATATTTATATAAGAAGTTTATTTATCGTACAATATACTTTACAACGATATACAAAATAAAGTAAAAGAATATGATATAGTTTAGATCTTTATTATAAAATAAACATTTGTACACACAGCCATAATCAATCAATATATGTAAAATTCTTCCGTTACTGACTGAGTGACTGACAGACAACGCACAGCCTAAACCACTGGACCTAGAGACTTGAAATTTGGCACACATATACCTTGAGTATCCTAGAGGTGCGATGAGGGATTTTTAGAAATTCCCACGGGAACGGGAACTACGCGGGTGAAACTGCGAGGTGCGGCTAGTATAATATAAATATCGAGATATAATAGAAACATCACGAATAAACACTAGAAAATATATAAGAACTATGAAACTAGCAGCTATTTTTAAAAGTAGGTAATTAAGTTACTTAAAACTTTCCTTATGTCTAGATCCGATTAATAAATAAATAAATAAATAGATGGGGTATTATATATAAATTGGAGGATTTCTTTTGAGGTCGAAATATGCTTACTAAATTTGTACATTTATGTATTATTTGTTGTTAAAACAAATATATCGAGGCCGTGGGGTGTCGGCAGAAGAATGCCCGTGGATGCAGTAAGAGCCTGCTAAGGGATACCCCCGGAAGATGGGCAGCAACGTCTTTCCGTGTATCAACATCCCGCACTGCGCTCGCCAAGCCGCCTGCCGTCCACGAGGGAGGCCTGTGTTCAGAAATGGACGTTTCACGGCTCGAATGACGAGAGCGAGTTCAATGTTAGTGTGGTTGCAGATCTACGACATCGAGTTTGTGGTGGACAACGCCAACCTGGGCTTCCTGGTGAGCGAGGCGGAGGGCAACTTCGCCATGTACATGTACCAGCCGCAGGCGCGCGAGAGCTACGGAGGTATGTATCTCGAACATGTACAATGTACATGTACCAGCCGCAGGCGCGCGAGAGCTACGGAGGTATGTATCTCGAACATGTACAATGTACATGTACCAGCCGCAGGCGCGCGAGAGCTACGGAGGTATGTATCTCGAACATGTACAATGTACATGTACCAGCCGCAGGCGCGCGAGAGCTACGGAGGTATGTATCTCGAACATGTACAATGTACATGTACCAGCCGCAGGCGCGCGAGAGCTACGGAGGTATGTATCTCGAACATGTACAATGTACATGTACCAGCCGCAGGCGCGCGAGAGCTACGGAGGTATGTATCTCGAACATGTACAATGTACATGTACCAGCCGCAGGCGCGCGAGAGCTACGGAGGTATGTATCTCGAACATGTACAATGTACATGTACCAGCCGCAGGCGCGCCAGAGCTACGGAGGTATGTATCTCGAACATGTACAATGTACATGTACCAGCCGCAGGCGCGCGAGAGCTACGGAGGTATGTATCTCGAACATGTACAATGTACATGTACCAGCCGCAGGCGCGCGAGAGCTACGGAGGTATGTATCTCGAACATGTACAATGTACATGTACCAGCCGCAGGCGCGCGAGAGCTACGGAGGTATGTATCTCGAACATGTACAATGTACATGTACCAGCCGCAGGCGCGCGAGAGCTACGGAGGTATGTACGTATCTCGGACATGAGGGCGCAGCGTTGGTGGAAGATAGGAATAGTAAGTTGTTAACCGAGGGTCGAAATAATCAATTCCCGAGGTATTTAGACTAGAATTGATTCTTTTACCCGTGTTAAACACTCTACTTTTAATTTCGAATATGAGGAAAATAAAACTAGTGTTGCGCGACAAACGCGCCTCTAACTCGTGTGTTAGAACGCACCTTACGCGTGCGATAGGTAGTTCTTTTACCCTCTCACCCCTGCCAACCTCTGCTAGGTGGCGTGTGCGGACGCTTCAAATCCGCGAACCGGCCGCATCAGCGCGCCGCGATCTATTGTGTTTTTGCCTGTTTTAGATTGTAATTGTTATATATTTTATCCCGTGTTTACTGATTATATTTACCTTTTATCGTGCAACGAACTCTTTTACTACAAGCCCAAACCCTGAGAGAGACAAAAAGTACCTAGCCTACACTAGTTGTTTATCTAATCTATTTATTGATAATATATAATAATATTAGTAGTACTTAACTATTCAAAATTTACTGTCAAATTAGGACCTATTTTTTTGAATTCCGTCACAGATACGTAACAGATTGCTATCCCGCCAATTTATGTCGACTTTTTAAATTTTAAATATGGAACTCACCGCGTAATTGTTGCGGCTTATTCCGCTCAAAGGAGTTTGCGCTAAGTTCACACTGGCTGTTTAGAAAGTCACATGGCCGCAGCATTTTTTTTTACATAAATCTCTTCATAGCTGATAGCAGTTCTATTTTTAAAGTTCATTCCGGCCCTTAGGTGGGAAGTAATTTGTATGAGTTTTTCCCTCTCTATGGAGGGAAGCAGCATTTTCCACCCAATAATCAGATCAAAACAACACTACTTTCCGAGTATGAGTAATGAAAAATACTTTGTGTTAAAATCAAAAATAAGGAGTCATAAGGTGAGTCTTTTTACACGTGCCAACTATGGATACAGTACACCGAAATATGGAAGCATCAAAGTTGCTTACAACTTTAGAAAATTCTTTGGTTTAGAATGCTGCAGCGCCGCCGGAATTTTACATGTTATTATTATGAATACGATAATTCACGATAGTTGTTATAGTAAAATGTATATATGCTGAAATATATAGGCTGAAAGCTGAAGGTGACTCGCGAATGAGGTCGAGCTGATGCTTTGCGAATACCGGAGGTTTTTAGGGTTCCAGGCCAAAATGGTAAAAGGAACCATTTTTGTGTAACTTTGTGAGTCTGTCTGCCGCAGATGGATATTGAGAACTACTGATGTTATAAGTTTGAAAATACACATAAGTTCCGCTATCAGACAATAGATAGTGAAGCCACCCTTTCAGGATGGCTTCACAAACACTAACGCAGTCCATTTGAATTATTTTCATTTAATTAAAATAGTATAATTAGAACATTAGTAACAGCTTCAACATAAAATAAAGCTGCTGAGTCCGTCCGTCTATGTGATTGGCTCCGCGAGGGGACTCCTTGAGGATGAAAACTGACTTTTTTAATTGAGTTTACATTATTTGGGAAAACACACAGTACAATAATACAATCTAAATCGTAAATATAAAGTATCCAATAAAGTTTTCACAGATTTTAAAGAACTTAGGAAGAGTTTTCCGTGGATGCAGTACGATATTGGCAGATCGTTACTGGATCCACGGGTAAGGAGTGGAATTATTATGTTAAATTATGTTTTGTTCCCCAGGCCAGCGTCTGATAAAGAAGAGCGACTACCACGTGGGCCAGCAGGTGCACGCCATGTTCCGCATCGCGGCGCAGCCGGGCCCCGACGCCGCCAGCCGCCGACACATCACTATGTACAGTGCGTATCGCCTACATACGTCTCACTATAAGTCTGTCTGAGAGGAGGTGGAATAATGTTCCAACATTTTGTGGTAGCTGCCACGATCTATTAAATAAAAAATAAAAAACATCGCCTTTCACACCCCTAAAAATGATGAGTGTGTTGTGTTAAAAGTATTATTTTGTTATTTAGGAACATTTTAAAAGAATAAATAGATGTCATATATATGAAAAGCGGTGGAATATTGTTCCAACATTACAAGGCAGCGTATCTAAACCTGCCACGATCTCTACAGCGGCAATGATGTTCGTGCTGTACGGTTTGCTGCAGCGTCTGGGACATTGTTAGATGCGTTGTAGCATATGTGCATGGTATAGGTACCACCACTCGGTCACGGAGCAATCGAGTTATTGTAGCCTATATTTGAATGTTGTGATGCGAAATAACCGTGGGGTGCAGTAGTTGCGTTGCGGCAATGTTGCCCCTCTCTTGCCCGTAGATGCAGTCGGAATCTGCCAAGGGACACCTCCGGACGAAGAGGCAGCAGTGTCAACACCCTATACTGCGCTCGCCACTCCGAAAGTATGGCAACAACTCCTCATGATCAGTACTTAGTGGTCAGTGGGGGAGGCCTGTGTCCAGCTGTGGACATCCTACGGCTGGAAGAGATGCGGAATAGGTTGTGTTATTATAATAGTTTTATTAAACCTAGTTGTTATTTATACCTAGTTTGAGTGCCTGTGTTATTAGAATGTTATGTCATGTTGAATTAGGAACTACATTGTACCTGTGGCGTTAGTGGTATAATAAATTATCTCTATCTTATGTTTATCATTGGCGAGACCAAATCTAGTAGATTGCGCTGGCTTGGCCCCGTGTTGCGAATGGGGGGGATCGAGCAGCAAAACGTGCTTTTCAAGGAGTGCCGATCGGCCGGCGACCTGTCGGCCGACCCAGATACAGGTGGAAGGATGCAGTGGAGAAGGACCTTCGCTCACTTCAAGTGTTTCCAGTTTCCAGTTGTCACCAGGCTCTTTCTGCATCCACGGGCATGAGAGGAGAACATTCTACAGTCCACGGCCAACGCTGACGCTGTATAAATCATCTATGATATTTATATATATTCTTTTTATCTTACAGCGACCCTCGACGGCAGTCTGGGGTATATCCTGCCCCTCTCGGAGAAGATGTACCGGCGTCTGCTGATGTTGCAGAACGTCATGAATAACTACTGCTGCCACCTCGCCGGGCTCAACCCGCGCGCGCACAGGTAGGGACACGGCATAGCTTCTGGAAGAAGAGGAAGTTTCTGGAAGTTGTGGATGTCAATTTGTGCGTGTGGTTAAAACATTCACCACACGCACAAATGGACATCCACAACTGGACATAGGCCTTCCATAAGGGGGGGTTGCGGCCATATTTGACAAGTTCGGCAGGCGCGCTGGCGGGATGTTAATACACGGAAAGACGCTGGTGCCCATCTTCCGGAGGCCATCTTCTGCATCCACGGGCTGGATGTCTGGACTTGGATAGGATTATGTCAAATTAACTTTGCGTTGGCGAAGCGGCGGGTTAAAGCTAGTTCACGATAGTAATTAAAGTAAAATATAGTACTAAAATGTGAATCGTTACAGAACGTACAAGTCGCCGCGGCGGCCGGTGGGCGGCGCGGCGCGCGGCGTGCTGGACGGCGACCTGGTCGCGCTGTACACCAGCATGCCGGACGTCGAGAAGCAGGATGTGAGTATTCCTCATACCATTCCTTTATTCAACGTACAAGGCGCGGCGTGCTGGACGGCGACCTGGTCGCGCTGTACACCAGCATACCGGACGTCGAGAAGCAGGATGTGAGTAATCCTCATACCATTCCTTTATTCAACGTACAAGGCGCCGCGGCGTGCTGGACGGCGACCTGGTCGCGCTGTACACCAGCATGCCGGACGTCGAGAAGCAGGATGTGAGTATTCCTCATACCATTCCTTTATTCAACGTACAAGTCGCCGCGGCGTGCTGGACGGCGACCTGGTCGCGCTGTACACCAGCATGCCGGACGTCGAGAAGCAGGATGTGAGTATTCCTCATACCATTCCTTTATTCAACGTACAAGGTGCCGCGGCGTGCTGGACGGCGACCTGGTCGCGCTGTACACCAGCATGCCGGACGTCGAGAAGCAGGATGTGAGTAATCCTCATACCATTCCTTTATTCAACGTACAAGGCGCCGCGGCGTGCTGGACGGCGACCTGGTCGCGCTGTACACCAGCATGCCGGACGTCGAGAAGCAGGATGTGAGTATTCCTCATACCATTCCTTTATTCAACGTACAAGGCGCGGCGTGCTGGACGGCGACCTGGTCGCGCTGTACACCAGCATACCGGACGTCGAGAAGCAGGATGTGAGTAATCCTCATACCATTCCTTTATTCAACGTACAAGGTGCCGCGGCGTGCTGGACGGCGACCTGGTCGCGCTGTACACCAGCATGCCGGACGTCGAGAAGCAGGATGTGAGTATTCCTCATACCATTCCTTTATTCAACGTACAAGGCGCGGCGTGCTCGACGGCGACCTGGTCGCGCTGTACACCAGCATGCCGGACGTCGAGAAGCAGGATGTGAGTATTCCTCATACCATTCCTTTATTCAACGTACAAGGCGCGGCGTGCTCGACGGCGACCTGGTCGCGCTGTACACCAGCATGCCGGACGTCGAGAAGCAGGATGTGAGTATTCCTCATACCATTCCTTTATTCAACGTACAAGGCGCGGCGTGCTCGACGGCGACCTGGTCGCGCTGTACACCAGCATGCCGGACGTCGAGGAGCAGGATGTGAGTATTCCTCATACCATTCCTTTATTCAACGTACAAGGCGCGGCGTGCTCGACGGCGACCTGGTCGCGCTGTACACCAGCATGCCGGACGTCGAGAAGCAGGATGTGAGTATTCCTCATACCATTCCTTTATTCAACGTACAAGGCGCGGCGTGCTCGACGGCGACCTGGTCGCGCTGTACACCAGCATGCCGGACGTCGAGGAGCAGGATGTGAGTATTCCTCATACCATTCCTTTATTCCTGCATTCATCATATTATTCGGTTTTTTTTATTCTCGATTTATTTACAGGACTTTTTTACCTATGTTGGTATGTCATTATTAGTTTTTAAATACAGGGTTTTCAAAACGCGTCCTCCCGCGACCGCGACCAGGCGCAATCCGGTCGAAACGTCGGGGAAAATAATGAAAAAAGGCACGCGATGAAATCCTGTATTTTAAAAACTTATAGAAAGTTTAAGAAGAAGAAGAAGAAAACCATTTATTTACCACACGCACAGTACAATATAAACACAAAGAAAATAAAATAAAATTACACAAACAAACAAACAAACAAAGAACACAAATAAAACTCAACATTAAAATACGGACAGGAAGAAAAGAATGTAGCGCGGGTAAATGGGTCCCCAACTCAGCATTGTGTAGCACCTGGCCAGGCTCAGACGCTACGCTGGTTTTCAGTTGGGGCCCTGGGTGATTTCACGACCACGGAGAAGGAGACAGGAAAGGAACATTAAACTCAAACAAAACAACATAAAACTCAAACAAACAATAAAACCGTATACAAACAAAACATAAACACAAAAAAACCGTTACAAAATAATAATAATAATAATAACAACAAATTACGGTACATTTATGAAGAAGAAAACAAAATGAAAAGAAAATCTGTCACGCTCAAAAAGCTGCCAGACAGGCAACACCAGGATTATGTCTATTTGTTTGTTTAACAAAGTGTTCATTATCACGTCAGCCGTAAGACGTCCAGGGCTGGGCGTAGGCGACCCGGCAGACAGGCCTCTCGCGGCCGGCGACGAGGGTAGCGCGGGGAAGGCGGGTTGGTGGCTCGTACACGGAAAGACGCTGCTTCCGGAGGTTATGGCAGATGCTTACTGCATCCACGGGCAAGAGAGAGGCAAGACTTCTGCCAGCACCCCGTTTTGTTACAGGAGGGTTGTGAGCCGTTACTATAACGCTGCTGGACACAGTAGGTCTACCATGAGTTTTAAAAATGTTTACTCGATAGCGACTGTGGTTCAAAAAATGTATGAAAACTTGTACAGCGCCTCTAGCGGATAGATTGGTGCTAAAATACGCAGCAAACTATACTACAGCGACTGTAGTTTGGGCTTCATTTTCTTAGGATTTGGTACCATGATTTACAAATACGACAGATGTCATAGTAACGTACTATTACTACTGCAGTAACGGCACGCGATCTAACAGGGACAACTCATGGCAGACACACAGGCCTCCCACATGCTGCCCACACCTCCCTTCCGGAGGCATCCCTTAGCAGGCTCTTACTGCATCCACGGGCATGGGACGAGGGGTACCATTCTACTGCCGGCACCCCGCGGCCCTTATTTATTATTCATTATGTATTTATTTATATTCTTTGTTTGCAGATCGCGAAGAAAATCGGTACACGAGTGGACGAGATCATGGCGGACATTAATGAGATAGACAGACTGACGGCGCACTTCTGAACGCCATAGAAGTAACCACGTTGACGGCACGTATGCTGATCCCTGATCTCTAAACACGATGACAATTCAAGTCGCTTTTCATTATGAGTTTTCGTGCCAGAGTCAAAGTTATGCATCAATGCATGATCAGTGATGTGCGGATTTCCTTAAGTTATTGTGTAACTAACACCACTGGTTCTTACTTAGTGTATGATGTGGGTTGTTTGAGCTAGGGGTTATCCATAAACTGCGTCGACCCCCTCTCCCCCTTTGGAGGGGGTCGACGAAGTGTAACATTTCGTAACAAGGGGGAGGAGTTTTAAATTCGTGACGTCACGTTTCAATGGAAATAAAACAAATTTCGTAAACACTGGTGTCGATTCTGTTTTACACTTCCTAAAACTAATTATAACAAGGGATTTGACGTTTTTAAATTTTAGCTGTCATCGTTTAATTGGGTATAATTGTTCCGTATTAATTTTAGAACGGCCCTAACCGAATAGCTATTATGTCATTTTTGTCAGAATTTAATAAATAGTCCTATTTATTAAATTCGGACAAAAATGACATAATAGCTATTTGGTTAGGTTAGGTGTGACAAGTGCGCTGTAAATAAATAGTCCTATTTATTAAATTCGGACAAAAATGACATAATAGCTATTTGGTTAGGTTAGGTGTGACAAGTGCGCTGTTACAAGGAAGGAGAAGGGATCCAAAAGACGGTGTATGTAGAATTTTTGAAAATTTAAGAAAGAATCAGTGCGGAGTTACCTGTTTTAGACAGTAAGATAATGTTAGTTTGAATGTGTAAATATTAAGAATGAAATTAAACTTCGTATTTTTAATGGAATTGTTTGATTTATACAGTTTATTTATTAGGACCACCAACCTCTTACTGCATCCACGCGTAAGAGAGGAGAAGCGCATAACTATCATAAACCTCCTTCTAGATCATTTTGTAAAAACGGGAATTACGTAGTACCTATTGTAACGTCGAAGATTATTCCGACACGTTTCGATTTTTCAAGAAAATCATCATCATGGGATTGAATGCCCGTCCGCGCGTGGGCCGACACGACACTGATCTTCTAGATCTCTTGGTCTGATATTTTTTTGTTTTTGTGGAATTACTGTTAAGTTTCTTAAATACCCGCTCCTTAACTTTATGTAATCTCGGCAAATACCGGCCGAGACGGGTAAATTGAAATCCAGCGCTGTATGGTTCCGCATGCAGCTTACGCTGAATTTACTCCCTTTGTCTCCACCTTGTGATAGGGTACTTAGATTAAGATCATTTAAACTTTTTGTGATGAGACAATAAATGATTTTGTATTTGTATTTTGATGAGGGGTTTTAGCCATAGAGGCGTTGCTGTCCATCTTCCGGAGGTCTCCCCTCCTGGATCCTCGGGCAAGAGAGCAATGGCAGCTAGCGTACTTAACACTATGTTTCGTTACTGATAAATTTTAATGCTGAACTATCATATTGTGAAACGCTTCAGTCAATTATTATTATTTATTATTATTATTTATGAGCCTGATTCTTCCCACTGCAGGGCAAAGGCCTCCCCTCTCTCCACTGGTCCCTATCATGTGCTTTCTGGTGCCAATTTTCGCTGTAGGAGTCAATTAATTAATCAGTCAATTAATGAGTTGATAATACTAAAGTTATTGTACCATTTGTTACATACATATGTTAGGTCTGTATTATTACTGCCGGCACCCCTTGGCAAAATATACAATCATCATTTTTCATTATTTCAGCCATAAAACATCCACTGATGAACACAGGCCTCCCTCATGGATCTCCATGAGGGGTAGTTGCCATATTCACCACGCTTGGCAGGCGGGTTGGTGAGCGCAGTATGGGATGTTGATACACGGATAGACGCTGCTGCCCATCTTCCGGAGGTATCCTTTAGCAGGCTGTTACTGCATCCATGGGCATGAGAGGAGGGGTATCATTCTACTGCCGGCACTATCTTTCCTCCGTCGACCGAGACACGTTCTCGGCTTGCCCGTTGACGAGCTCACCGCCGCTAACCCGGAGGTGACGTCAACTTGTCCCACACTAGCTGTTAGACACATTTTCAAAAACCGGTCCCGCCGGCGGGGCCGAAGAATACATTCTTCCGTCTAAAGGTGCAGTTTTGATTGTTTTGATTATCCTTCAGTAGATTCAAAAATTCTGGCAACAGTCCAAGCCGTGGTCCGAACCTAAGTGGTGCCCTTGAGCTTGTTGCCCCAACCTAACTTTTGCGGCTGGGCGCCTTCTGCGCTTGCCATAGTCCGGTAACGTTGTCATGGCCATCTGCGGTCAACAACATATATTGTCATTTCGGAAAAAAAAAACTACTGCCGGCACCCCTTGGCAAAATATACAATATCCTCGGTTAAAACCTCCAAACCAACCTGACGTCACATAAAAAGCGTCCGATAAGGTTATCTATCTAGTTACAGACAAAGATCTAAATCTTTAGATGTGCCCTGACACCAAATCTGTGGCATTGTTAAATGTGTGTTATATAGACATGCAGTAGCGTGTCCAGCCAAGTTTAAGCAAAGCGACAACGCAGCAGTGTGTACTTTACCCGAAACATTTGGAGGCGCTTTTGGTCCCATCAGATCTCAAAATCTATTCATCTATACAAACACAAAGACGTAAATTTGGTTCAATTATTAAGCTCCATTAGATTAATTAGTAGCTCAATATTATCAATTTAAGCTCACGGTTTAATGTGGCTATTTTTCACAACTGAGAAGTTACTGTTATATATAATATTTGGTTAAGTTACTGTTATAATACTTCTTACCGTGTTGTGCCGGCAGTATAATGTTACCCGTCCTCTCATGCCCGTGGATGCAGTAAGAGCCTGCTAAGGGATATCTCCGGAAGATGGGCAGCAGCGTCTCCGTGTATCAACATCCCATACTGCGCTCACCAACCCGCCTGCCAAGCGTGGTGCGTATGGCAACTGGGTACCCCTCATGGAGATCCATGAGGGAGGCCTGTGTTCATCAGTGGACGTTTTATGGCTGAAATGATGATTTCTTAAATATATTTATTTATTAGGACCACCAACAAGAGATACACAGATTCAACACAATTTAAAACTTAGGGACTAAGGGCCTTGTGCTCCCCCAGTTAAAGGCGGCCACAGCATGCACACAATTGAGCGCAACTCAACAAAAATAGGTACTAAAGGTAGTATCTAGTAAGTATTGAAGTTATATTGAGTAACAACAGGTAACAACCTAATAATTACATAATTATCTCAAACAAAAACTAATATAACTACAAATAATATGTAGTTAGGTACAAAAGTAGTAATAATGTAAAATAGGTAGGTAGGTAGTAACAATGTAATATAGTAAGTTGTAACAATAATTATGCTAAAAAGTAGCAAGTAAAAATCTGGATGACAGTAGTAATGAAAAAAGTAGTTATATAAACTTGGTATTATCAAATGTTTTTAACTTTAACAATCAAAATAAATCAATAAATATTGTTAAATGCAGTGAGTTGTAAATAGTTAGAGTAGCTATACCAAACAAAAAACGTGTCGCAACTTGATGACAGCGGGGGTGCCTGCGCGGGGCGCGCTCGCCCCCGCACACAAGTATTCGCTGCAGCGCTACACGATTAGAATGTCGTCTATCCATACCATCAATACATGCAGCGCTAGATCGCTAATAGAGTATAGTTTTCTCGCGACCAAAACGTCGTAAGCGCCGTGAATTTCGTGGCTCTTACACGTTTCGTTCAACATAGTGTAACAACATGTCGCTCTAATAGATTTACCGCAGAAGGGACACTTCAGACAGCTATTAATGCAGTAATGTTAATGCAGTAGGTACCTATGAATATTACATTTCAAAACGTAAAAATATTTACATTAAATTAAAACGAATCGTTAAGCGTTTAAAGTAATTTTTTTTAAATAAATTGGTATTTTATCCAACAAGTACGTACATAGGTAGGTACTTACACTAACTAGACCCCACACTTTATTTCACTCTGCCCCTCCTCTCATGCCCGTGGATGCAGTAAGAGCCTGCTAAGGGATACCTCCGAAAGATGGGCAGCAGCGTCTTTCCATATACCAACATCCCGTACTGCGCTCGCCAACCCGCCTGCCAAGCGTGGTGAGCACAGAACAGATAAAGAGGTTAGAAGGGCCTTGTGGGCGGGGCAGGCGCGCCGCACTTTTGAGCAGACGCTCAAAAGTCAACCGAAATTTGAATCACCGGTCAACAATCGCGCTCTTGTTGTGACAGCGTTCGAAACTCCGCGGAAAAAAAATAATTATGCCGTCTTGCGCTATTATAACCTGTCGGAAAAGAAGTCAGGAGTGTAATGTGGCCCGAGGAGGGATTTCTTTTCACCGGTAAATCTAAAAACCTAAAAATACGAGTGATATTTGTAATTATTGCAAAAGTATTACGTAGTTTGTAGACAAAAACGATAAAATCGCATTCAGATGCAAAATTATACATTGCTTGCAATACATGGGTACGGTCTTGTACGACGTGAGCGATCGCGCAATGTATTGCGTTCACTGCGAACATCGCGTGCGTCGAGCCAAAGCTTCAATTCAGGGAAATCTGAGCTTTTACACGTGTGTGAGTGTACGTCCAGAGCAGTATTTGCGTTAGTGTGACAACCAATAGCAAACACGCGATCTAAGTGCATGTGGTTTATTTTTGTGCGTAATGCGTGTACGTATTGATCTCTTGCTTGTAGTGGAGAGGCAGAGTGGGAGACATGCGGCGACACGCGTTCTAATACAAATCAGGTACTATTTCCTTTCTAACCTCTTTATCTGTTCTGTGGTGGTGAGTATGGCAACTACCCCTCAAGGAGACCCATGAGGGAGGCCTTTGTTCATTAGTGGACGTTTTTTGGCTGAAATGATGATGATTATCTAGCCCAAAACTAAGCAGAGCTCTTGTTATGGCTACTAGATAACTGATATAATAAATACAATACAATACATAAATACCTATTTATTTATTATTATACGTAGAAAATGACCTGAACACCCAGAACAAATATCTGCAGCGATCACTAAACATTTGTCCCAAGGCGGGAATCGAACCCACCTCCTGCGTCGCAGGCGAACCTTCGCCCACCACGCCACAGAGGTCGTCAATCGATCTATTACAAATTTATAAACCTTAAGAATTTGTTCAGACAACAATATAGGTATAATACAGCTTCAGTTTATAAGTAATGACGATTGCAAAAGATACCTACAGTAGGTACCTACTGTTACTGATCAGACAGACGGCATAGGGCGAGTAATATGAGTTAAAAATAATCAGTTAAACCTTTGTCGCCAACCCTTAGAATCACACATCCCATCTGTACGAATCACATTTCATAATCTATGATTTTCAAACAAAATGTCAGTACAATAGAAAAAAATACAAAAATTAATTTTAGTTGGTTTTAGTTGATATTATGTTTACTTTCCGATGATAAGTCATGCCACTATCTTTTTTCTTCGCAGTTGATTGAGTTTTACACGTTTGTAACACGCAAGACGGCATTTTTAATTTGGGTTTAATCGCGTGCGGTCGCGATGGGCGTCGACGAACGACTAAATGAGTTGTTGCCGACCGGCAACAACTCATGGCGCAAACTTGTTGTTCGCGGGTGTCAATTCTATACGCTAGTAATAATACTTCAATGGTTAAATGAGCTAAATTAAACCGTGAGCCTAAGTTTCAGGATTATCTACAGAACTTAGATTTAGATCTCAATTATTTTGTAGGCGAAGTCAAAAACCACGACATTCTATACTTATATTTAAATTGGGAGCCAAGTTCAATATACATAGAATGTCACAATTTCACATTTATGTTTTTGATAGGATCAGTAATGCCGACGCACACTGGTTTTGCCAATAAAACAAAGTTAAATGGTTATAGTGCACTTTCGTGAAAAATATAACAAACACTACGTCCGGCTAACACTGTGTTTAGAGACACACTGATTCCAAATGAGCGTGCTCATTTCGTGTGGAAACAAAATGGCGCGGTCTCATTACGTAAGGGCGTATCTAACGATTTCAATCTTAGGTTACCGATAGTAGATACGTGGGTACCCACTTATTGTGAGCGGAAGCGACGCGCCTCGAATACTAATGTGCCGATATATCGGGTTCTACCGCAACGGAATAGGAACCTAATGCTGCCATTTGGGTCGCCGGATGAATTGTACTTACTGATGCTGCGAAAATATAAATGAAATGAAAAATTGTTTATTGACTACACGAAGCACAGCACACAAATGAAAACAGAACAAAACAAAAATAATTGCACAGATTGCCGTGGGGTGCCGGCAGTAGAATGTTACCCCTCCTCTCCTACCCGTGGATGCAGTAAGAGCCTGCTAAGGGACACCTCCGGAAGATGGGCAGCAGCGTCTTTCCGTATATCAACATCCTGTACTACGCTCACCAACCCGCCTGCCAAGCGTGGTGAGTATGGCAACTACCCCTCATGGAGATCCATGAGGGAAGCCTTAGTTCAGTAGTGGACGTTTAACGGCTGAAATGATGATGATGATGAATTGCACAGAGGGCAGATCTATGACAACATGAGAAATAATCGCTGTAGCAACAATTATTTATTAAAACCCAAACAAAATAACTATCATTTTAGCCGTAGAACTGCTATCCACGTGATGTTCATACACAGAAAGACGCCGCTGTCCATCTTCCGAAGGTATTCTTTACAAGAGAGCAGAGGCAACATTCTACAACCGGCACCCCACGACGCGGTGTAACCCTTACAGTTTCACCAGTTTCGGTGTAGGTCTATTGTCTCCGCTGATGTATCCCCTAGGAGAGATATCAGGAAAAAAATCATGTTGTCTCCCCTAGGCAGATATCAGATCTTGGTTTTAAAAAACTGTTCATAGTTGGTGTCAGAGATTTCGTGATGAGATGTCCAGTGAGTAATTTTCTGCATGGAAGTAATAGAAGATTGTATCAACGCAATACGTATTAATTTCCACTAAAAAATACACTTATGATAGGTAATTCTTTAATTTGTCAACAAAAAAAACCGACTTCAATGACATAAATTGTATTGCTTTAAAATACTTAATGAAATTAAGACTTATATGGTTTTCTTAGGATCCCATTGTCAGAACTGGACCAAATTGAAATGGGACCACCTAGGAAGTGCACTCTTTCAAATAATTAATGAATTTTGAAAATCGGTTTACAATTGACGGAGAAGTCGGTGAACATACATACATACATAAAACAATATACAGTCGAACATAGAACTTCCTCCTTTTTTGAAGTCGGTTAAAAATAGGCTCCGTCCATTTAGTGGATAGGAAACCTCAAAGTTGCTTCTACCACTTCTAATATAACATTTTGATTGAAATATGAGAATCTCAAGGAAAATATTAACACTCCATTTTGCAGTTGAGTAAAGTGGCTTTTATGAGAGTAAACAATTAAGTTGTTTTGTACACACTGTGACTCGATGGGGAAAAAATTCCAACGAGTCACACTGTGACTGGATTTGGTGTGACTCGTTGGGAGTTCACCTATAGAAATTGTCTGCCGCATCATCATCATCTCAGCCGTAGGACTTCGCCGGGCCGGGAATGATGGCCTCATGGATCTCCTAGGTTGCGAGGGGCTGCAATATTCGCCACGCTTGGCAGGCGGGTTTGTTTGCGCAGTACGGGATGTTGATGCATGGAAATCCCATCTTCCGGAGGTATTCCTTGGCAGATTATTACAGAATCCATGGGCAAGAGGGAAGTAGCAACATCCTCGAAATCGGTAAGACAAACTATTATTATTAGTGTAGGTCCCTATCCTTAAATCTTTGCTAGGTACGGCATTTACTCGCTTTCGTCCGTTTTGAAGTAACGGAAGCAAATATTCGAAAAAAATATCACTCTTTCATTGCATTAAAATTAAAGGCCAATTTAGTAAGTACCTAGTGATTTCAAAGACAATGATGTGTCTTTTGAAACTAATACTAATTGTGACACTTAATACTAAAAATACTCAAATCAAGCTAGTTTTAGGGGATTCAATTATAATTTAAGTCTTTGAGTTTCCCTATATTTTGGCGCAGTTTCACACGCTATGATAACGGATAACTGCTTATCCGCAATCTTGGCGTTCCAATTCTGGTGGGGGATACCAGATCTGCACTGCCTTCCCGCATCCGGGTGTATTGTGCATTGTCCCCCGTGATTCTACCCCGGCCCTAGCCGGCCCAACTCCTTGAAATACTGGAGAAGGACTCGGGGCCGCCGGGGGCATTCCATGAGTATCCCGTGGATATTGCATTGCCGTGGGGTGCCGTCAGTAGAATGTTACCCCTCCTCTCATGCCCGTGGATGCAGTAAGAGCCTGCTAAGGGATACCTCCGGAAGATGGGCAGCAGCGTATTTCCGTGTATCAACATCCCGTACTGCGCTCGCCAACCCGCCTGCCAAGCGTGGTGAGTATGGCAACTACCCCTCATGGAGATCCATGAGGGAGGCCTGTTCAGTAGTGGACTTTTACGGCTGGAATGATGATGATGATGATGATTGCATAATAATGAACTTAATCCTCTAAACAAGCCCGAATCGTCACACAGTGGGTGCCCGAGGACGGGCGAAGACGCCGTGGCAGGCCCAAAAGAGCAGGACGATCTAGATAAATTTAGGATTGATTAGTGGGACCTTGCGAACGAGCGAGATTCCTGGGAGGACTGGGGAGACCTTTGCCCAGCAGTAGCACAGTATAAGTTAAAAAATAAATCCTCCAAAATCTGCTTTTCCGCGCCTCTATCTAAACATCCTTTGAAAACTCCTAAATTAGTTCATTGAAATATCCTCCTCTGGTATAAACGCTTTAATTTCATCCCGAGCCAAAGATAATAGAATTGAACTCGTACTGCGAACGTGACTTCGTTCGCTTCTATCTATTAACTACACCATTTGAGATCGCCTTTAAACGTTTATTTTGCTCAATGCTTATAAACAGTAAAACCTGGAAGCTCAAATTATTACTTGTATTATCTTGCACTGAATTATCACATATAATAATATTTTAATATGTATTTAATAAAATACATAATATTAAAATATTCTAAAAATAATACTTCCATACCTTAATCACATAACTTATTTAAAATACAGTCATATTAGAAGTGATCAGAAGTACCTATCTATACCAAGACATCAATACATAGGTATGTATGTCAATTCATAAATGGCCGATCCTTGTGCTTTTACATCCATTTAGTTTTATTTCATTACCATTGTCACTGTTTATTAATTACTAGAAGTCGCCCGCGGTTTCACCCGCATCTTTGGTTACTACTCCGCTCCCGTTGGTGATTTTATATAGCCTATAGCCTTCCTCGATAAATGGGCTATCTAACACTGAAAGAATTTTTCATGCCGGACCTGTAGTTCCTGAGATGAGCGCGTTCAAGCAAACAAACAAACTCTTCAGCTTTCTAAATTATGTATAGATTACCATTATCATTGTACCTGCCCACCTGCTGACTACCTACTACTACCTACTTAGGTACCATTAAGCTGTATTGTGTATCTACATAAAATGTATTTACTTTGTATGTATTATCGGTATACGCCTGTTTGAAAATCAATTTGGTTTTAGACATGATAGATCAATTGCAGATGCTCTGACCTCAATAATTTTGTCGTTGAATCTTTACAGATATTGTGCATTTGCACTGATTTTTAAAAAACTAATACAACTACAGTGGGATAATAACGGCTGAAAAATAAATAAATAAAATACAACTAGTGTAGGTGATGGGGTGCTGCGTCTCGGGGTACAAGCGCAATAAATATAAACACGCTTGTATCAAGCTCCACACGTATAATACAATTGTTCGTACAGAGGTACACACACAACACAGTTCACAGTACAGAGATAGAAGGAGAAAGTTAGAAGGCACAGTCAATAGGATAGATAGAAGATAGCACATAAACACACGACAAACAGTAATTGCGTAGGTTCGCGAAATAGGCGGGAAAAGTAAGGCAATACGTTAGCGCTCGTTAGCTCAGGCTTCATCCGACTGGCGCGTGCATAGCGGGCCGTTGGCCGCCACCCGAAGATTCCCGACGGCTAGCGCGGCTGGGCCGATACGGGGCATGCGCGCGCGCGGGTGTACTTCGGGCGCGCTCGGCTCCGGTGGACAAGCCGAGCGCGTGTGACGTCACGCGCCTCATACTCATCATCATTCTGACATGCCGTTCGTTCATATTATAAATAATATTATGTGCGGTGTTAATGTTTAGTAATAGTAATAGTTAGTAAAGTAATAAATAAGTGTATTATATAGCATGTAAAAGCAAGATAGATATAAGTAAGTAGTGTATATATAAGATAGACTGAAAATAAGAATATACTTAAATAAATAATAAAATATGGGAAAGATCCCCACATCACTCCCCTCCGAAGACCGTCACTACGGGCGATAATAATCAGGGAAATGTATATATATATAGTCCTCCTCATCGATTTCGATGACGGCGACCTTTACTTTACTACCTGTTATGAGCTCTAATATGGCTGGCCAAACCAAACTTGGTTTTAAAAACTCTACAGCAGGAGTGACAGTAGAGCTGACCAGCGTCATTGTAGGTGTATATGTAGGAGGGCTTGGGTCTATCTTTGCGTAGTTGGCGTTTGGTGTCTAGCTCCTGAAGGCGATTGTCTTCAAAGGCTTTTACTTTATTATAGATAGTGCTTCGCCAAGATGACCGCTGTGAAGCAAGCTCCTCCCAACATTCCGGGTCAATATTACAAGCGTTAAGATGTCGCTTAAACACGTCCTTGTACCGCAGATGCTGACCGCCGTGGTTTCGCTTACCGTCAGCCATCTCCGAATATAAAACTGCTTTAGGTAAGCGGCGGTCATCCATGCGCAGAACGTGTCCACACCATCTAAGTTGCCGTTGCATCAACAAAGCCTCTATACCGTACATTCCGGAGCGGCGCAGAACCTCAGAGTTGGGGATACAATCCTGCCACTTGATCTTTAAGATTGATCTAAGACACCTAAGATGATACGTTTCAAGTTTTTTGATGTCTGGTCTGTAAAGGCACCATGTCTCAGCACCATATAAAAGGACAGGGATAATAAGTGCCTTATAGACACTAATTTTCGTCTCAAGCTTAAGATCATGGGACCTCCAGACACGATCATTTAGCCGTCCGAAATTGGCAGAGGCGTTGGCGATGCGCGATGGAATTTCTGAAGCTAGTGTGTTGTCCGATCGGATGTGACTCCCAAGGTATTTAAAATGAAAAACCTCCTCTAGTGGTTTCCCATCTAGAAGTAGGTTTGTTGTATCAACTTGGTGACCTCTAGGTGGTTGCTTGAGGATTTGGGTTTTGGAAGTGCTAATGACTAGACCAAAACGTTGACACGATTGATGAAGTGCATTGGCGTAATCTTGAAGATTCGACATGCTATCAGACATGAGACAGACGTCGTCTGCGTAAAGAATTTCCAAAATGGAGACTTTTTTGACTTTTGACTTCGCCCTGAAACGCGTTATGTCAAAAACACCTTTTTCGGTCCTGACTTGGAGTTGGATTTGATTGCTGCAGCATTTTAATGCGTCTCGTATAACTGCAGCAAAGTATATGGCAAAAAGTGTGGGTGCCATAACACAACCTTGTTTAACTCCACTTGTGATCTGTATCTCTTCAGAAAGTTCATTGTCATGCTGAACCTGCGCTTTCATACCAACATGGAATTGGCGAATAAGGTTAATAAACTTCTTAGGACAGCCAGATTTTTGGAGAATAAGCCACAGTGCCTCACGCGGAACTCTATCAAATGCTTTCTCTAAATCGACAAAACACATGTAGAGAGGCTTTTGATGTTCAAGGCTTTTCTCCTGGAGTTGTTTAAGAACAGCTATAGCGTCGATGGTTCCTCTGCTGGGACGAAAGCCGCACTGGCTCTCGGGAAGATGTTCTTCAGCCATTGCGCTCAAGCGGCTGTTCACAATATGTGCCAGGATTTTTCCAGCGCTGGCTAGGAGCGATATACCACGATAAGAGCTGCAGTCGGAGACATCACCTTTCCCTTTGTACAGCTTACAAATTACCGCGTCCCTCCAGCCCTGGGGTATCTCTTCAGTCTCCCACACTTTTAAGGTCAGTTGGTAGAGCCTGTTAACAATAAACTTTCCACTATACTTGTACACTTCTGCTGGAAGTTGGTCTACTCCTGGGGTCTTATTGTTCCTCAAACGTTTTACGGCTTTTACAAACTCATCGAAGGTTGGTGGATCATCTAGGTTTTGACAGACTGGTAAGTCTTCAAGCGAATTAACATAGGGTAGGTTAACACTGAGCGCACCTGGGTTTAGAACATCAGTAAAATGTTCAACCCATCTCTTCAATACGGAGTTTTTGTCTGTTACTCGATGTTGCCTGTCCCTAGAGTAAATTGGGGCTGATTTTCTCGTGCGTGGACCAAAAATTGCATGTATGCTTTCGAAAAACTTACCAGTCTGATGAGTATCTGCACAGCGCTGTAATTCAGCAGCTTTCTCTCTCCACCACTTATCCTTCAGTTCGCGAACTTTGGACCGCAAATCGTGTTGTGCCTCCTTTTTACTACATAGATCCGCTGAGTTTGAGTTCAATATGCATCTGTACCTATCAACAAGCCGTCTGATGTTGTTATCAGACTCATCAAACCAGTCTTGATTTTGTTTATGCGGTTTGCCTACGGTTTTCAAGGCACAGAAATGCAGGTGTTTTGAGATATATCGCCACTCATCGTCGATTGTAGGGAACTCAGTCTGCGGAGTACAAGCTGCAAACTCAGAATCCAACACATTACCAAGTTCAGGTGAGGTAATAAGTTTCGAAGAGGCCAGCTTATTGGGTAATTTGCTGGTTGCCCGCCGTGGAGTTTTCAGCTCAAGACGCATCCTCGACCTAATAAGACGATGGTCAGTCCAGCCCAGTGCCCCACGCATTGCTTTCGTTATGTGAACATCGCGAAGGTCTTTTCGGCGGACTATAACGTAGTCAAGGAGGTGCCATTGCTTGGATCTTGGATGCATCCATGAGGTTTTGTACTTGTCGGCGAGACGGAAGAATGTATTTGTTATGCTTAGATCTAATTCAGCACATAATGTAAGAAGACGTGAACCATTGTCATTACATTTTCCGATACCATGCTTGCCGAGGACACCGTGCCAAAGATCGTAATCAATGCCAACTCGCGCATTAAAGTCTCCCAGCAAAATGATCTTGTCATGTTTTGGAACTCCTTGGAGAGCTTCGCGAAGTTGTTGATAAAACGCATCTTTATCGTGATCTGGAGCGGGCAAAGTAGGAGCGTAGGCACTAAATAGATGGACGTACTTGTTATGTGAGATTGGAAGGCGTAGAGTCATGATGCGGTCATTGACACCCTTAGGTAAGTCACTCAGTTCTCTTACCAGCACATTGCGTATAGCAAACCCTACGCCACTACCCGCCCTTTTACCAGCGGGGCGTCCGCTCCAGTAATATGTGTACCCACCAAGTTGTTCACATAGTTCACCACTATCACTTAGATGTGTTTCACTAATTGCCACTATATCAATTTTGTATCGATCCAGTTCTCTGGCTAGAAGAGCTGTTTTTCGCTCTGGGCATAGGTTTTTGTCCCTATCAAGTAAGGTTCTAACATTCCAGGTTGCAATGCAGAGTTGTTTAGTTGGTATCTTTTGTTTTAATTTCTGTATCTTTCGACCGCGTTTATCGGTGTCTAGGTGCCCGCGGTTAGGCCCTTAGAACACAGGTAGAGACAGACTATTTTTAGGCCACCTTTTCTAGGCCCTCCCTCTGTACAGAGGAAAGCAGAGTGATCCTGAATAGGGCTGCTTTGTCACTGGACGTGCTGCCGAACCCGAGATCCTGCCTCAATTCGACCCGGGAGCGACCACTCTCGTCTAGCCGCCAAACGTGCAGGGTGCTAACTAAAGCTTCGATTCACCGAGATCTCAGCTCCACCGCCAACACCCTATCGCCGTTGGTCTTTTGGCTCAAGTCCGGTATGAGTATACAAGGTCATCTGCGCGGGAGTTTATTTATAGTGGTCAAGCAGTTGCGCTGGTGCAAGTCCACTTCACTCGTCCCTACTCATGTTATCCAATGGTCCGGGGGTACGGTACAATTGGCATAAGTCGGGATGCAGTATCTGGCCGGACGATATCTATATGGCCTCTATCGCCGCCCTCCAGGCCTTCTACAATGCCTAGCTACCTCGCCACCGTGAGTGGATTGCTACTAAAGCCGAGGTAGACCTTGTGCACTATGCGGGAGGTATCCGCCAGACATGAATGTCGAAACAAACAAATCCCCCTCGACCAGGTTTGGCCCACGAGTCGACGTGGTTGCCCGGGGTGTGGCCGCTACGTGCAGATAGCTGCTTGGAGCCACTGGTGAGAGTTATGAGCCTCAACGAATTTAACAAATTAGTCCCCTGCCCAAAGGCCGACTAGGTGAACCTGACGCTGAAAAACCCAATACACCCCCAGGGAAATGTACCCTTCTACCGGAACGCGTAGTTCGAACCGGAGGAGTGGTTTCCTCAGGTCTGGTCTCCTGATCTGGGATATGCCTAGGTTGCGCTGGGCTCGACAAGATATATGCCGGTTTTAGGCGGTCTATCGAGACATTTACCTCCTTACCCTTAAACAATATCCTGAATATTTTGTCTCCACGCCTTATAACTTCGTGGGGACCGGAGTACGAAGGTTCAAATGCTCCAAGTTTCATTTCTTCCCGAAGGAACACATGAGACGAGGAGTTCAGGTCCTTGTAAACAAACGTTTTATTTACATTATGACGAGACGCAGGTGCAGGTTTAAGTCGACTAGCTATTGAGCGCAGCCTAGCGGTGAAGTCGGTGAGATCCGTCGTACCGGTGATGGTGTTATGGAAGAATTCGCCAGGGAGTCGTAATGGCTCACCATACACCAGTTCGGCGGACGACGACTTTAGGTCTTCCTTCACTGCACTCCTTATGCCTAGTAGGACTAATGGCAGCGATTCGGTCCAGTTACTGTCAGCGTGGCAAGTTATTGCTGTCTTTAGCTGGCGGTGGAATCGCTCCACTAGCCCGTTGCAGGCGGGGTGGTACGCAGTAGTCTTACGGTGTTTGAAACCGGCAAGCTTCGCGAGAAATTGAAATAGTGCCGATTCAAACTGCCGTCCTCGATCAGTCACTATATCGGTTGGGCAACCAAACCGGGCAATCCAACCTGATAGCAATGCCTTGGCAACCGTTTCCGCCGTAATGTCCACCAGAGGGATGGCCTCTGGCCATCTGGTAAAGCGGTCTACGGCAGTAAGACAATAGCGGAAGCCATTTGAAATTGGCATGGGGCCGATCAGGTCGATGTGCACATAAGCAAATCTGGCTTCAGGTAAGTCAAATGTGCCTAGCGGAGCGGATACGTGACGGTTGATCTTGGAGCGCTGGCAAGCCAAGCAAGTTCGTGACCATTCCCGACAGTCCTTTCTGACTTCTGGCCAAACATAACGCTGTGCTACAAGTTTAGCAGTAGCGTTTGCGCCAGGGTGACTTAAGCAGTGGAGGCTGTCGAAAACTTGCTTACGCAGTGATTTGGTCACGAAGGGTCTTGGTATGCCAGTACTCACGTCACAGTATATGTCCACGTTGCTGCCAGTATCTGTAATTTTCTCTAAGCGAAGTGATGTTGGTTCGTCATAGAGAAAAGAAGATAGCTCTGCATCAGCGAGTTGGGACTGTGCAAGCACAACAAGGTCAACTGGACTCTGCAATTCTTCAACTCGCGAAAGCGTGTCGGCTACCACATTATCCTTACCGGATATGTGACGAATATCGCTGGTGAATTGGGAGATAAAGTCCAGATGCCTGTATTGACGTGGCGAGCAAGTATTTTTGCGTTCGCTGAAGGCGTGACATAATGGCTTATGGTCTGTATAGACCGTGAAGTCTCTGGCTTCCAGCATATGCCGGAAGTACTTAATGCCCTCGTAGATGGCTAGTAACTCGCGGTCGTAAGGAGAGTATTTCTGCTGACAAGGGCTAAGTTTCCGTGAGAAAAATGCCAGTGGTTGCCATTCCTCATCCTTGAACTGCTGGATTACTGCACCCAATGCTAGGTCACTAGCGTCGGTGACCAACGCTAACTTGGCTTGGCAATCGGGGTGTGCAAGTAAAGCAGCATTGCAGAGGCTTTCCTTGGTGAGTTCGAAAGCCGCGAGAGACTCACCTGCCAGGTCTACAGGATCAGAAGCCTTTACCGATCCGGCTAACAGGGCGTTTAATGGGGCCTGAATTTTTGCAGCGTCAGGGATAAATCGCCTGTAAAAATTCAACATCCCCAAAAATCGTCTGAGTTGCCTGATAGTTTTCGGTGCAGGGAATTCTTTGATAGCCTGGACTTTGCTATCGAGAGGCTTAGTACCGGCGCTGGATATGTGGTAACCTAGAAACTCTACCTCTGTGACGCCGAACACACATTTGGATGTGTTCACCACGATGCCGTATTTCTGCATGCGCTCGAATAGCTGGCGGAGGTGACTCTCGTGCTCTGCTTCGGAGTGACTAAAAACTAAAAAATCATCCAGGTAACAGTAGCAGAACTCCAGCCCTCGAGTTACCTCATCTACAAACCTCTGGAAGGTCTGTCCGGCGTTCCGTAGTCCGAAACTCATAAAAGGAAATTCAAATAATCCAAAAGGACAGGTTATGGCGGCCTTTTGGATGTCCTCCTCGTTTACCGGGATCTGGTTGTAGGCTTTAACTAAATCAATGGTTGAAAAAACATTACAACCAGAAATGTTGTGGGAAAAATCCTGGATATGTTTGATAGGGTACCTGTCAGCGATAGTCCGAGCGTTCAGTAGTCGGTAATCTCCGCAAGGGCGCCAGCTGTTATCCTTCTTGGGGGCCAAATGCAGAGGAGAAGACCACGGACTCTCGGATGGACGTGCCGTACCGTTACTCAGCATCAAGTCGAACTCTTGTTTCGCCAACTTGAGCTTATCCGGAGCTAACCTGCGAGGGGAACATGAAATGGGGGGACCAGGTGTGGTGCGTATGTGGTGTACAGTGTTGTGTTTATGGACGAAAGGCATGCCAGCTGGTTTAGTGATTTCAGGAAATTCAGATAAAATTTTATGAAAGCGAGAATTACCGGATGGAACCTTAACTGAACAAACATTATCAGGAGCATTAACAAAGAAAGCTTCAGTTGACAATGAAGTTACGTTATCTACTATGCGACCTATACGCTTATTGCGGACATCTACGATAAGACTATAATGACTTAAAAAATCAACTCCGATTATAGCTTTAGTTACGTCGGCAACAATGAAGTTCCAAGGAAAATCGCGCCTAAGTCCTATATCTAAATTAAGCGGATGTGAGCCGAAGGTGTGTATGACGCTGCCGTTGGCAGCTGTCAACTCGTAGCTGGTCTTCACTCGACGTTCCCGAAGTGCAGAGAGAGGGAAGACGCAGACGTCGCTTCCGGTGTCCACGAGGAAGGTGGTGCTGGATCGGCGGTCAGTCACGAAGAGGCGACCAGGAGAAGCGGGGCAATCGTCAGTCGCATTTATCGACTGCCCTGAGCGTTTCCCGACTTCTCGTAATCACAGGGTTTCACACACTGAGTCGCGTTGCTGCCGTGTCGGTCGTGGTACCAGCAGATAGGGAAACGGCGGTAGCTGGCCTGGGACCGGGATCTCGAGCGCTTGCGTTGCTGGTTGTTCCGCCGGTTATTAGGGTGGGAACGTGGTTGCGGGTTGTTGAGCTGCATGGTCAGGTTCTTGACGGCCTCCTTCAATTCCGCGATCTCGCTGGCCATGGACTGCATGGAACCGGGGATAGGGGTCGACGACGCTGCTGCTACCTGCGCAGTGGGTGTTACGATGTCGTGTACCCTGTCTGCGAGGTCGGCTGAGGCTTCGAGTGAGGTAGATGGTTGCGAAGCGATCAGTGTCTGCAGGTTGCTGGGGAGTCGGCTGCACCAAATACTGCGTATGAACTCGTCGGGCACTGTAGTTCCAGCGAGGCTTTTAAGATGTCGCAGGAACTGGGATGGTTTACGGTTTCCCAATTCCTCGTGCATAAGCAGCTGTTGAATGTTCCGCTCACGTGATGCTGAAAGGCGTTTTATTAACTCCTCCTTTAGTTTGCCGAACTTGTTGGTGGCGGGCGGGCAGGTAATTATGTCCTTTACTTCCTTCGAGTATTGCGGATCTAGGTGACTCGTTACGTAATAGAACTTTGTCGTGTCGTCCGTGATATTCGACACGACGAATTGTCCTTCAATTTGCGCAAACCAAATTTCCGGGTCTTCTGGCCAAAACGGAGGTATTTTTATTTGTATCCTGTAGCTATCTGCGTCACGCTCCGTGAATTTGCGTATTTTTAGTTTCCGCGCCGTGCATCTTTGGGTAACGCCATCTTGATTCGACTTGGCGGTACTGGATTCGCCACTATCACTCATTTTAATATTTGAAATTGTACCTTCTGGGTGTATTCCAAAACGGGGTCACCAGTTGTAGGTGATGGGGTGCTGCGTCTCGGGGTACAAGCGCAATAAATATAAACACGCTTGTATCAAGCTCCACACGTATAATACAATTGTTCGTACAGAGGTACACACACAACACAGTTCACAGTACAGAGATAGAAGGAGAAAGTTAGAAGGCACAGTCAATAGGATAGATAGAAGATAGCACATAAACACACGACAAACAGTAATTGCGTAGGTTCGCGAAATAGGCGGGAAAAGTAAGGCAATACGTTAGCGCTCGTTAGCTCAGGCTTCATCCGACTGGCGCGTGCATAGCCGTTGGCCGCCACCCGAAGATTCCCGACGGCTAGCGCGGCTGGGCCGATACGGGGCATGCGCGCGCGCGGGTGTACTTCGGGCGCGCTCGGCTCCGGTGGACAAGCCGAGCGCGTGTGACGTCACGCGCCTCATACTCATCATCATTCTGACATGCCGTTCGTTCATATTATAAATAATATTATGTGCGGTGTTAATGTTTAGAGTAATAAATAAGTGTATTATATAGCATGTAAAAGCAAGATAGATATAAGTAAGTAGTGTATATATAAGATAGACTGAAAATAAGAATATACTTCAATAAATAATAAAATATGGGAAAGATCCCCACAACTAGGAATACGCGGAAAACAGCTAGAGCTTTTTGGTAGTTATCTGAGCTAAAGAATCCGGAGTGTTAATATTATCGAAGTTTTTTTTAGCCAAGAATACTATCCTTAGCTAGCCGTGGGGTGCCGGCAGTAGAATGTTACCCCTCCTCTCCTACCCTTGGATGCAGTAAGAGCCTGCCAAGAGAAACATCCGGTAGATGGGCAGCAACGTCTTTCCGTATATCAACATCCGGTACTGCGCTCACCAACCCGCCTGCCAAGCGTGGTGAGTATGGCAACTCTCTTGGAGATCCATGAGGGAGGCCTTAGTTCAGTAGTGGACGTTTTACGGCTGAAATGATGATGAATGATGACTATCCTTAGGTGATGGATGCGTATTGAAATACCGATCACCACAGGGTAGTATTGTGGAGATAGAGCAGCAGATGGGAGCTGGCTGGCCTGTATCATTATTATCATTTCAGCCGTAGGACGTCCACTGCTGAACCTCTCATGGATTTCCAGGTATTGCGGTTGGAAAGGGCCTGAATCCACCGTTGACCTGCGGTCTTCTCCAAGTCATCTGCCCACCTGGCCTGTCCATTGCCACTTCAATGCGTTAATCCGTTTGGCTATGTCGATGACCCGATTCTTCTACGTATCTCCTCATTTCTGATTCGATCGCGTAGTGATGTTACTGACAAAGCCCCTGTACAGCTGCAGAATGAATTTATTTACAATGTAAACATATTTGACGTACCTAACAAAGTGTTCTTAGGATCCTATGGTTAAAAAATAAATGAATGAATGAATACCCCGAGCATAGCCCTCTCAATAGCTCGTTGAGCGACTCTGAGCTTATTTTCCAGGCCAGCAGTGAAGGACCACGTGAAGGTCCATTAAATATCTAGGTTACAGTGTAACCTTAGATCCACAATTAACATATTTCCCTCTTATAAACATCCCGACAGGCAGAGTACGTGAACGAATATCTGTAATTAACTGGAAGATCATAGACCTGCGGAGTAACTACTCGTATGTACCTAAATTAACTTATTCGATTATTACCGACACGCTTCGATTTATCAAGAAAATAATCATTTTGGGGTAATCTTCGACGTTACAATACCTACTACGTGAGTAATTCTCGTTTTTACAAAATTAATAGTATATTATCTCACGTTATTCGATTATCTTGATGACTTCTAGCATTGCTAAATATCGTATAATTTTTCCATATGTCATAATTTCCATAATTGCATGCATGGTAGGTAGTTGTATTCTTGAAAGTGTTTGTTATTGTTTATTTATATTGATGCTTGTTATTTTTATTTGTGTTTAATTTTAATAACATTCAAATACAATTGTTAATTGTTCCTGAATGAAATGAAAAATATCTTTAGGATATAGTTCTATTTTGTTATTTCATAATTCTATTTAATAATTAAAGCGTTAATCGCTATCTTATCAAGAACTCGAACTGTATAAAGCATTTACTAGAATATTTAATTTTTTTTACGTTATTTCCGCAGTAAAAGCCTACTAAGGGATACCTTCGGAAGCTGGGCAGCAGCGTCTTTCCGTGTACTGCGCTCGCCAACCCGCCTGCAAAGCGCGGGGAGTATGGCAAATACCCAATGGAAATCCATGATGGAGGCCTGTATTCAGTAGTGGACGTATTTGGTATTACGGCTGATATGATGAATGATGACGTTATTTCCGCTTACCGGCTGTACCGAACTTTCAAACACGGTGAGTGGCGCCATTTTGGTTGGCTTGTTTTTGACTTTGTTGGAGCGTTCGAGCGAAAACATAGTAGAAAATGATTAATAAAAATATAAAGACGTGGCGTAGCCAGCAGTTAGATAACAGGTGCCTTATTTCTATTATTATATATATATATATATTTCATCACATCGTTTCGAATAGCAAATAATTAACAAGACTTCAGGTACTATTGTGTGTTCCAATAATTGAATAGGTATTCTATTTAGTACGTCGTATGGTAATACAAAAATAAAAGACACGTTTGGTTTGTCTTTTCAAATTAATGAAACAATACTTAGATAAAGCGTATTGAAATTTTGGAGCGACGCGCGACGGCTCGTGACGTCAGACCATCCATAGTCATAACAAAAACTATACCTATCGAAATACTAGCTTCCGCCGCTTCGCATGCGTTGTACCCGAATAAAAAGTAGCCTATGTGTTAATCCTGGTCAACATCAATACGTGTGCAGTTTCAGCTCAATCCGTAGCCTAGTTTTTGCGTGAAGAAAAAAACTTTCGACTTTATAATATTAGTGGGATTACATTTCGACATATTGTATCGTTGTTATTTCTGGATTACCTACATACGTTGAACGTGTACCATTATTATTATTATTTAATTTTAAATTAAATATACAACTAATCATTCTGTTAATATTTCAAGCGTCTACCTATTGCCGTTATTAAAATCACGTTTGTTGTATGGGAGCCCCCTTAAATAATTATTTTATTCTGTTTTTAGGATCTGTTCTTACAGCCGCTTTAGAAATACATCATCTTTGAAAATTACAACTGTCTAGCTATCACGGTTCATGAGATACAGCCTGGTGACAGACAGACGGACAGCGGAGTCTTAGTAATAGGGTCCCGTTTTTACCCTTCGGGTATAAAGATTAAAATTTATTTATTTCATACACATGAGACCTCACAACTCTATTCTATGTCTCAGGGTGACGGGCGCAGTGCAATGCGGCGTTGGCACGAGATCACCGCGGTATTGCAGTTGTAATAGGTAGAGGCTAGGTAGAGGTACCTTCGGCTTGTCTCGTCATTTAGTAGTATCCTTTCAGCCATAAAACGTCCACTACCGAAAGCACGCCTCCCTCATGGATCTCCATAAGGGCCAGTTACCATACTCACCACGCCTGGCAGGCGGGTTGACGAGCGCAGTACGGGATGTTGATACACGGAATGACGCTGCTGCCCATCTTCCGGAGGTAGCTCTTAGCAGGCTCTTACTGCGTCCACGGGCAAGATAGGAGGGGCAACATTCTACTGCCGGCACCCCACGGCATTTAGTACTGTGATAAAAGAATATGCTGATCGCAAAGAGTCGCTGTGTCAGATAAACGAAATGAAACATCGTGAGGAAACCGCTTCAGACCTGTCAAATTCAAATTTTCGTTTGGTGCTTTCGCGAATTAGAATTTTCGTTCGAACGAAATTTCGTAACGAAATGAAACCAGAGTAGCAATCACGCGAACTATCGATCGAATATTCGATTTTCGTTGAACAAGAGTAGGGCCCCTGTTCTTTCCTATGAATATAGTCGACTAAGCTGGATGGGTGGTTAGTGCTGGGCAAGCTTATCCATCTTACAATGTCCAGGAACGCCGCGCCCCGTTCATCAAGAATATATTCGTTACTGACGAATATGCTGTATAATATAATATCTGTATAATAATATGTATAAATCATCCATAATCAATATATATAAAACTCTTCCGTTACTGACTGAGTGACTGACAGACAATGCACAGCCTAAACCACTGGACCTAGAGACTTGAAATTTGGCACACATATACCTTGAGTATCCTAGAGGTGCACTAAGAAGGGATTTTTCGAAATTCCCACGGGAACGGGAACTACGCGGGTGAAACTGCGGGGTGCGGCTAGTAATAGATATAAAAAGCCTTTCAACAACTCAAATAATTCTTGACTTCTATGATAAAATCTAAAATGTTGCTCAAAATACCCAAACCTCTGTTTTGTAGGTATATACGAAACCCTAAAAAACAGACTACTTGAGAAATTCCTCTATTTATGAAGCCCGTTAAAAATTACGCTCCTTTAGCCTCCCCCTTAAGAATTTCATTCAAAGGTTGTTTCTCAATAGCAGCAAAAATAAACCCCTTGAGTATATTTGGTAACTGTTTCTGAGCACTTAGAACAACAGAATTTAATTACATTACAACGAACGGCTTGGTAATTGGAGCGATTGATTAAAATTCGAGTGGGGTGGTATATTCATATTTCGTTAATTACGTGGAATAGATATTCCTCGGTTAGTGTGGAAAGTTTGAAAATGCTTGGTATGTAATATAATACGAGAGGCGTAAAAAGTATTTTTGGTATCGGATTCTGTGCTTGGTACCGACGAAGGTAATAAAATTAATATGTAGCTTGTACTTTTCCAAGGGGAAGCGTAGAAGATAGGGCCTGGCGGGTCAGAAAGAACAGGGAGATAGCCAGCCCGAGCCCAATAACATTGGCGAAGCAAAATCAAATAGATTGCCGTGCCGTCCCGCGCCGTAAGTCAGCGCCGGCTTTTAGGGTTCCTTTTACAATGTTGAAGCCCTAACAACTAGTGGCGCAGTGATAAATTATATCACTTTATAAATAGCAAGCCCTACGTCATTGTGACGTCATTCGAGTGCAGTTTAATCATCATCAATTTGCAAGGCATTTTCCGACATGCAATAGACTCCTTTATTAGTTGAGTGCAACTGGACACGCAATAAACTGTGTTGACTTTCGATCCGAAGGTCGTGGGTTCGAGTCCCTTGCACTAATAGACTCTAAAATAAAACTTCAAGAAGTAATCTTATAACTCTTTAATTTTTCGACCTTGACATGTGGCTGAAAGTATCCAAACATTACTTTGAGTATTTACTTCGATTTAACATGGATCCCACCATCAGTACTGGGCGTGAAGACAAGCTAACACTTTAAAGTGAAACAGAAAACCCAACCGCAAGTTTAATAGGACATAAAACTATACTTTGAGAAACTCCAGTAGACACTATTCGAATTATTTAATTCCTCATGGATACCATCATCAGATCGAGTTAAAACAAGATAAGTTTGAAAAATACTTTTTAAAAACAAGCTTTTATTATTTGTTAATAAAAATAACTAAAAAGTTACTACTGAGTTCCTAAGGCCACCTTCCAGTTCCATCATAAAACTCTGGTTACCATGTAGCACCAAAGTACTCATCAAGACGAATCAAACAAACCGAAACTCGATGGGGTTATGTTGTTTAATTACTGAGTTCCTATGGCCATCTTCCAGTTCCATCATCAGACCCTGGTAACCATCTAATCTATCACCAAAGTACTCGTCAAGACGGATCAAACGAGTCTAAACTGGTCTAAACTCGATGGGATTGTGTCTTCTAATTCTTGGGGGGGTCACCAGATCTGCACTGACGTCCCGCATTGGGGTGTATTGTGCATTGTCCCCCGAGGTACTGCCCCGACCCTAACCTAACCAGCCCAACTCCTTTGTTTGTATGCTTACAGTCTGTTCTGCGATCCCAAACTTTTTGGTGTTCTTTTTCTGAGTTTATTTTAAGCCTGGTTTTGATATGTGCGGTCGGGGGATTGCAAAGGCCGATATCGTCGGAGCTTGGAGTGAGACTGGCTCTTTCCTTTGCCAACGCGTCGGCCTTGATGTTCCCTATGCATGACCCATGACTTTTTGTCCACTTGACTTTGACTATATGCTTCTCTGCTAGTTTTTGAAGAGCACTGTGGCATTCTGCAACGGATTTAGACCTGGTGTCTGGTCTACCGAGTGCATTCGTAAGTGCTGCGTATCTTTGATCTGTTATGAAAATGAGCGTGCTTGCAAGCCGACATCTCTTTTGTTGCTTGCAGAAGCCCAAGCGTTTCTGCCTGGAATGCTGTAGTCGTTCCATTTAGGGGCTGCGCTCTAGACAGTCCAATTTCTTAACAGTGGAAGCCGCAGCACTTGTTTTGCGTTTTGCCCCATCTGTATATATGTATGTATATGGTACATGTATGGAGATGTTGTCTCTTCCATATCGTCTTGACTGGTTATTTGGTACAGTTTTTTGGGGTTGTGTCGTTTAACTACCGAATTCCTATGGCCATCTTCCGGTTCCATCATCAGATCAGCTCCATTTCATAATAATTTTGATTTACTTATGCATGAAAAATTTCAGCTCCATCGGTAATGGGAAAGTGGATCAAATTTAACTTGCAAGATTTGATTACAGACATACATCGGGACATATAATTAATAGAATCAGGCGTTACTTTGCGGAAATCCATATTATTATGATAATGACGCTAATGCATTAGCGGAATTAAAACTAGATATTTTTCTTTGTTTATCATAATACATCGGGACAGGTGAATAAAAGCTTGTAAAAATCAGACCTAATTGAAAGTACTCAAAAATAAAAAAAATAAAAATCTGCGTCTACAAAAGGTCTAAAAAAGTCTACAAAAAAGTTCGCGACGGTATATTTAGTATCAGCATTGCACCCGTGCGAAGCCGAGGTGGGTCGCTAGTAATATTATAAATCTGAAAGTTTGTTTGTATTATGTATACATATGGAAGTTTGTTACCTCTTCACGCAAAAACTATCGAACGGATGGAGCTGAAATTTTGCACGCGCATAGATGTGAACCAGGAATAACACATACTAGGCTATTTTTTTTCTAAAATTGAGTCGCCAAAGATAGATATGACGTAAACAGTTTTCTTTTGTATGAAAATTTTACTTTGTTACATCTTCACGCAAAAACTACGCTACGCGTATAGCTGAAACTTTGCACACGAATAGATGTAGACCAAGATTAACATATGGGCTACTTTTTGTCCCAAAAATTTGTTCCCATTAGATATATATGACGTAATCAGTTTTAATTCGTATTTGTTACATGTTTACGCTAAGGATTGAGCTGAAACTTTGCAACAACAAACATTTCACACCCAAAATCTTAGAGAACTAATGAGATGCTTTGGCACACCACATCTAAGTCTAGACTGAAAGCAAAACAATAATTGCCTTTTGCCACATTATTTAAGTAGGATTCATATAACCCTCCCTTTTAGATTGTCATGGTATCGTGTTGACTGTTACTACTCGTGTAGATCGTCTAGATAGATTCTAAATTACATTTTATTAAGGATACAGTGTTAAACCACTCTTAGGTAGTACATTTCAAGGAAATTAATAAACGTTTTTAGTTAGTTTCAAAAGTTAAAACGTTATAAATGAAAATATATAAAATTATATATGATTTATATATTTTCATGATTTTGGAGATGTATGAAGGAGGCCTATGCCCAGCAGTGGACGTGGAAAGCAGTCCTACGGCTGTAATGATGATGATGATGATATATCCCGTAAAATATTTTACTATAATTTTGAGACTTTGTTTTCTCTTTGAGTTTCCCGATATTTCTACGCAGTTTCACACGATAAACATGATCACGGATAAACTGAAGTCTTTTGCGAGTGGGTAGTAATTGACAGACGAAACGGTATATCCCTTTTTCTAAGTCTCTGGTAGCGAATGATGGCCCTACTACCGGTTTCACTTTCGTACGCAACTCGATCACAGCACACAACACTAACTACGCTGGGCAAATACTGTACACTCAAAAACACTCAAATCATGGTAAATATCCTATATTGAATATAACGTTCACAACCACGATAGTTTCAAAAGTAAAAACGCATTAGTTTCCCAGTTAGCATATCTTCGGCCGAGTAAAATTAACGTTCCTATATTTAGGGTCATGCACATTGTAGCCAAGCTCTTCCTGAGAAGTCCCATTGACCTCTTCAATTATCTGCGCGCCGACGAGTCTCTCCCTCAAGTAGTTATTGCCGAAATTCTCGAAAATAACTTGATCATTTTCTATGTTTTCCTCACAGCAGCGGTGGAAGAAAAGGTGTATCACAGGTTTCCCGTGGATACAGCTCAGCACGACGAATAAGGTCAGCGTTACGAGTAGACAGAAGACTAGAAAACGCCACCACATTTTAACATTTTATCTCACTTTGTATTGGATTCAGTTCTCTTCTATCACTTTGTAAATAAAAAATCAAAAGTCATGGTTGCCCGCTTTCGCAACTGCGACAAGGGGAAGGTTTTCATTGAAGTATTAACAAAGGACATCACTCAAACATGTTGTAACATTGATCTGTTTCAAGAACACTGTTTTTGAAAAGTTATTGTTCATTTAAATCTTTATAATAAAAGTCTTAAATCCCACTGAATAGAGTTCTTTGGTCACGCTTAATTGAAGATATCGTTGTTGTATGGCGTGGTATGTACTTGTATGGCCGTGTATGAGTTGTATGGCCTGTAAGATGTGTGGTTTAGCACTGGAGCGCCGGCATTGTGTGTAATCGATGCGCAATAATGGGGTTCGATTGCTTGACGTCGTCAATGTTGTGGGAACGAGCGATTTAATGTCGCGCGATTTTCTCGTTGACTGGATTACTTGGGATTTGAATAGAAATGTAGAATGCTGGACATTAAATAATAAATAATGCTGGACAAATCACACAGCATCATCTAGCCCCAAGCTAAGTTTAGGTAAAAGTTTTTTATTTTATTTAAGATAGGCTAGGTTTTTACTGTGGAATTTGAATTTATCACTCTTTCAAGCGAAAAGAAAATAAGTACAACCAGAGACGAATTATAAATATTTTATAATGTATTTTTCGTCCGTGGTGCATCTTAAAAAAAATAATAAGGATAGAACTATAAAGCAGCTTCTGTAATTCTATGAAGCCATTGTGTTTATTAGTCTTATGGCTAAAAGCGCAATATATGTATGAAATGAAAATGAAAAAGCATTTATTCGGACTTTCAAACTTATACTAACATACAGACTTACTGCCAAACTGCATAGCAGTTGGCATTAGTTCTCATCCAAGCTACGGCCAAGGTTCCAGGCTACTTTTCACAAACCACACAAACCAATCGTTTATTCACGGAAAGACAGTGTTGCCTATCTTCCGGAGGTATCTCGTTATTAGGCTCTTACGGCATCCACGGGCAAGAGACATGCAAATTGCGCTTGACGTCACGCAAGACCGTTTTTGTTGTCATTTTATTACATTATTTTTGTTGTATTTTTTGTATTGTGAATTTGTGACACAAAATAAACATTTCTTTTTTTCTTTATTTTTACATTCTACTGCCGGCACGCCACGGAGATATTGCCCTGCAAAGTCAAAGTCGCCGGTTTGCACCACCCAGCCACAACCATTGAATAAATGAGGCACGGCGTCTGCCACCATTCGTATGTAGATGGCGCTGGATCTTAGCAGATGACACGCTGCGTTGGGATTATGATGAGCAATGTTATGTACCTTTTCCTTTTGTGTTTCCTTATACGTGACCTTAATTTTTGAGAGGTACCTAAGATCAGTGAAGTTCAAGAGGGATTATTAGAAGAGGCTTTGGTTGTTGACGCAGCTTAGGGTAGTTCACGATCCTAAGGAATAAAATAATGCTTGACAATTCATACAGCCGTAAGCTAAGCATATCGTTGAATAAGTCTTTTAATACTATTGAGGGGTTGCAAAGATAATTTTTTGATAAAGAGTTTGCAAAATATTACTTTTAAAGTTTTTGTTGAGTCCACCCCCCACCCACCCCTTTTAAAATCTAAACCAAAACAAGGATTAAAAAAAAATAACCAGTAGAATTATAGATGAAGTTTTGACACTGAAATTTCTAGATAAAAGGATGAGATAGCTCTTTGCCATAAGACCGCCCATTGTACATTGAGTCACCCTATGCCTATTGTAATTATATTTAACGATAGCTCTCCTAGATATTTCTAAAATTTTAAGTTTAGATTATAGTAAAGATATCGTTGCTATCTAACTTTATCTGGTTGCTATCTGGCTTCTTTCTGTAGGTAAGCCTGAAACCTATATTTTGTGAATAAACTATTTGATTTATTTCATTATTTTTTGTATTATTCATTCTTATTACGACGCTTACTACGCCACGTCCGTCGCCCCTCCGTAATCATTAGACCGAGAATTCTGTGATTCAGTATATCCAATTATTACGAACAATGAAGAACTGCCTCGCCAACTGATGACTTGTTTGTTATGCTATGCACGTCAGCGACGCAATGCCGACAGTGCCTACTGGGGGAGGTGCGGGTGAGATGGACACACAACGAACAATCGGCTACTTGACAGGGTATGAAAAACAAAATTATATTATTTATTTATTTATTTAAGTTTATTTGGGAAAACACACAGAACAATAATACAATCTTAATCTTAAATATAAAGTATTACACAATCCAATAAAGTTTCCACTAATTTTTAAAACTTATATACGAAGAATTGGTGGAAATTATGTTATACCTACCTAAACAAAACATAAAAAGTGTCTTACAGTTTTATTGTGTGACTAAAGAAGGAATATTAAATATAACAGTATTAAATTAAAAAAAAAATTAAACAATTAAATTATAATAAGGTTACACAGAATGCGATGAGAGTAGTTGACTTATAACTGCAAGCTTAAATTTAGAAAGACAAAGGTCAAAAATATCTACATATATCAGAAAACATGTTATTGTTACAGTTCATAGATCGGTTCACAAAAGTATTAGACGCATATTTAGTTCGGGTTGTTGATGTGATTATGTGCGTCAGTTAGATAACACAATATTATTATACACTTATTTTTCAAAATAATAAAAAAACTTTAATTACATATATTCACTTAATCATATATTCACCTTAAATACCATGTTAAATGCAATAAAAATACCATTAAAAAAAAACATTTCTTAAAGCGCAATGAAGTTTAGGAATGGGGGCTCGTGACGTCAGAGCATAGTCATAAACTGTCCCGAAATACTGAGTCAGGCCCCATTGAACTCACACAACTCTATGCACTGGTACCGGGGTTGTTCACTATTTAAACTAGCATTATTTTGCTTTGGTCCCCTGAGTAAGCTGCTTGCCATCTTTTTAGCTACAGTCTTCTGAAACCTTATGCATCTGAATTATTCTATACTTTTTAAAAAGTGAAGCTCATCCCGCCATCTTTGTTATTTTTATTAAGCTTGTGTCCACTATAACCGCGTCTCCCCTATTATTCCGCGATGTGCCCTTGAGCTCAGATTACCATACAAATCGGTTTTCTATAGTTTAATAAATTGTTTTCTTCGTAATTGCATTGCGGAAGAATGTAATTGCATAGAATTGTATTTTACAGCGCCAGCAAATAACTCTCAGTACTGGCTAGGACCATTTTAAGATGAAGTTTGCTCAGCAACTATACCGCTGTCTCAGCTTATTCAGCGGTAGGTACCTATACAAAGGAAATAATTCATTCGCTGGACTAAGCCCGCTGGTTTCCTCATTCATTATTTAACCTTCTGGAAGAAGGAAAATTCATCATGGCGTGACAATCATGAAAAAAAAAATATTAATTTTCAGTTACATAAAGTACACAGGTTTGGAGTCCCCTTTTGCTTGTATTAGGAGAAAACACTCATCATCATCATCATATCAGCCCGTTGACACCCACTGCTGGGTATAGGCCTCCTCTTCAGCACGCCTACGTAAACGGTCCTGTGCAAGTCTCATCCACTGTCGTCCGGCAACCCTCATATAAATAAAATAATGTATTATGTCGTGGGGTGCCGGCATCGGCAGTAGAATGTTGCCCCTCATCTCTTGCCCCTGGATGCAGTAAGAGCCTGTTAAGAGATACCTCCGGAAGATGGGCACTAGCGTCATTCCGTGTATCAACATCCCATACTGCCAAGCGTGGTGAGTGTGGCAACTGCCCCTTATGGAGATGCCCTTCCATGAGGGAGTCCTGTGTTCAATAGTGGACGTTTTACGGCTAAAATTATGAATGATGATGATAATGTAAGGAAACCAAAATAGAAAATGCATGGAAAACCAAACACCGCGCAGATGCGTGCGAGCGTGTGTGTATGTGTGTGTCAAATGACATAAATGTAAGTCACAGAAAGCTATATCTATAGCTATAGTTATAGAAAGTTGAAAGGTGTGTAAACAATCACAACATCAATGCTTGCACATAATTCTCTATTTCTTAATAACTTTTAGTCTTGAGCCATTCAGCAACATTATGACTAATCATGACTAACAAAATATAAATGGGTCTGACGGAGAACATTTCAAATGGCTTCCTAATGAGTTTACAAGAAACAAACCTAACGAACCGTGGGATGCCGGTATTAATGTTGCCCCTCTTTTCTTACCCATGAATGCAGTAAGAACTTGACAAGGTATACCTCAGGAGAATGGGCAGCAGCGTCTTTCTGTGTAATAATATCCCGTAATGCGCTCGTTACGCGCCTGCCAAACGTGGCGTGTATGGCGACAACTAACCCTATGATCTTGGAGATTCATGACTGAGGCCTGAGGCAGTCGACGAGGATAGCTAGTCCTACTGATGAGATCTTCTAGCGGTGGTTCTTAAACATGTATTAGTCACTTTGTTTCTTGTTTTTAAGATATTTTTGTTTCATTAGATAAGTAATATTGAAGTATAGTTTAACTAGTATATATTGTTAAAAATTTACTATATATTTATGTCTTAAAATTTTGTATTCTGTTTAAACCTACCAATGTCGTGTTTGCCTGTAATTGGTTTAACATATCAGACTGTGTCCCTATAAATGTTTAAGTGTAATTTTTGATATGTAAACTGTTGGCGATCCTTTTCTTAAATAAATAAATAAATAAACATGTTTTAACAAAATCGGTTAATATGGGGGGTGAAAGTAGGGAGGAATATCGAATGTTTTCAAAAATACCCAAGTGTGGTATCAAATGAAAAGACATGATGTAGGTATACCTACATTGTAAAACTTAGGTTAAGTGTCCGGGTTACTTATAATGTTTAATTTTACAAACTCGTTAACACGCTTTTACTAGCTTCACATGTTTATAGGTGACGGAACACTTTAAGACATCAGATTTATTTCCAACTGCATACTTATCAAGGACCGATGACAGTACAATAAGTAGGCGCGTTCTTGCAAACAATTTTTTTACACCTACCTACTCATGAAACTTTCGTTCGAGTCATCTCTTGCTTGAGTATTAAGTTCCACTAGTACCAGTAAATGCAGACGTTACCGTAAAAATCAATACGCAGTTGGCACATATGTACATATAAGCATACCTATGGCTTTACCACTATTTGCACTAACAAGCACTTTAGTCATTGTTATCTCGGGTTTGGAGCTTTACCGCTTTGCATTAGGCAGTGCCACACAACTCACTACCTCTGTGGCTGAATCGTATATACTATTACTAGCTTCTGCCCGCGACTTCGTCCGCGTGGAATAGTAACCTTGGGCTAACGCTAACTTTAACCCGCGACTTTTTTTACGTAGAAGGTGAAAATATTTTTAAATAATACCTACGTTAAGCGTTATTTTAGGTACCTACATCACGCTTTTATCAGTAAGAGTGGAACTTTAAAACGTTAGGTAAAAGTACTGGATCTTTACATCATGTAGATTGCAGCTTATTCTAAAATCTCAAAACTACGTTATTTTATGGTACTTCTGCGTACATTATATTTTTAGACCTATTCCTACGTGCTTAAATGTTTGCCCCTGGACCTTATTAATTGTTACCGCAAACGATACCTTCACCGGAAATTGAATTATTTATAAGTTATAAGGCAAGGCAAACCCGTTGGTATCATAGGGGATGCGAGGTATCAGCACTGTTTGCCCTACTGCTGGACCAGTCAAAACTGTAGCACCAATCACGTTATTGCGAAGAAATTTTACTTGAAGTCTGCTTCCGTTGCATAAATGGTGATTTAAGATTTATTGGCCTTTAGCCTTCCTCGATAAATGGGCTATCTAACACTAAAAGAATATTTCAAATCGGACCAGTAGTTTCTCAGATTAGCGCGTTCAAGCAAACAAACTCTAAACAAGTATAGATTATAGATTATGAATGATGGAGTAAAATCATATACCTAGTACGCTGTAATTTAAGAAGCACAGAAGTGAGTCATGCCTTTTGCTCTACGCATTCATTCGTGGTTCAGTTGACCCGCGTTGGTGGCTTTTAGCGCTCCGAGGATCATCATCGAGGACTCCTAGGGTTGTGAGCGACCAACACTGGCGGGCCGCAACCCTATCCATAGGCAGCCACGACAACTCTGACAGCAAAGTGCACGACTCATCATCACAGCCGAAAGACATCCACTGCTGGACAAAGGCCTTCCTCATGGACTGAGAGATCCAAGTACTGATCATGAGGTGTTGTCTGTCTGTGTATTTGACGATTACGACCGAACGCGTTGACCGATTTACACGAAACCTTTTTTGTTAGCACCGTCTTAATGAGAGAAATTGACTGATTTTGGTAACCCTAGGGTCACAGGGACCGGATTTATTGTAACCTCAAAAGATCACCAAAAAAATAAGCTTTCAAATGGCCGAAACGTCGAAAAACCCAAAAATGCCATTTTTGACCATTGGTGACCTTTTGAGGCCTTCGCCCCCTTTTCTGGTACCCCCGTACCAACGCTTGTTGCCATACTCACCATGCTTGGCAGGCTGAGTACGACTATGTAGAATAAATTAGGCCTAACCTAGGAATTAGTTTATTTCGCAAACCCTAAATCGAAAAACCAACCTATTTAACAATAAACATTGCACTACGCAACCTTAATCATCATCATCATTTCAGCCGTAGGACATCCACTGCTAGACAAAGGCCACCCTCATGGATCTCCAAGTATTTACTTGATCTTGAGGGGTTGTTGCCATGCCATGCACCACGCTTGGCAGGCGGGTAGGCGAGCGCAGTACTAGATGTTGATACACGGAAAACACTGCTACGGAAGATGTTTCGGATTTATCCCTTGGCAGATTCTTACTGCATCCACGGGCAAGAGAGGAGACAACATTCTACTGCCGGCAACGTTAAAAAGAGAAAATCTTCGATTTGGTCAAAGTTTCCTAGGGCTACTCGACGCCCTGATGTGTGGTACTGCGCCGAGCTCCGAAATTTGAGCATAAGCTAGATTACAGTCCTAATTAACGCATTCGAATAGAAATTTTGGCTAAAATTTATGAGCTGGGACTTAGAACGGAGTGCACTTACTTATCTCGGATAGGAAGTTATGATTTGTTTGTGGTAACTAGATGCTGGGAGAATAGTTGCAATCTATGCCTGCTATATAAGCTTGTTTAATTTATCCATTATATTAAATTTACGCCACTATCTTTATCATTCTACATTTCCTGTCCATCCCAAGGTTGCCTGGAGGAGATCGCTCCTAGCGATAAGGCCGCCCTTTGTACTCCTGTATTTTAATTTTACTTTTCTTTATTGTTGTATTCTTTCATGTGTGGTGTACAATAAAGAGTTATCTATCTATCTAAGGCTTGCCCAGCACCTATACCATCCACATAGCTTACGGCTATCAGAGATTAGAGATCAGAGATGAGAGTTAGAGAAAACAACAGGTCAATTCGTTTGAAGCATCTACCTTTAATTTTCTAGGACTGCTCTACCAGACATATCTATTTCTTCCATTGTTACAGATGCACAGCAGATTCCTAGCAAAGATTTAAATCGTTACATACCCCATACCGTAATGAGAGAGCACCGTTTTATTACCACGCAAAATGAGATAGCTCGCTCATTTGGCATCAGTGTACCTCTGAATAGAGTGTTAGCGTGTGGTGTGTGTTATGATTGCACTATAAATGGAAACAGTAATAGTTTAGTTTACTGGCATAACCAGTTTGCGTGCTTCGGCATTATTGTTAACATACATACATATAATCACGCCTTTTTCCTGTAGGGGTAGGCAGAGACCACTTCTTTCCACTTGCTACGATCCCTACATACTTGTTTCGCTTCGTCCACTTTCATTATTCCCTTCATAGAGGTACATGCTCTTCGGTTTAGGGTACTCTTGACCTGGCCTTTTTTCAAGACGTCCCTGATTTGGTCTTGAAACGTCCGCCTAGGTCTACCCCTATACTCTACTATATTATTGTTAACACACACAATAAAGACAAAGCTGCCGTTTCTAGGGTTCTGTACCCTAAGGGTAATAACGCGACCCTATTGCTAAGACTCCGCTGTCCGTCTGTCTGTTTATCTGTCACCAGGCTGTATCTCATGAACTGTAATAGCTAGAACATTTGAATTTTTCACAATGATGTATTTCTGTTGCCGCTATAACAACAAATACTAAAAACAGATTTTTGTTTGCCAGTTTTTGTTTGATATTAATAACGGCAACAGGTAGACGCTTGAAATAATCACAGAATATTAAGTTATATATTTGCTTTAAAAATAAATATTTAAATTAAAATAAAACAAGTATTTGAAAGGACCCCATACAACATACGTGATTATTTTAAAGTTTTAAGTTGTTTTGCCAAATGCGCACTTGGCCGATTTATTTATTTGATTACTAAATTAATAATCTGATTATTTTGTTGTCTACGTATTCCCATCTAAATTTAGTCAAGACACAGATAATATAATACACTAATAATCTGATCAAGGTGATGGAAACCAGGAAGCAATAGGTACTTAAAATGCGAAGTTTCAAATCGGCTTGAATTTTTGAAATATATAACCACAAGGGCCAGCATTGCGACATTCGGCTAAAAATAACAATCATAATTTTCTTAGATTTTTATCATCATTTCAGCCATAAAACGTCCACTAATGAACAAAGGCCTCCCTCATGGATCTACATGAGGGGTAGTTGCCATACTCACCACGCTTGGCAGGCGGGTTGGCGAGCGCAGTATGGGATGTTGATATATGGAAAGACGCTGCTGCCCATCTTTCGGAGGTATCCCATAGCAGGCTCTTACTGCATCCACGGGCATGAGAGGAGGGACAACATTCTACTGCCGGCGCCCCACGGCTACGGTTTTCCCAAATAAATTTAAATAAATAAACACAGTTTCTAACTACCACGGAAGGTATGGTCTTGATAATTGCAGTAAATTTGTTACAATTATGTTGTAAAGGTAATAAATAATAAATAGATGATTCGATTTGATACCTTATAGTCTAACATAGGTACATATAAAACTTATTTACTAGCACGCGAGATCCGACACGTGAATAAATTGATGGTTTGAATTTGAAAAAGAAACAATAGTTATAGCAATTTATTTATTCAATATACTCCATGATCCAGTCAACATCCAAGGCGGTGTACAGCACGTCCTTACTGAAGCATAACCCCCTGTCTGCCACATCCCCTGAACGTATCCCCTGAAGAGACCAGCGGCCCAAGTGTCTCCGGGCGAAGACACCACCGTAGCTGGGGCAAAGGGCCACTTCTGGAAGGAAAGACAAAAACATGGATAAATACTTCTATAATCTGTCTTTTTTCATAATTTGTTTCATGTTTTTGTTTGTATTTTTTGTTGTTTATTTTTTACCAATTAATTCTCTTTTATGTTCCTACCTACTGTTTTAAACTAAGCTACTATTACTATAAATATAAATGTATGTAATTACCATAGGCTTAGAAACGTAGTGAAAAATTCTATGTCTATGGTAATTACTATAAATGTGTCGTGTAATGTATTATGTCTGTGAACTGAATAAATGTCTATTCTATGCTATTCTAGAGGTATACTAGTTTATTTGGTTGCCGTGGGGTGCCGGCAGTAGAAGCTTACCTCTTATCTCTTTCCCGTCGCAGTAAGACTCCGCGACGGGGTACCTCTAAAAGATGATGACAGCATGTAGGTCATCATCATCATTTCAGCCATAATACGTCCAGTACTGGACACAGGCCTCCCTCATGGATCTCCATGAGGGGTAGTTGCCATACTCACCACGTTTGGCAGGCGGTTTGGAGAGCGCAGTACGTGATGTTGAAACATGGAAAGACGCTGCTGTCCATTTTCCGGAGGGATCCCTCAGCTGGCTCTTACTGTATCCACGGGCACGAGAGGAGGGGTAACACTCTGCTGCCGGCACCACGGCAATATTCATTCATCAATATGTAGTTATATTATGTTTATAATAATATTATGTTTTCGTTAACGGTGAAGGAAAACATCGTAAGGAAACCCGCGGCTTAGTCAGCTTCAAACGAATTGACATGTTGTTTTCCGCGGCTAAGTCAGCTTCAAACGAATTGACATGTTGTTTTCCGCGGCTAAGTCAGCTTCAAACGAATTGACATGTTGTTTTCCGCGGCTAAGTCAGCTTCAAACGAATTGACATGTTGTTTTCCGCGGCTAAGTCAGCTTCAAACGAATTGACATGTTGTTTTCCGCGGCTAAGTCAGCTTCAAACGAATTGACATGTTGTTTTCCGCGGCTTAGTCATCATCAAACGAATTGACATGTTGTTTTCCGCGGCTTAGTCAGCATCAAACGAATTGACCTGTTGTTTTCTCTAACTGATAGCCGTAAGCTATGTGGATGGTATAGGTGCTGGGCAAGCCTTACCCTATAACTATAACAATTGCTTAATAGGCTATAAGTCAAGTCAGAGGAAAGAACAGGTCATACGTCTGAAGCTGACTAAGGCTTTACTCACGTTTTCTGAAGTGAACGAATTTAATTATGTGCTTTATTAAATTAATAAATAAATATATTTCTAGTAGTTTACAAATTTATATTTGTTATTATAATTATTTTTTTCATAGTAAACTGTTAGGTATTGAATACTAGTTTTCTTAAACTGTTTTAATATATACTTTTTAACTACATTAATTTTCACCCTAAGTACTTTTGTTTTGATTTTTAACATGAATTTAAGTTTGCTTTAACTGTCTGCTTATGTTTTTCTTATATAAAATGTAAATCCATTATTGGTCGTAGGATATATGTAATTAAGGATAATGTAGATTAAGGACTGTGGATTTTATTTAAATAAATAAATATTCAATATAAATGTGTTTTATTTCACTTCTTTAAACGTTCCTTAATCTAATGAATAAAATACATTTTTCTTTGACTTTGATAGCCTACTTTTGACCTTATACATCTTTTGATCTTATACATCTTTTGATGTTATACATCTTTTGATCTTATACATCTTTTGATGTTATACATCTTTTGCGGGCAAAACCGATCGGACGAGAGGTGACGCGTGCGTGACACTTGGAGATGAGCGATTTAGTACTAGGGCGACTACCCTAATATCTAGTTACTGCCCTTTGTCCAACAGGGCGACTGCCCTTCGTCTATCGTGCCCATCGTATTTACTGTGGTGACTTGGGCTACTGTGGCGACTGGGGCTACTGTGTCGACTGGGGCGACTGTGACGACGGGGGCTAATGTAGCAACTGTGGCGAGTTTAGCGACTGTGGTAAAAATGTTTTACATCTGTCAGGCGTCCCTTTTTTATCGAGTAAGATACTTACCATTTCCATAGGTAGCGCAGAAGGTGCCCTCGCTTACGTCACAGCTAGCGCTGGTCTTCACGAAGAGCACTGGAGTCAGAGAACCACTCGGCGCCCATGCTGTAGTCTGCAAATAAACAATTATATATATGTTATAAAACTATCATGGTTGTGAACAATTTAATCCAATATTAAGGACGCAATTACAATTTGACGCGCTTGAATTGCATACTGACCATTCATTCAAAATGATCGTTACTTTATACACCAAACATCAACAAAGACAAAAGATAGTCAACCTTATTTCTTAGATAATACGCTTTACGTGAATTAACATAATTTTAGAATTATGGTGGAATATTGATGGTTTATTGTTGTGGTTTATGTGAATACTTTTGGTTTTTTTCCCATGAATTAATGTTTATTGTTTCTTTTTTATCGTAGTATATTTTTTATTATTTGAAATCTTCGAGTTATTAGATGAAGATAAAGAAACGTTTATTTTGTCACATTTTTACAATCAAATAAAAAAAATCATCAATTCGGTTTTAAAACTAGTGACAAAAATGGTCACTACTCAGCATGTGCTGTGGCAGAACGAGTCGTACCACAGCGCTGGTCTATGCACCGAAAGTGGGCCTATTTTCATAGATCTTGCGAGAAGAGGCTACGGAAAACTATATTTTTTTAATTAAAAGTATATTATTTTGAAGAAAAAAAACCCACATTCTATAGACACTAGTTTTCTGGTTCATTTGGTATGCTTAAAATATGTTAAACTTTGACGGATAAACCAGAAAATGAACCGGAACTAGTCCTATTTTCCTAATATTTTGACGCGTTTCGTAAATGCGTCCTTAACGGGATATATACCATGCATTGGAATTGACAGTCTTTGAGTTTCCCGATATTTCGGCGCAGTTTCACACGCCATGATCTCGGATATCAAGTTTTCAGACCTTAACGGTGCGGATGATGACTTACCACAGATTTCCCCCTATCATCACCTCCCAGGCACGCTGGACGGATATCGTCAGTGAAGGCAGTTGGTTCTTCCAGCGTGAGCAACGCCATGTCATTGACGACCTGTCCCTCTTCAGAGAAATTTGAGTGGAATATGATCTTCGATATCTGTGCATAGTGAAGAACCGATTAAAAGAAGTAGAGGCAGTAAGTAGGTACCTATTTGTATCTGAAGATTGATAATATAAGTAACTAAAGTTAAGTAAGTTATCAATTTTGGTTATATTATGTTTTCAAGAGGTTGCGGGTTCGATTCCCGCCTCGGGACAAATGTCTGTACGATCTGCAGATATTTGTTCAGGGTGTTCTGGGTGTTTTTCTATATATAATAAAAATATCTATCTTTGTAGTATAATGTATTAAGTATATCAGTCATCTAGTACCCATAACACAAGCTCTGCTTAGCTTGGGGCTAGATGATGCTGTGTGATTTGTCGAGCATTATTTATTTATATTTATTTATTTATGTTTAGTAATTTATGATTATAAACATTTGCAAGGTCTAATGAAATTCTTCGTGATTTTAGCTAGTCGATATTGGAACAATTTTAGAAAGATTTATAGATTCATTTTATTGGTAAACATATACACACATATCATCGAGCATATATCCAATAGAGGGGAATAAATAAATAAATAATGCTGGACAATTCACACAGCATCACCTAGCCCCAAGCTAAGCAGAGTTTGTGTTATGGGTACTAAATGACTGATATACCTACTTAATACAATATACTACATAGATAATTTTTATTATATATAGAAAACATCCAGAACACCCTGAACAAATATCTGCAGGTCATACAGACATTTGTTCCGAGGCGGGATTCGAACCCGCAACCTCTTGCGTAGCAGGCGGACGTTCGCCCGCTGCGCCACAGAGGTCGTCGGAAATAAGGTAATTCCGAAACACATAAGTGCTTTGCACTAATGCAATGACAACTGTCTCTCGCCTTTGACAGTACAGCGCTAACAGCCCACCTGTGTACTTTTCCGTACAATAATGAAATATTTTTGGGCTGTGTAAATTATCCAGCATTATTTATTATTATTATTTTTGGTGGAATTGCTGTTTAGACAAAATAAATGACATTTCCTCTCTATTGGGTATGTCCTCGATGACGCATATACACGTCAAACGTTTCAGTAAACAATCATCAGAACAAGTTTATGGAATTAAAATTTTTATGTAAGGCCTTTGCATCTATTATAGATGATTTATACAGCGTCAGCAACTGGTAATCATGCTGTACGGGACGCTGCAGTGCCTGGGACATTGTAAGATGGATAAGCTTGCCCAGCACCTATACCATCCTCTCAGCTTAGTCAGCTATTATTCAGAGGAAAGAACAGGTCAATACGTCTGAAGCTAACTAAGCCGCGGGTTTCCTCACGATGTTTCCTTCACCGTTAAAGCACGTGTTAAGTGTGCATATACATTTTTCAAGAAAGAAAAATACATTGGTGCACTGCCGGTATCGAACCCACGACCTTCGGATTGAAAGTCGCGGGTACATACCACTCGGCCAACACGGCTTTAATTTTATGTAACCCCCCCGGTATATCTTAATTTTTTTGTAGTATGAACCCTCACATAAGCAATCTACACATCATTTCCATTCATTTGATACCAAACTCGGGTGTATTTGGAAACATTCGAATAGTCATCCCCTCTCTCCCCATATCTTGCAAACTTCTAGACCGATCTTGATAAAATATGTTTAAGAACCACCAAAAAATCACCAAAAACTAAAAAGCAGGTTTTCCGGTGGTGGTTAAATCGGTTAAGAAGTTCACAAGATATTGTTAAAGAATCGAATGTTTCCAAATATACCCGAGTTTGGTATCAAATGAAAGGAAATTTGTGTAGAATGCAAAACTGAGGGAACACATTAAAAAAAATAGGTAACCTCAGATACTAGATAAGGTGTCGGGATCTACTTAAAATTTTTAATTTTATAAACCCTAACATTTTGTAAAATCCGTGAAAACAGCTTTAAAAAATCAATTTGCCATGTCTACTTACTCTAACATTCCGTTCTCCCTCTCCCATTGACTGCAACGACCTCTTTCCCAGGAACACCAGCACATCATCAGGGTTCACAGGCGCGTCGAAGATGGTGAAGCAACGAGCGGCTGGAAGAGGAAATAGGAACGTAAAGTTTTTTCCTTTGAGTAAAACCTTACCGGGAGGTATTTTGGAGGTATCATAGAGGCACTCCCGTGCTAGATAAGAACTGTGTTACGGCATGAGTCATGAGGGGTTGTCGCCATACTCAACACGCTTGGCAGGCGGATTGGCGAGCGCAGTACAGGTTGTTGATACACAGAAAAACGCTGCTGCCCATCTTCCGGAGAATCTCTGAATGTCCGAATGGGATATCTTAGAATGTCACCACACACACATTAAGTGAAATAAACGTTGGTAATATTACTTGAAATTGAACCTCCTTAGTGCAAAACTTGTAAAAGCCTCCCAAACCGTGACCGCCATGCCAGCCCGAATTTAGAAAAAAAGAAGACGAAGACATGAATCATTATCATCATCATGTCTGCCATAGCACTGCTGTCTACGTCACTCCTAAATCTCCTAAATCTCCAAGATTATGAAGCGTCTGTTGCCATGCTCGCTACGCTTGGCAGGCGGGTTGGCGAGCGCAGTATGTGATGTTGATACACAGAAAGACGCTGCTGCCCATAATACAACAATAATCTATGCAATAAACTCAAAAACTCATTCATTTATTTCCATAGTTTGCAATTACAAAACATAGACATGTCAACTTACAATAGAAAAAAAATAATAATCTTATGTTAACACGAAATAAGGCACATGAATGAATCTTCGCTTCCCTGTTACTCCTGCACTGTGATAAGAAGCGATTAGAAAATACACTTATTTTGATAGTTAGTTTTTTTGGTTGTTTTGGAGATAGAGCAAATTTCATTCCAAGCATTGCATTTTTGTCTTCCAGATTATCAGATATTTTAAAGAAAGCTTTATTTTATAATTTTCGTAGAAAAGCTTCGTTATTTTGTAAATAAATAAATGCATTTTAAAATGTGCATTCGGCCATAGACAGTGGCATGTCAAAATTTTACCACAGCTTTTGTGTGATCGTCTCTTGTCAACAAAATAGAAAGCACAGCCATTTTGCAAGCGCATTTTTATCGTCACGTATTGGATATACAAAATATCTATTCAGGCAGCATACCAGAACATTCACACAGAATATCGCCATAAACTGAACCGCAAACAATACAAGGATTGTTCGCTCAGAAGATGGATGCATAGAATAAATTCCGCAATGTACTTGTGCAGAAATACATCGTGGTTTTTAGGGTCGTACCCAAAGGGTAAAAACGGGATCCTATTACTAAGACTCCGCTGTCCGTCTGTCTGTCTATCTGTCTGTCACCAGGCTGTGTCTCATGAAGCGTAATAGCTTGACAGTTAAAATTTTCATAGAAGATGTATTTTTGCTGCCGCTATAACAAACAAGCATTGTTGGTACAGGGGTACCAGAAAAGGGGGCGACTGTTCGACTGTGCGACTGAAGTGTGTAACTGTTGTTAAAATCGCTTTTCCTCACAAGTCTCCCACCAGTGGCTGTAAGAAGCTGTAATAATACGCAGCGGCCACACACTTTCTCCCACGTGGGCTCGGAAAACCTGGTGGAGGGTCCCTATCCAAATCCTGTTCCAATCCTATGTCTTTTCCTTATCCTTGGAGATCCATGTGGTCGTTTTACGGCTGAAATGATGGTGATGAAGATTCCATGAGACAGAACAAAAATATAGGTACATCGAAAATTATTTAAATGGCCCAGTTTCCAAACGAAACTGGAAGTTTTAATCTTCCAATAAACAAAAGCCGTTTTTTCACCGGACTCACTAAAACTTTTCAATTTCCAATTTTCAACTCGGATATCTGGAGAGCCACTTTTCAACCGGATATTAAACATTTTCATTTAAGAGTCTATTGTAGTCTTGAATAAGTATTTTAGTATTTTAGGCTACTTTTTGATAAGATTTAGGTCACCATTGTATTCCGATTTTTATATTGTTAATTTTAACTAGTCTGTCATCAACTTAGGACTTTCACTAGGCGGGTGAAAGGTGAAACTGCGGAGTGCGGCTAGTTAATAATACTGGACCACCCTCAAAAAAAGCCTTTGCTCTATTTACAATTCGAACGTTTAAAAACAGTTACTGTATAAAAGATCGGCATATGGAATACATCGAGGGAGACCTTTGCCCAGCAGTAATGTACAGGTACAGGTTAATAAAAAAATACCAATTTTATAAAAAAAAAATGAGTTGGAAGTATTACAAACCTGTTATCAAAAGTTTACCGCTCAAGAGCGCTCCATCACAGGTATATTGGAATTGGTTAGCTGTGTCGTTTTTGATAAAAATCGTAGCTATCCAGGGGAAAATGTCTGAGACGGCGCTGGTGTTGCCATGGCAGACGCTAGTCTGAAAAAAAAGCAAGCTTAATTACTGCTAAAGTTTAAATCCGAAAACTTAAATGAATATTTTTATTTTAGATACGAGTAAAATGATAGACAGACAGTAAACAATTCATAAATCATAAATCATATTTATTACCAAAAAGAAAACAAATTATACAGCGCAGAGTTACATTAAAACACAAGATACAGATCAGATATAAGATTACCGTTGACACCCAAACTAAGCTAAAAGCTTGTATCTTGGGAATCAGAGTGCGCGTTAACAGGACGACGTGGAATAATAATAAACATTTGAGTGGCGCGTTACAAAACTTAGACTAAATGACAAATGATTGTGATTGTTTGTATGAAATAGAAAAAAAAATTATATAAAAAAGAATTATATTTTAGCGTAGTGGTATTAACATGGGTATTAAAAGAGCATCTATCTGGTGGTGAGATTGTGTGAATTAGTATGTGCATGTGTATGTGTGATGGGTGAATGTGTATGTGTGCGCGTGCTTGTGTTTGTGTGTGAGTATGTGTGTGTGTTTGTGAGAGCGTGGTGTGGTATTGACATATGTGGAAAGATTAAGAGGGCTAGATAAGTTGTTCTGTGTCGCAATAAGTCAGTGTGAGCAACCATTCCTTTACAGCTTTTTTACAGGCGTAGTTACTGCAGTTCTTTATATCTAACAACTGACACACTTTGTTGTAGATTTGAGGTAGGGAGAAAGAGGGATTTCGTCTAGCCATCAGCGACTGGACAGTTGGGAGAGGTATCCTGTAGGTGCGTCTCGTAATTATAGTCTCGTAGTCAGGGCGAGATCTAATGCGTCTGTGGGTTTTAGTGGTAGCACTTAAAACGTATAGCTGTCGGACGCGAAGAACCCTTACCTCCTTGTACAGATCATCAGTAGGGAAACGGACGTTCTTTTTGAAGGCAACTTTTAAAAGTGCCCGCTGGGCTCTTTCTAGTTGAATGAAGTAGCTCTTTCCCGCACTACCCCACACAGAAATGCAGTATTGTATGATCGACTGGCATAGAGAAGTGTAGACCAGCTTTAAAATATCGCGTGGAGTACAGTCCCGGAGCATTTTCATAATGAAAATTAGTCTTCTGACACGGTTTGAGAGATCTGTCAGATGTGGTTTATGGGATAGGTGTTCGTCGATAGTGACGCCCAGGTATTTAATTGAGCTAGTTCTGTCGATTGAGGTATAGATACATGATGATAGTTGGCAGTCCTGAGTACATGAGTACATCCTTAGCGACATAGTGGTTGGGGGACATGCAGCGGCAGTTTTCGAAAAAGTTATGTATTTCGTCTTTTTGACGTATAAGGTAAGAAGACTGTGATCGAGAGCTTTACTGATGGTAGATAGTCCTTTTTCTGACAGTGAGAACGCTTGTTTCCAACTCTCTCCATGAAATAAAACTGCGGTGTCGTCCGCATATGCAACCATTTCACCATTTTCAATTTCTGTTTGTAAGATGTCGTTTATATATAGGATAAATAGGGTCGGACCAAGTATGCTGCCTTGCGGGACACCGTAATCAATAGGAAGTAGCTCGCTGTAGATGTCGTTTGCTTTTACACATTGTTTCCGGTTTGTTAGGTAGCTCCTGAACCATGGGAGAGGGATCCCTCTTACGCCAATACATTCGAGTTTCTTCAGTAGCAGGCCGACCGAGACGGTGTCAAAAGCTTTTGCTAGATCTAGAAACACGCCGATGCAGCATTCCCCTCTGTCCGTGTAAGTAGAAGCTAGATACGCTAGTAAGGAGACAGCGTCTTCGGTCGATCTGCCCTTTCGAAAACCAAACTGTCTTTCGGAGATAATCTTTTTATTATAATTATAATTATAATATCTTGGCTCAAATTAAGCAGAGCTTCAGTTATGATTTTATATAATAAAAACTTTTATTTCGCACTACATGGATCCATAATAGTAAGGCCTTTTTTATGTATTATAGATGATTTATACAGCGTCAGCACCTGGTGGGACGCTACAATACCTGGGTCATTGTTAGATGGATTAGGCTAATTAGGATCCTTTATAAAAAATAATACTTAGAAATAATGTTAGTTAGTTAAATAAAGATTTAATATTTATATGACATTATAATTTTATAATATGACAAAAAATTCTTCGACATCCTCTGGTAGGTATAGGTAAATGGTACAACTGATAGTATTCTAAGTAGATTTTGTTCTATTGAATTTTAAACACTTCTTCACTTTGATTTTGAGTGTACTCAACACTTAGAGCCACGTTGGCCGAGTGGTAGGTCCCTCCCGATAATCCGAACATCGAAGGTTCGATACCGGCCGAGAAACCATTGGAGTTTTCTTTTATGTTCACATTCAACACGTGCTTGACAAAAATCACAAGAAACTTCTGATAGAGTCTGCAACTTTAAAATCATTGTCGACGGCAAATGTAATTTTAATGGAAATTGTGCACAATCCGTACTTAAATGGGGATAAACGTAACGATAAAAAAATATCGCAAAAAAACTTTAAAAATTGCCAGTATCTACCTCTTTTTGCCCATGGTAAAAAACAAACTATAATAATAATAATAAAATGTGTTTATTTTCAAAAAGGTTTTACAGTTACAGAGCATTTACATGTATAAACTAATGCTTTTAACAACTATGTAATCATACTAAGACAAAATACTCTGCCCAATAAAAACCTGCGTGCTGTCAATGCGTCGACACCTAAAGTGACGTGCTTGACAAAAATTATCGACAACTAAACACACCTTTTTAAATACCAAGCACTTAATTAACGTCTTAAATAACGCAATAAATACTGAGGACTACAAAAATTATTACGTCGGAAAAAATACTAACCAGGCAATAATGAAAAAAGCTTAAAAAAAATTTTATACAACACAAGACGTTACCAAAAAATCTAAAATTTCAAAACCAAATTTGAAATTCAGTGTAAGCAATATAAATAATAATGATAATTATTTTGAATTTTACTAATACTGAGGTGTTCGCCGTGGGGTGCCGGTAGTAGAATGTTACACCTCCTCTCATACCCATAGATACAGTAAGAGCCTGCTAAGGGATACCTCCGGAAGATGGGCAGCAGCGTCTTTCCGTGTACCAACATCCCGTACTGCGCTCGCCAACCCGCCTGCCAAGCGTGGTGAGTATGGTAACTACCCCCTCATGGAGATCCATGAGCGAGGCCTGTGTTCAGTAGCGGACGTTTTACGGCTGAAACGAATACTGAGGAACCCGGTAAACTAACTTACTATTACATACATACATATATAGTATAGTATAGTTAGGCCTTTGCATCTATAACAGATGATTTATACAGCGTCAGCAACTGGTAATCATGCTGTACGGGACGCTGCAGTGCCTGGGACATTGTTAGATGGATTAGGCTTGCCCAGCACCTATACCATCCTCTCAGCTTAGTCAGCTATTATTCAGAGGAAAGAACAGGTCAATACGTCTGAATCTAACTAAGCCGCGGGTTTCCTCACGATGTTTCCTTCACCGTTAAAGCTCGTGTTAAGTGTGCATACATATAACATACTATAAAAAAAATATAAACAAAACTGCCATGCTTGCTCCTAAAATCCAGCCAAACACCAATAAAGCGCATCCGTCTTAAAACCAACTAACCAACACCCGTAAAAATTGCAATAATATTGCAATAAGAATCAAGAACCAAAAAATACTTTATTCAGTGCGGCCGCATGGACCTTATTGACGCGTCACAAATTACAAAATAAAACAACACAAATAAATAGAATAAAGCACATAATTGAATCTGTTCACTTCAGATGACACGCGAGTTAGGAAAAGAAGTGAACAGAACCTGTGAGAAGAACCTAACTCGATCGTTATAGTCATCATTTAACAATTTTATTTTGTCTTATGTTACGTTGGACGGAGTTGGAGCAGATTCCGTCCCAAGTGGTTTTGTCCTCTAGGTAATCTGATATTTTATAATAAGCTTTATTGCACAGATTGCGTTTAATAATGTTTTTGAATTTATTCAATGATAACTTCTGCAACTCACTTGGGAGTTTGTTGTAGAAGCGTTACATTGCCCTTTGAAATATATTTTCACCTTATGGAGCCTAGTAGTGGGCACAGCGAGTTTATTCTTATTTCTTGTATTTACATTGTGATTGTCGCTGTTTTTCTTAAACGAAGCAATATTTTTATGGGTGTAAAACAGGTTCTCATAATTATATTGGCAAGCTACTGTCATTATATTTATTTCTTTAAATTTAGTGCGAAGTGATTCTCTGGGACCCATATTGTAGATAGAACGAATAGCCCTCTTCTGCAGCACAAATACGGTGTCTATATCTGCAGCACATCCCCACAGTAGTAAGCCATAAGACATAATGCTGTGGAAATAGCTGAAGTAAACAAGTCTAGCGGTATCTGTTGTTATTTTTATATTTAAGGTGTGCAATAAAGCATTTTCTATCTATCTATCTACCTATCTATCAACGTCTGTAAGAAGGCGGATTTTTTTGACTGCATATGCTGCAGAACTAAGCCTACCCGATAGTTGTTCTATGTGTGGGCCCCATTGAAGCTTATTGTCTAAAGTTATGCCTAAAAATACAGTTTTTTCTACAAGGTTTAAAACTTTCACCTTTTAATTTAATCTTGGCATCAGCCTGTTTTACATTAGGGAGAGTAAATCTAATGCATTTTGTTTTATTTTCATTAAGTAATAAGTTATTGACATTAAACCAATTAACAACTTCTGAGATTGCATTATTCACCTCGTCATAATCGGTGGTACGTCGTTTCATTTTGAAAAAAAGTGAAGTGTCATCAGCAAACAATACATTCTCATGATTGTTTTTGACAAGATGAGGTAGATCATTAATGTAAATTAAAAATAGAAAAGGCCCAAGAATTGATCCCTGCGGTACACCCATTGTAACTACAGATCCCGAAGAACGTTTTCCATTAACATCAACTCTTTGTATCCTGTTACTGAGATAAGAAAATTTTCAATTCCTGGTATTGCAATAATATTGCAATACCAGGAATTGCTTTATCGGATACTCATGATAAAACTAACAATAATTCTCAAAAATTTTTTCGTCTCTAAAGAATATCCATGTTTAAATATCTTACACCTTCAGGGATTAAAATATATATTATTAGATTAGTTAGACATTAATTTAAATAATAACTACATTGATATGCGCCGTGGGGTGCCGGCAGTAGAATAATACCCCTCCTCTCATGCCCATGGATGCAGTAAGAGCCTGCTAAGGGATACCTCCGGAAGATGGGCAGCAGCGTCTATCCGTGTATCAACATCCTATACTGCGCTCACCAACCCGCCTGCCAAGCGTGGTGAGAATGGCGACTACCCCTCATGGAGATCCATGAGGGAGGCCTGTGTTAATCAGTGGACGTTTTATGGCTGAAATGATGAACATTGATATTTGCTGTTTTACAGAAACATTTAGACGGCTACCAAAGAGCAGCGTGGTTTAATAGAAAACATAAAACTCGAAGAGGCTCACGTGGTGGAGTCAGTATATATGTAAAAAAAAATACTAGGAGTGCCACAAGGAAGTATCCTTGGCCCCTCATATTCCTCTTATACATAAATGATCTCCCAGATATCACTAAGCGTCTATGTGTATTGTTTGCAGATGATGCAACCATTTTCGTACCTCAGCGAAAAAAAACTGCTTTTGAATATATAGGAATAAACAAGACACTAGAAAATGTTATAAATTGGCTAGCGTCCTTGAATCTCAAAATAAACATGGATAAAACTAATAATAAGAGGTTCAAAAACTATAAAATACCTAGTATAAATTTGGCAATAGTAAATAAAGGAAAAGAAGTTGGCACTACACATTTTCTAGGCGTATCACTTGATTCAAATTTAAATTGGAAAACTCACATATTCAATATAAATAGCAAAATATCTAGACACTCCTATGCCTTATCTGTACTTAGTTCTGTATCATGTAAAAACATAGCTAAAAATTCGTACTACGGTCTTGTTTATTCCCAAATAAGTTTCGGAATTATATTTTGGGGAAACTCTGTTAAAATTCATGTTGAATCTACGTTTATCATCATCATCATCATTTCAGCCATAAAACGTCCACTACTGAACACAGGCCTCCCTCGTGGATATCCATGAGGGGTAGTTGCCATACTCACCACGTTTGGCAGGCGGGTTGGCGAGCGCAGTATGGGATGTTGATACACGGAAAGACGCTGCTGCCCATCCTCCGGAGGTATCCCTTAGCAGTCTCTTACTGCAGTCACGGGTATGAGAGGAGGGGTAACATTCTACTGCTGGCACCCCACGGCAATATAATGGTGTGACTTCTTTTAATCCTGTAACAACGCGCCCAAATCCGCGTACTAAATCTTTTTAAACCTGAGTCGTAAAACAATATAATCCAAAACATTTACAGCCAATAAAATTATCAACACGCCTGAGACGTCATCCGCCATTTTAAAAAGTATTCCCCGCCATCTTGTATCAGTGTGTACAGCTATAAATAACATTAAACGGCGATTATTACACTTTACTGCTCGTAAAATACAGGCGGGAGAAAATGGAGGAGATTTAGATCATGGTAAAAGTTATGACATATTTTCCGTCAAGGAAATTATCCTTACAAGCGACACAGCCTCACTTCACTTAGATATCTTTGCAAGAAGGCCTTAACATATACTATAGATAATTTATGATGATGTTTCCTAGCCGATTTCGGCCATGGCGAGTGAGTATTTAGATAAGAAGTAAAACAAAGAAATTAGATGAAAATAAAGCATCTTCAATCTGCTCAAACTCCGTCAAACGTAAAGCCATATATGTTGGCCCAACGTTGCCGAGTGAGGGCCAATACCAAAGTGTAGACGGCATGTTTGCCTTGCCTCGCCATGGCCCGGTGTCGCTCGCCTATCCGGCCGAGTGAATACAAGCGCCAACGTGTATACGCATACGGTTATAGATGTCATTTGCAGTAACTTGTCACCGCTCGCGGCCACTCGCCTCACTTCGCAGCCATGTCGGTTTTTCTGCACAAATCAAAGGCGCTTGTCAGCGTCTCCCAACGTGTAGGCAGCTCCACACAAAACTCGTCTACATTGGCCGCTTGCAATAGTTTGCGTAGACTTGCCGAACGTCTAGGCGGTAGCATTTGCCTTGTATAGTTATGCCAACGCCCACGTTGGCCTTAGCTCGGTCAACATGTTGGCTTTACATAAAATTGTTAAATGACGACTATGACGACAGAGTTAGGTTCATCTGTTCGCTTCTATTGCTAACCATTCGCGTTCGCTACGTTCTCAATAACAATAAATTTTGGTAAAAAATCATACTATTTAGTTTTAATATTACAGTCGTGAAAATAATAAAAATGTTCGCGGTAAAGATACCGCGTACATTTTTATTATTTTCCCGACGTTCCGAACACGTTTAAGCGTTCTTGTCGCGTCATTGTTCGAAATTTAATAATAAAATCGGAGACACTAACTGGTTCATGCTATCGGATAATTTTGACATTTATTCTAGTAGTATCTATTCTAGTATATTTAAAACAGGTATCTATAGAAAACTTATAAGTCTAATGTAATTCATGGTTCTCTAAATTCACCAATTAGTTTTTCTTTGGTATTGTTTTCTTCTTTATATGTAATAGATTTTTGTGGACTTTCATTTAACTCTTAAGAACGTGCAATAGCGCCGCTCGAGATGGATTTTGAGCCCCACTTCCCTTCACCCTTGCAAAATACGCTACACCGCCGCCAATGCGGCCGAATGCGAGAGTTCAAGTCGCGCTCGTTTGCTGATGTATTTTGGTCGGCTAACTTACCTACGTATGTATGTTAGGTAGTGTGATATGATGTGATGATGAATATTATTTATTTTGTGTGTGTGTGTGTGTGTGTAATAAAGTAAAACACGATTGGAAGTGGCACTGGATTATTTTAGATTGCCTAGCAAGTAGGTAGGCGTAAAATACAGGCAGGGAATAAGGTACTAAAATGTCAGCATGAAATAAAAATAATTTAGAAAGCTATGTACTTAGCTTATGTACCTAGAAAGGTGTGGTACATAATTAAATTACCTGAGTTTGTACCTTTATTGTACAAAAGTCTGAGCGAAAAATAAAATACTGCAAGATGGGTAAAAAGTATATTTTCGCAATCAGTCAAGTCCGGTTACAAACACGCGTGAGGGTTCCGTGAAAATATTTTATATCTACAATTCTTCTCTCATCCGATGCTTCTACAAACTTAGTCTCCAAGTCTTTATCTGGAATCCTAAAAGAGAAATAAATTATTGTTTAAAATTGTAAACAACGTAAACAGATTTACGACAGTATCCCGAGGCACGATAGACATCCTCTTTTATCATCACTAAGAGAAATGTAAACATGAGTAGTGTGCCAACTCGTCCACTCTAATCTTATTCGCACCGGACGGGTTGACACAAAACAATTAAACAATATTTCCGTTCGTCAACTCGTCCGGTCATCTTTTAAAACAAGTTTTTTTGCTATAAATTACGAAAAGTGATGTTACTAAGAAGAGCGTAATGTGATATAGGAATAATATTGGAAAATTCTATATTATTGTTTTAAGCGGAAAAAATCTTTGTAATTGGCAATTTAAATAACATCTTGTCTAGTACATCATAAAGTATAGAAAGTTTAACAAATAGTTTTGTAGTATTGTCTATTAATTGCATAAATGCTATATACACTCGGTATTTGATCAACAAGAGACGTTTCTAAGAGCACGATTGCCCCTAAAAACAGCTAAAAATGGGAGACGGGGGATTGAGGAGACCGACTTATACATAAAACTTTGTTAGTAAGTCTCCGTACTCCATTTTTTAGGGCTAACGTATATTTGGTTTTGAATTAGTTAATTGTCGATGATTTATGTAGATTACGAAAAAAGAGTAGGCATTACAAATCCAAGATTAAAAAAAAGGGAATAACACTTTTTTTAATTTATTTCATTAGTATCGTTTTTGACTTAATCGAGTGTGTAAATTAAATATATGACGTTAGTTTTGAAATGTAAGGTGGCAGACTATTTTTATTTAATTTCTTGGATGGGTATCGTTTTTAACGAGAAGATTACATTTATTATTAGAAGATTACAATTATTGCGCTATTTTTGAAGATAGCGGATAATATTTAATTTAATTAAATAGTATTACATGCACTACATACTATCAGAATCTTTATTCAAACAAAAACAATGTAACGTCAACAATCAACTACTCATGCCCAAATAGTATACCTTGGATCACAGGACATGAAGTACATCGCGCAATAGTCAGCCTTAAATACGGAAAAAGTCCTGGAGACGATGGTGTAACTAGTGAGACTTTAAAAATAGGAGAGCCTATACTGATCCCTCATCTCACAAATTTATTTAACACAATTTTACAAACTGGCAATATACCTTCTAACTTCTGCCACTCCCATATAATTCTACTCCACAAGAAAGGTGAAAAGACAGATATAGCTAACTATCGACCAATAAGCTTGATTTCACACATCTGTAAAACTTTTATAAAAGTGATAGAGAACCGAGTATCAGGCCTCCTGGACCAACACCAACCGCCAGAACAGGCAGGCTTTCGCAGGGGCATGTCCACCACTGACCATCTTCAGTCACTAAATCAGCTTATTGAGAAATACACGGAGTACAACCTACCACTTTACATAGCCTTCATCGATTATTCGAAAGCCTTTGACAGTCTTAAGCACTCAGCCATTTTCACAGCACTTAGAAAACAAGATATTCCAACCACTTACATACATCCAACTCTTAGAACACATTTACCTAAACAGCACTGCAGCCATTAAATTAGATTCTACCGGACAGTCTTTCCAAATACAACGAGGTGTTAAACAGGGTGATCCGCTGTCCCCAAAACTTTTCACAGCCACTTTAGAAGAGGTTTTTAAATCTCTAACACCTAGGTGGTTGGAAAAGGGGATCTTCGTCGGTGATAAGAGATTGAATAATCTCCGATTTGCCGACGATATAGTTCTCTTTTCCACATCAGCAACTGAGCTCGGCACAATGTTGGACGAACTTAACACGGCAAGCCTCAAAGTTGGTCTTTGCATGAACAGGTCGAAAACCAAGATAATGCCATAGAATGCAGGTTACAGGTAGGGGATGGGGAAATTGAATATGTCCATGAGTACTTACATATATTTAGGCCAATTAGTATCCTTCCAGAGCAGACAAGATGTGGAAATAACAAGACGAACTGAAAACGCCTGGAAGGGCTATTGGTCTATGAAAGATCTAATGAAAGGCGATCTGCCACTGACACTCAAAAGAAAACTCATGGACATGTGCATTTTGCCAATCCTCACCTATGGCGCACAGACCTGGTCATTGACCGCTTTGCAAAAGAGCAGACTTGGGGTTTGCCAGCGAGCGATGGAGCGCAGTATCCTAGGAGTCAAATTGTCAGACCGGATAAAAAATAGTGAACTGCGCTCCAAAACACAGATCGCAGACGTCGCCCAAAAATCGGGCCAATTGAAGTGGGATTGGGCGGGTCATGTCTGCCGCAGGCCAGATAAGTCGTGGGCTAAATCCACTACCGAATGGATCCCACAAGACAGGAAACGACCTCGCGGCAGACCAAGACGTCGATGGAGAGACGAACTCGACGCATACTTGGAAGACTGGACCACAGTAGCTCAAGACAGAGAAAGGTGGAAGGAAGGAAGGGAGGCCTTTGCCCTGCAGTGGGACAGTACAGGCTCTTAATAATAATAATAATAAAGTATTACATGGTCTCTTTGTTTTAAAACCACGCCTAGTGTAGGTATTGCTTCTATTTATTACTACCACTCTATAAAGTGTATTTTATCATGTATACTAAGCCGAAAGGGAGTAATTCTGACTCCCCAAGTATTAACGTTAGTTCTACGACTATCCAGATTTTGATGATTTTCATTCAAGAAAAGACCAGCAAAGATTATGCGTAATCAGCTAATTAATACGACGATGACAACCCTAATATCAGCTGACTCTTGACCTGGGTAACGAGTACCTACAAGTACCTACCTACATAGTTACGCATTTCAAAAGATCTTTCATTTAGATGAAAGACGCCCGGGAGATGATGTTCCAGCAGAACGGAGCGAGTTGTGAGCCGAGGCACACCTCGCTCATCGTCTGTTCTCCTAGACGATGAGCGAGGTGTGCCTCGGCTCAACGCCTCCAGGTGGATCAGCCGCGGGGGTACTGTCGCCTGGCCACTACAATCCCCAGATTAAGCCCCACTTAATTTTTTTATGGGGCTACCTAAAGTCTAGTTTATGCGACTGAGTGAGACACAGCCACCACAGCTCTGTTGTCAAACGCAGCAATCTATGCGTCCTTCACGGAGGGCAGCACATCAAGCCGTTTCTGTAATGAGTGAACTTAACAACTTGTGCATCGAGTGACAGTGTGGAAGTAGATACTACCGAGTACACTTATTAGAATTGTGTATGAATGTGGTGAAATTGTGCAAACGTTGACACTGTCTTCGACCTTTTTCTTTTTAGCTTTTTTTATATAATTTTATTTATTTACCACAAAAAGAAAAATACAATTTAGGAACATACAATAATGACTTAAGAATAAGAACTAGTAGTAACACAGATAATAAGTATACGCAGAAAAACTACACTAAGATTAAAAATCTTGTGCTGTAGTTCCTCTGCCCTTCCTAATAGGCATAGAATTGTTCTGTCATGATAACAATGTGTTTGTGTATGTAAATAAGTGTGTACACATATGTTGGATTGTGTATTTGAGTGTGTAAATATATATATGTATATATGTGTGTGTGTGTGTGTGTGTGTGTGTGTAAGTGTGCGTGTTTACGTGTGTGAGTGGGAGTGTATGTATTTTTTCCGCCCATTGTGCTACTGATTTTAGTTAATTACACTAAATTTCCTTTGTTATATTGTTGGTGCTAGAATAAAGCTGGTACAATAAAGAGTTATCTATCTATCTACTTTTTTGGCAATGTGCTTTAATGCCAGGATATAGGTACATATCAACAATGTTTAAGTACATTTTTGAGGGTATACACATTGAAAAATAAAAGCTTTTTTGTATGGAAAACTCGAAAAACGAATCCTTGATAATTTCCCCCGTACAAGTACTTATTTCAGCCGTAAAACGTCCACTACTGAACACCGGCCTCCCTCATGGATCTTAATGGGGGGTAGTTGCCATACTCACCGCGCTTGGCAAGCGGGTTGGCGAGCGCATTACGGGATATTGGTACACGGAAAGACGCTGCTGCCCATCTTCTGGAAGTATCCCTTAGCAGGCTCTTACTGCATCCACGGGCATGAGAAGAGGGGTAACATTCTACTGCCGGCACCCCACGGCATAGTAATTTATTAGTTTTAATTAGTTTTAATTATGAAATAATGTAACAACTGTTGGATCACCATAATAAATAAATAAATAAATTCATACGGTTGCTATGTAGTTTTGAAATTTGCATGAATTCACCATCTAAATATTATCAAACCAAATCTAAAGCATTGGTAAACACTCCGCAATCGAAGGCGGCTGAAACCGCACTGAATATAGCAAATAAATTTTAATTTCTTGACGAGCTCTGTGGCGCAGCGGGCGAAGGTCCGCCTGCGACGCAAGGGGTTGCGGGTTCGATTCCCGCCTCGGGACAAATGTCTGTACGATCTGCAGATATTTGTTCAGGGTGTTCTGGGTGTTTTTCTATGTATAATAAAAATATATATCTATGTATAAGTAATTTATTAAGTATATCAGTCATCTAGTACCTATAATACAAGCTCTGCTTAGCTTGGGGCTAGATGATGCTATGTGATTTGTCCAGCATTATTTATTTATTTATTTATTAATTAGATCAGGGCTCAATATCCAAGCCGATAGCGAAATCTATTCGACCTCCAATGAATACTTAATTCCTCCCCATCTATTGTGTGGTCCATCAATACCCATCCGATCGGGATAAACAGTAGGTAACGTAGATAATTAATGATTTCCCAATTTGTCTCTGTAAATATTTGCGAGAGATAATTGTGGCTGGGTTGAAATCCAGCCCGTTTCTGGGGAATTCATAGAGAATTATAATAGTAGGAGACTCGTATTTCAGCGGTACTAAAATTGTGTTATTTTTAGCTTAGATGTATGTGTATTTATCAGTGTTGACCTTGTAGAGTTGAATACGAACGTGGGAACGATTTAAATAAAGATAAGGATTTAAAACGTTTAAACGATTTAAATCTTTGATCGATGAGTGAAAATTTAGACGACTGCGCTTGAATTCCAATGATTTTTACATCGTATTTAAATCTTAGATTTATTAGCTAAAATATTTTTAAGAATCGTAGATATAAATCTTTGTTGAATTCTTTATAGGTGGTATACCAAAGACACACGGTTGCTGTGGGGGTTGGTCATCCATGAATGCAAATTAAAAGTCTATCGTACTATTCGACATCGCGGCACTTGATAAGTTATCGAAAAAAATCATAGCGCGAAAATGTTTCCGGCGCAGATTCATTTCAATGATGAGGATAATTTTGAAATTGGAACGTACTGTTTATATTTTCAAAATAGATGGCCAGTCCTTCATACATAAAAACCTTTTTGCTGTACTTTCTGGGTGGCTTGGTTCGTACCATCTAGCTAAATGTTAAGGCCAATTAGCTTATGAACATAAAAACCTTCAAAAAGGTTCTCCAAAAATCAAGAGGCTGCGTTGATAAACAAACAAAAACAGACATTACCACGCTAATCGCCCATGTACTCGTATTAAGAAGAAAAAATCTCTTTCCCTCATAATTACGCAAGTCTCATGAGGCCCATTTATTGCGGGTCGAGATATATAAAATTTTGGATGTGGCATTGCTTCACAATCAGCCAAAATTAAAAAAAAACTGCCATTCTAGAGGTATTGGCGGTCATATCTATCACACACTTACCAAGTCTTATACAAATAATATCTAATATACATATATACATATCTAATATATCGTTCAGATTATTATATCTAATATAAAATAATCTGATCGAGTTGCACGTGTACCTACGACCTTGCGTGCTAGTAAATATGCATATACTTATGTTAAACTCTTGTAACTTATTTTTAGTTGAAGCATGAAATGTCTTTTATTTTATTTATTTATTTATTTCATGTGTTACAAGTCATATGTCCGTCCTAAGTATTATGTCCGACTTTTATTTTTATATGTGCACGTAGATTTAGATACCTTGCCGTAACACAGCGTTTATCTAGCATTATCTTGATTCTAACTGTTACTGTAAATATGTTTTATTGTTTTATGATGTTGCTAAGATTTTTTATAAATATTTTTATTAATACACCGTAAACAACAAAAAAATTCAAGATTTTTTCTTTCAATTAAATTTGTGATTTTTGAACCTCAAAATCACAATCACAACCTAGTTTTAAACGCTTTCTAGTATAATGATTTAACAATATTTTATCATAAACTATTCGGGAACTCGAAAATACCGTGATCTCCGGAGATTGCAATTTCTAATCCTGCGCGATCTCAAATTCCCTAGTCTGCAACACTCATATAAAATTTTGTATATCATATTATAGTAATTTGTTCTGATATTTTTGTGTATATTTGATATATTGAAATTTTTTACCTTATGTATCTTTGATTTCATGCGAAATAATTTAAAATCTGTACTTAGATTGCGATCTGGACATATCCCTTCAAATAAATTTACTTTTCTCATGAATATATGTAGTTCCATCTCCAAACTGTAATGATTGTGGTGTGCTCGAAGATCTCCAGCATATTTTGTTGGAATGTGTCCGTAACGCAACATTTAGATCCACTTGTGTAAATAAGATTCGTCAACTAGATGTAGGTATTGTAAATAGCATTTTATCCAACCCTAGTTGTGAAGAGGTAGAGCTCTTAATTAAGTTATTAGATTTAGGTTTAGTTAAGCATTAAGTTTTTATTTTTTTGTGAATTTGTTTCATTTCTTTTTCTTATACGGACGATGTGGTCGCTAAGCGACGGTCTTAAATAAATAAAAAAAAAAATGTATCTTTGATATAATGTATGTAATTCAGTTTTCGTTTTGATTTTGTATGTATTTCTGCAGTCGGTTATAAACGTTTTATCTATTTAACCATCACTATCATCTCAGCTGTGGGACTGCTGTACGTCCACTGCTGGACATAGGCTTCCCTCATGGATCTCCAAAATAACGAGGGGAGATACAGTCAAACTACATATATTGTTGTCATAATCGCCACGCTTGGTAGGCGGGATGGCAAGCGTTGAAGGGGATATTTATACAGATTCTTACTGCATCCACGAGCAAGAGAGGACAGGCAACATTCTACTGCCAGCTCTCTACGGCGTCTAACCGCGACATCCTAAATACTGCCGTCGTGGTCGCGATCTTTCAGAGCGGTGATGGATCGGTATCGTGCAAGCCGTCACAGAGGCTGCTAATGTAACGACCTCGACTAGTAGCCAACGGAGAGGCAACATTCTACTGCCGGCTCATCACGACACCTAACCGCCACATCCTAAACACTGCGCTCGTGGTCGCGATCCTTCAGAGCGGTGATGGATGACGCGGTATCGTGCGAGCCGTCACGGAGGCTGCTTGTGTAACGACCCCGAATGGCCAACGGAACTTACTAAAGTTCGTTTCACTTGGGATGAAATCGGTGGCCGGTGCCGTGGGGTGCCGGCAATAGAATGTTGCACCTCCTCTCTTGCCCGTGGATGCAGTAAGAATCTGCCAAGGAATACGTCCGGAAGATAGGCGGCAGTCTTTCCGTGTATCAAATCCCGTACTGCGCTCGCCTATTCGCCTGCTAAACTAGATGCCTACCGTCCAGCAGTGGATGTTGACAGCAGTCCGACGGCTGAGATGATGATGATGATGATGATGAATCGGTGGCCGCAGAATAGAGCAGGATATAATATTTTTGGAGAATATTGACAGCGCCATCTCTTGTCTGGTAGCGGAACTTACGTAGATGTTTTATATTTTCGACGATTTCTAAAAAACTAAGCAAATTAGAGAGTTCGTTATAATTTTCCTGTAATCTTTACATACATTTCTATTAGCTTTAAAAGTCGAGGTAACTAACATCCAGCGGAACTTACTAAAATTCGTTCTACGTAGGATGAATTCGGTGGCAGCAGAATAGAGCAGGATAGTTGTAAATAATTAAGAAATGCAAAAGAGACTAAGCAGTGGTCACATTAATTTTTAGGGTTCTGTAGTACAACAAGGAGTCCTTTGCTTTGCTTTGTCTGTCTGTCTGTCCGTCTTTCTGCTTCTTTGCGGATAAAGTATAAGTCGTAGAAAGTTGCAGCAGTTGTTGTTGTTGTTTATTTCATAATCATAATATTTATTTTATAAAAACAGATTGAAGTAGGTACATAAAAAATCATAATTCACAATACCATTATGTGTGTAGACACAGATTATTTTATCTCCAATCTAGTGGGTGAAGTGCTGTTCTCCTAGCTAGGCTATGGAATAGACTGTGTTTAGGAGTAACTTTACTAAATTACAGAAGAGTTGCAAAACTAAACTACAGACGCTGTAGTATTGTTTACTACGTATTTTAGCACCAAACTATCCGCTAGAGGCGCTGTACAAGTTTTCATATTTTTTTTATTACAGTCGCTAGCGAGTATAGATTGTTTAAGCTCATGAAAGACCTACAGAACGGTAACATCGCGTGATACCCACAGTTCCACAAGCTTTGCATAGGCTGTGTGAAAAGCTCAGCGATATTTTAAAACTTTACATCACTAACTCCAGATTTTTAACAAATAAAAATAACTCAAATAGTAACTCTATCAAGGCGGAGCTCGTTAAAAACAAATTTCAAAAGTAATCTCGCAAACAATTTCTCAAAAAACTGAACCGAACAGTAAGCTAGCATGTAGCTGCGGGCAGAAACTAGTTAACTCTACATTATACTTTTCAAAGATTTTAATCATTAGATGTGCCCTAAGATTCTTACTGCAAGAGAGGAGCAAGAGAGGAGAGGCCACATTCTACTGCCGGCACCCCACGGCAGTACGACAGGTATGTATTAACAAAAAAAAATTAAGTAGGTATCAACCATATGGTTTCCATACAAGTTTTTGCTTTGACTTTATTTCATTCAAAAACTGTATGTACAAAAACGTGCAAATAAAATCATTTTTACGAATGAATGAATGTTGAAATACACTGGCCTGCAAAAGAAGGTATAACCACAGTATAACACTCATAAACGTGACGATAACTTCTGTACTATTTAAATTAGAAACTTGAAATGAAAAGCATTATGTAGAAAATTTAGTTTTGTTATATAAAAACTCCTTTTTGACAACCTCCTTTTAAAAGATGGCTGAAAAAATAAACAAGAAAGATAACGCTCCGCTCCAGACGACAGGCAGCCTAAATGTGCGTTTTACTTAGGCGGAGCTGTGCATTGCATAAATTGACCAATCACAGCGCTCGAAAGAATATACCTCAAGCGAGCGAGCGTTGTGATTGGTAAATTCATACGCCGCTAAGCCGAACTCCACTCAGACCCGCTCCACATCACCGCTAGGTCCACTGGGCTAACCTAAAACCCCCGTAGTAAAAACCTATTGGCTTCAATGGGTTTTGTTAAAGCCATGGGTGATTCGTCACCAGGTCCAGTGGACGATTGTTTTTCTCGCACAAAACGGATTCCCAGAACCAAAACATGGTGATTGATTCAATCGGGTCTGAATGCTCATGACTGCTCGTGACACATTGTTTTTTAGTTTGGCGAATTTATCGCAGGCTTGCGAAGTGTCAGAACTCGCTGCGACGCGTGATTTAAAGTGGGAAATAGGAGCTTTTTACTGACTGGGCATTGCTGTGGGATGCCGGCAGTGTAATGTTGCCCCTCCTCTCTTGCCCGTGGATGCAGTAAAAACCTGGCAAGGGATACCTCCAGAAGATAGGCAGCTGCATTTTCCGTGTATCAATATGTGGTACTGCGCTCGCCAACCGCCTGTCAAGCGTGGTAAGTATGGCAACAGCACTCCATGATCAGTACTTGGAGATCTATGAGGAAGGCCTATGACCAACAGTGAACGTCCTGCGGCTGAGATGTTGAATGAGTGGGAAAAGTGTAGTGTAACTGATATACTAGTTTAATTATTGCTGGATATTTTGTTACACACAACACCATCTAGCCCCAGAATTATTGCAGAATTTATGTTATGAGTAAATACTAGATTTTTTTATATCATACATAGAAAAATACCCAGAGCCGGGACAAATATCTGCAGAACAATTACAAATATTGATCCCGAGGCAGGAATCAAACTTACTCGTGCGAATCAGACGGCTATTAGACTTACTAAGCTACTCACGGAGGCAGTCAATAAATGACTCGATCCGTTTAAATAAAAAAAAACTATATTTCAAATGTTTTCATATAAGTAGCCGTGGGGTGCCGGCAGTAGAATGTTACCCCTCCTCTCCCACCCGTGGATGCAGTAAGAGCCTGCTAAGGGATACCTCCGGAAGATGGGCAGCAGCGTCTTTCCGTATATCAACATCCCGTACTGCGCTCACCAACCCGCCTGCCAAGCGTAGTGAGTATGACAGCTGCCCCTCATGGAGATCCATGAGGGAGGCCTTAGTTCAGTAGTGGACGTTTTACGGCTGAAATGATGATGATGAATATAAGTACCTATTGTTAACAAATCGCGAGAGTTTACTGAGTTCGATTTTAATAAATCTGGTTTTTAACCGACTTCACAAAAAAGGACAAGAGTATCTTGATAACCGACTACACCTTAGAACTCCGTCGTTTATGAACCGATTTGGAAAAAAATCTTTTTGAGTAGTAATATTAGACACTTAAATGAAGTCCTATTTTCAAAACTCAGTTCTGATGATGGGATCCATAATAAATCGATAGAAATACTCAAATGTAAAAAGCACACATATTACGTTTTGTGTATTTTTAGCAACATTTAATACAAATACAAAAATACAATACAAAAAGATTTATTGCACAAAAATGTGGCTTACAGTAAGTGGTGCACTGTTTCCTGTGTTAGTTTTCACTGTGTTACAGGACAACAGTTAGGGAAGGGATAGAGATAGGGAAGAGAGTTCCCTATAAAGATCCATTGCAATTAAATAAATTATGTTTAGGCGTATTGAAACAGTATTAGATATAACAATTTTTGATTTTTTATTTTACTCTTCAAGAGCTCTTCAAGGAGAAGAATAAAAAGTTTAGTTTCCCATTCTTCAAATCAGTGTGACACATATACCTACCAAGCCATTACAAATACGAACATAGCCAGATAATGTTTGCTCGGAAGCAACATAAATGTTACATTTATCTTTGTGATTACGGGTATATTTATTTCTTTGTTGAATAGTCAAATAAATAATATTTAGCCGTGGAATTGGTGAGTTGATTTACTGTGGTTGGTACTACCAGTACTACCAACCAGGTATACCGACGTGAACAGTAGTATGTTAAGGCGATGCATTGATAAACGTTATTTGAATGTAATTGTTTAAATTATTTATATTAAATCCATTATTGGCTTTATGTTATGTATATAAGTATAATTAGGTAGTTTTTAAGAGCTGTGTGATTTTGTTTCATAATAAAATTAAAATAAAATAAAAATAAAATTACAATGGTGAAAAATCGGCCAAGTGCTAGTCGTATTCGCGCACGAAGAGTTCCGTACATTACGTCTGTGAATATATCAAGCGTCTACCTGTTGCCGTTATTAATATCGAGCAAAAAACGGCATTAAAATCACGTTTGTTGTATGGGACTTATGGAAAATAAATATTTAAGCCTCTTAAATATTTAGTTTATTTTAATTGAATTATTTTTAAAATGAATATACAATTAAATATTCTGTGAATATTTCAACCGTCTACCTGTTGCCGTTATAATTATCGAGCAAATAACGGCAAAAAAGTCACGATTATTTTTGGTATTTTTTAATATAGCGGTAACCGAAATCCTTCATAATGTGACTAAATGTAAATACGTCAATTTTAACTGTCTAGCTATCACAATTCGATTTATGCCACATTCGTCCCTAATGTTCACAGCTTCTGCTAATGCAGGTACCATGGTTTCCTTGTTTTTATTGTACCCTAAATTAAGTTCCGAAAACAAAGATTTTTATTATTATTATTTATTATTATAATGTTCGGCCCACGCCATTAAAAAGTCTTTGTTCGTCCCACATTGTATGCCGTACTCGGCCCATAAATTCACGGTCTGTCTGTCACCACAGACAGAACGTCAGACAGACATATAGACGGATAGCGGAGTCATAGTAATAGGGTCCCGTTTTTAACCGTTGGGTAAGGAACCCTAAAAACTATCGGTAACTGTGTAAAAACCAATTAACATTTTGAAAGAAGTAGTTTTTTTTGAAAAGGGCTTACGACATATACTATTGTATTTGAATGGTCATTTCAAATTTGCACAAACAGCAAGTGAAAAAGTCTAACGGTCGTTTTTAGGGTTCCGGACCAAAATGGTAAAAAGGAACCCTTATGGTATCACTTTGTCTGTCTGTCTGTCTGTCACAAATGGATATCTCGAGAACTACTAATGCTATTGATTTGAAATTTAAAATGGTTAAAGATAAAATATTATTAACCTATTAGTAAAAAGTAGTATTAGTTATTGACCTATTAGTAAAAAAGAACACTTTTTTACTGATAGGTCTTTACCTATGAAATTGCCGTTCTTCAGTACTGGTAATTTCAAATAAAAAAAAAATTGGCATGGCTTTGTATTCTATATTAAAATTCATTTTGTTTTAAAAACATGACATTCTTTTTACAAACTCAGTCTTTTGTTTAATTTTTATTTTAATTTTTACAAAACAAAAAAATACAGATGCTTTTAATTAAGACGACAACTTAAAATAATTTCAAAAGACTATAAACTATGTAAATAACTGCTATTCACTTGTTAGTGACTTTTTTGGAAAGAGATGTCTTCAAACGTAAACCTGGAAGAAATCGCTTTAAGCGTTAAGGCCGCCTATTGTACGTCTCATATATCATATCAGCCGTAAAACGTCCACTACTGAACACAGGACTCCCTCATAGATCTCCATGAGGGGTAGTTGCCATACTCACCACGCTTGGGCCTGCTTGGGCTTGGGTTGGCGAGCGCAGTACGGGATGTTGATACACGGAAAGACGCTGCTGCCCATCTTCCGGAGGTATCTCTTAGCAGGCTTTTACTGCATCCACGAGCATGAGAGGAGGGCTAACATTCTTCTGCCGGCACCCCACGGCATAAACGTCTTATAATATTATAAGTTAATATAAAGTTACTGTACAATAAAGTGCTAATTAATGAATTCGTTCCTAGTTCGTCTGATGTTTTGATAAGCTTCGGAAAATATAACTACTGCACAGATTTTGATGAAATTTTTCACACCGTAATGCCTTGAGATGTTTATTGAGATATAGACAGTGGTGGATTTAGAAATTCGCCGCACGTAGGCTATTACATTTTGCTTGAGTAACTGACTCAATAATTTGGAAACAATGAAATTGCAACTATATGATTTGTACACTATCGTGCTATCGTCCTAATTACATAAGCTTTTTTCGGTTGTTACTATTTATGTATGGTTATGAAATTTTCGTTAAATACCTGAGACTCGTTTTCCTCTGTGTATTAATTAATTATTTTTGTTTCTCTTAGACTAAAAAAAGATAAATCCGCCGCCCTAAGCTCCAGCCTGATAAATCTGGCACTGAACATATAGTAGACAAATGGAAGTAAATATTTTTTAATCCAATATAGTTAGTACCTACTCGTAAATAGTGTGTTTCGCGACGTTTGATCGCGAAAGTTTAAATAAATATGATGGACACTACACACACCACCATCTAGTCCCGAACTAAGCAAAGTTTGTACTATGACAGCTTAAATACTTTTATTCCAGTAAAATAACAGTAATGACGTGGGGTGCCGGCAGTGGAATGTTGCCTCTCCTCTCTTGCCCGTATATGCAGTAAGAATCTGGCTAGGGATACGTCCGGAAGATGAGCAGCAGCGTCTTTCCGTGTATCAACATCCCGTACTGCGCTCGCGGAACCGCCTGCCAAGCGTGTGGCGTGTATTGAGGAACTTGGAGATCCATGAGGGGCCTAGGTCGAGCAGTAGGCGTAGACAGCAATCCTACGGCTGAGATGATGATGATGATCAATAATAGTCTCCTAGGAACCATTTCGAACTAGCTATTGCCTTGTTTCACTTAGAACTTAGCATCCATCGAGAGACATTTAGAAACCATGTACGGAACACTGCAGTGATATTATTTTGTATTATCGCTAGAAACATCTTGATTCATTGTAAAGCGTATATAAAAATGTTGAGTAAATGTTAAGAGAAAATGTAGTTACCAATACATCAATCCATCAGGCCGAGCAACACTCGGTCAAGATTCAATATAATAAAAATACCATTAAATCAGATGGATTGATGTACTGGTATTTGAATGATATTGACCCTTGTCAGAGTGTTGCTTGGTTCAACCATAATAAGAAATAATGTCATATTCAATATCCAAATAGTCCAATATCATTGCGAACATTAATTAAGCGTAATATTGAGACAGAAATTGTAACAATGAATAGAAGTGAAGAATGAGGTTTCTTGTAGGTAGGTACTTCGCGTCCAGAAAAATACACTAACATTCTACTCGAATTTTCTCGATAATACGATATAGAAAGCTTTTCTTAATAGTTTACTCACAGTGTTATTAATATCCAGTCCAGTATCGATCTCCAAGCTATACTCTTCAACATTCTCGACTATATCATCCATTATGTTTGTTATATTTGACTCCGGTTTATCCGTAGCTACATATTCGTTTTCCTCATTCGTAGTGTCTTTGTATATCTCTATGTAATCTATTTTGGGATAGTCTGTACTGTCATCTAAACTGTAATCGTTATCTTCATCATCTTCAATGAGATTTTCTCTAATGTCTTTTTCGAACTGGTTTCCCGTACGTATTGGGATCACTGTTGCTGTAGACTGGTCAGATTTAGTTGATTGATTTGTATTATCTGTGGGTGCTTTTGTTTGTATTCTTTGAGTTGATTGTATGGTTTTGTATTCAGACTTTATTTCTGTATTGATGACTGATACTTCTATGTTGTTTGTTACATTTACTGTTGGTGTTTTTTCCATAACTTTATGTTTGATGTGCTTTAACGGTGCTAAAGTCGTTGACCCTTTTTTGTTAGGTTCTTGCTCGCCCTTATCTATGGTTAAATAATTTTTTTGTTGCACATCCACGTCTGGTTTTTTTGTTGGTGTCGTTGTGATGCTATCAGATTTGTGCTTCGTTTCTGTATCATTCATTTGTTTTGATTCTGAAGAATTATTTTTGGTAGACACTGGTTCTTTTACACTTTCAGTCGTTATTGATAACCCATTCTCTGTTGACATTTCTTCTCCATCTTTGGCTGTCCCATAATTTGGAATTTCTAACTCATGCTGAATCAGTGTGTCATACATTTCTTCGTTTTCATCACTGCCAAAGTTGAAACCACCAAACTCAGGAAACAAATCGCCGAAATTATACGTAAACGTTTTGACATAAATTTTCGTTTTAGGATTATCGGTAACAACAATATCTCTAGCTACATCACTTTGAATATTTTTAAAAAGGTTACTTTGTATAACACTTGTTAATTTTTCTATACTTTTGCTATCAATATCTTTAACTTGCTTATAACCTTCAGGTAACTTATCCACTGTAGAATTAACGTGTTCAGCATTAGATCGGAAAAAGCTTTCGGTGAACTCGCTAAAGCACTTAAAAATGTCATCAACACAACTACCTTCACTATCGACCACAAACAAAACACACAAAAGAAACAAACACTTTTTTATCATTTTAAGAACGTTGATACTCTTCGTGTGTTCGCACACAAATGCAGATGATGTTGACTATCAGTGCAAAAAACTGTTGATTGCTCAAATCAAAATGATCTTTACATCTGAGTTGTTAAGTCATACTATTGCGTGGTTAGAACGTGCCTTGGGAATTCGTGGTCTGTACGACTTTGAGAAATGACCACAGACAATTATAGTAAATAGACAATTAGTGCCTTCAGAGCCTCAGAGCAGTCGAACCTTGCGCACAGTATACTGTATAATCAAAAGACAAGCTTTGTACTTTCACTTTTGATGTATAGGTCTTTTACTTTTTTTGCCGTTGGGTTACCGAATGTAGAATTTTGCCGTCCTGCCCGTTAATGCAGTAGGAATCTGCCAAGGGATACCTCCGAAAGTTTGGAAGCAAGGTCCTTTCATGTCACCCCGTACTGCGCTCGCTAACCCGCCTGCCAAGCGTGGTGAGTATGGCAACTACCCCTCATGGAGATCCATGAGGGGTAGTTGCCATAGAGGAGGCCTGTTCAGTAGTGGACGTTTGACGGCTGAAATGATAATGATCATGACTAGACAATTCCCAAGAATTGCAATTATAGGTGCTGTAAGAACGTATCAAGATTTTTATCAGATGATTAAGTCAAGCACAAAAAGTTGCCTTCAATTTAGTATCGTCAGTTGAACAACATAGTAAATAACTATTTCTCTTCCACTACCTTCTTTTTGAAGTAAATTAAATATCCATTTATCTTACACTAGCTGTCCCGGCGAACTTAGTATCGCACCTACTACTCAGCCGCCAAACGTCTATTACTGAACACAGGCCTCCCTCATGGATCTCCATGAGCGGTTGTTGCCATACTCGCCACGCTTGTCAGGCGGGTTGGCGAGCGCAGTACGGCATGTTGATACACGGAAAGACGCCACTGCCCATCTTCCGGAGGCATCCCTTAGCAGGCTCTTACTGCATCTACGGGCATGAAAGGAGGGGTAACATTCCTATGCCGGCACCCCACAGCTCCCTACTACTACTAGGAACTATTCTATTAGTCAAGTTTTATTACAAACTTTCTAAACAAACCTTTAAAAATTTGACAACCAAAATTATGCCGTGAGGCACCGGCAGGTGAATGTTGCCTCTCCTGTCTTGCTCGTGGATGCAGTAAGAGTCTGCCAAAAGGATACCTCCGGAAATGGGCAGCAGCGTCTTCCCGTGTATCAACATCCCGTACTGCGTTTGCCAACCCGCCTGCCAAGCGTGGTGAGTATGGCAACTGCCCCTTATGGAGATCCATGAGGGAGGCCTGTGTTCAGTAGTGGACGTTTTACGGCTGAAATGATGATGATTACGTACGCGGGCTTAGAAAAAATCTAAGATCATTGAAATCGGTCCGGCCGTTCTCAAGTTATAAGTGGTGGAACTAACACGACTTTGTTTTTTATTATGTAGATTTTAGTTTCAGATACGAAGCTAATGCCCTATAATTAAATCATGCAATTATTATAGGTGCTGTGAGAACGTATCACGATTTATAACAGGTAAAGTCAATGCACAAAAAATAGCCTTCAATCTGCCGTCGTCAGCAACATCACCTACAACTCATAAAATATTTATTTTCCGTTAAAAACTTTATATAAGCCGCACCCCGCACTTTCACCCGCGTAGTTCCTGTTCCCGTGGGAATTTCGAAAAATCCCTTCTTAATGCACCTCTAGGATACTCAAGGTATATGTGTGCCAAATTTCAAGTCTAAGTCCAGTGGTTTATGCTGTGCGTTGGCTGTCATTCACTCAGTCACTCAGTAACGGAAGAGTTTTATATATATTGATTGTGTGCGTCATAGAGTACCTTCTGTCAAAATATTTATACAAATATAACTGTTACAATCTATCTTTCTTATTTATTCATAAAAAAAACTCGGCTAAGTGCGCGTCGAACTCGCGCACAAAGGGTTCCGTACCATTATTCAATCAAAATCACGTTTGTTGTATGGGCGGCCCCCTAAAATATATAAATATATATATTATTCGTTGTTATAGCAGCAACAGAAATACATCTTCTGTGAAAAAATCAGATGTCTAGATATCACAGTTCATGAGATACAGCCTGGTGACAGACAGTTAGACAGACGGACAGATACACAGAGAGCGGAGTATTTTTTATTGGTTATAGGGTTCCGTTCTTACCCTTTGGGTACGGAACCCTACAAACAAAGTCAGTTACAATGTGGTTTTGGGACGATGTGGTCGCCCAGCGACAAAGTCCTTCAATTAAATAAAAAAAATGTGGGTTCAATGATCTCCGATTTTTTGAATATGTCTGCGCCCGGAATAACATAAAATATTAAATAATCGTAAATAATTAGAATGTAAATTCATTTTCTCATACATTAGACATTTTTGGTGATGACCTTTTTTGTTTGTCATATATCAGGTGCGTTCTAAGTTCTAAGGTGTAAACTTGTTTATATTTTTGACTTTTTAGGGTAGTAGTCGTAGAAGAGTAGTAGTAGAGTAGTGGTAGTAGTGAAGTAGTTGCAAAGTAAAAGAGTAGTAGAGTATATAGTAGTAGTAGAGTGGTAGTAGCATGCATTGTCATCCAAAATAAACATGTACCTATACAAAATTTCAGCTCAATTGATTGAAGATATCTGCTTCAAAATTGAGTTGCAAGATTCCGCGAACAAACATAGTTACATACATACATACAGGGCAAGCTAAATAAAAGCTTGTAAAATAGTAGAATTTGATAGCATATGTCTATCGATAGCATACTGACGAGCTCAGTGGCGCAGCGGGCGAAGGACCGCCTGCGACGCAAGGGGTTGCGGGTTCGATTCCCGCCTCGGGACAAATGTCTGTACGATCTGCAGATGGTGTTCTGGGTGTTTTTCTATATATAATAAAAATATCTATCTATGTAGTATAATGTATTAAGTATATCAGTCATCTAGTACCCATAACACAAGCTCTGCTTAGCTTGGGGCTAGATAATAATGTGTGATTTGTCCAGCATTATTTATTTATTATTTATTTATTTCATCTCTTGCTGTGAGGTACCGGCATTAGAATGTTGCCTCTCCTCTCTTGCCCGTGGATGCAGTCTGCTAAGGGTCTGCTCTGCTCCGGAAGATGGGCAGCAGCGTCTTTCCGTGTATCTAACTTCCCATTTGTGGAGTAGTAGTTGTAGGAGTGGGGTAGTAGATTAGTGGTAGTAGTAATAGTAGAGTAGTAGTAATAGTGAGTAGCTGTAAGAGTAGCTGTAGTGGTATTGTAGTAGTAGTAGTTCGGATAGCTAGTATACCCTGAAGACGAACTGAGTCACGAATTCGTCGCAGGTTAAAAGCGGAGGTCATCAGAACATGGAAGATAAGTTACCAACCTCGACCTCTGCAGCGCTACCATACTGTGCCTCGTCCCATCTTTGACAATAGACGTTGGTATAATTGGTATTTCGTGCCGTCCAATTAAATGCTTTTGTGCGAACTAAATAAGGTATTGGCTGTTATTTATCAAGAACCTTTTGATAAAAAATATTTGGTTATGAACTTCCGGGTGCTGAGAGTAAAATCATCTTCATGTTCAATAGTACTACGAGAGTGAAAATAGTCTAAAGAAAAATAATATTTTCATTTAGGTACGTGGGGTGCCGGCGGTAGAATGTTATCTCTCCTCTCATGCCCGTGGATGCAGTAAGAGCCTGCTAAGGGATACCTGCGGAAGAAGCAGCGTCTTTCCGTGTATCATCAACATCCCGTTCTGCGCTTGACAGCCCGCCTGCCAAGCGTAGTAAGTATGACAACTACCCCTCATGGAGATCATGAGAGAGGCCTGTGTTCAATAGTGGACGTTTTACGTCCCCTTAGCAGGCTCTTACTGCATCCACGGGCATGAGATGGTTTTAAGGTTTAATGTGAATTAATTAAGTGTTGGCCGAGTGGTATGTACCCCCGACTTTCCACGATCCGAAGGTCGTGGGTTCGATACCGGCCGTGCACCAATGGATTTTTCTTTCTTGAAAAATTTATGTGCACTCTTAACACGAGCTTTAACGGTGAAGGAAACATCGTGAGGAAACCCGCGGCTTAGTTAGCTTCAGACGTATTGACCTGTTCTTTCCTCTGAATAATAACTGACTAAGCTGAGAGCATGGTATAGGTGCTGGGCAAGCCTAATCCATCTTACAATGTCCCAGGCACTGCAGCGTCCCGTACAGCATGATTACCAGTTGCTGACGCTGTATAAATCATCTATAATAGATGCAAAGGCCTTACTTACTTTTTTAATTGTAAAGGTGTAAAGCCTCATCCATCTAACAATGTCCCAGGCACTGCAGCGTCATGACCAGCATAAATACCAGTTGCTGATGCTGTATAAATCTCTCATCTCTCAATATTATAAAGAGGAAAGATTTTAATGTTGTATTTTGTATGTTTGTAACGAATAAACTCAAAAACTAATGGACCGATTTTTAAAATTCTTTCATTATTAGAATGCTACGTTATCCTTGAGCAACACAGGCTATATTCCCACGGAAACGGGAACTACGAAGGTGAAACTGCGAGTGCGGCTAGTCATCTATAATAGACGTAAACTACCTAGCCGAGAATACTAGAGAATACTTACGAGTCTGAATGTGAGTACTACTCACATTCAGACTCGTAGTATTCTAAGTCGCGAAGGTGCCAACTCGTCCTGAAGACGGTTTTCTTGAAAACGGGAACTTGTCCTTATGTCCTATTTATAATTAGTACGTGAGTAACCTTCTATTTTGTAAATTAATAATTTTTATCTCGTTCGTTTTAAAAGACAATCATGTTAGCTATTAACTAACAAATGCCCTGGCCGAAAAGTTCTCGGGTCACGGACCAGAAAGCGCAGCGTAGAGCGTCCACCAACAAGATGGCCTGACGACCTGATGAAGACCGTAGGTTGACCGTGGGTGCAGGTCGCTTCCAACCGCAATAACTGGGAATCCCGAGGAAGGGCTATGTCCAGCAGTGGACGTCCTACGGCTGAAGTGATGATGCTAACAAATATCCCAAAAACCTCTGCAATAGTTCACTATCGGATTTATCGAACTCTTTATTAGAAAACCAGCAAACGGAAAGAGGCAAAAGGAACAAAACGAGAGAAATTGACAGTATTGCACTGGGGTCGGTACAATTTGGAAACCGTAGGTATGTGTGCAGAGACGAGGAGAAGAGCTGGTGGGAAGAATTATACAGCATCCATTTTGAGCAAATATTTTAAGGGTTATTTATATATTTATTTATTTATTAAAAGTACACTGACATCGAAAGTATTTACAAATTATAAAAAAACACATGCATATAGATATTGATCTGATACAGACGACAATTGAAGTGTAAAAAAGGGTTCGGATTGATGTGGAAAAAATATTTTCTCCATAATAATGCAAACAAGGATTAGGACGGGGTACCAGATAAGGGGGCGAAGGCCTCAAAAGGTCTCCGAAGGTCAAAAATGGCATTTTTGGGTTTTTGGACGTTTTCGGCGATTTGAAGACTTATTCTTTTGGTGCCCTTTTGAGGTTACAATAACTCTCCTGTGACTCTAGGGTCACCAAAATCAATTAGTACCCTTATTTCATTAAGACGGTGCTAACAAAAAAGGTTTCATGTAAATCGGTCAACGCGTTCGGTTGTAATCGTCTCATGCATAGACATAGACAAAAGCATAGACAAAATTGTCTCCGAAAAACGATTGTCCGAAAATCACAATCAATAACAAGTGTATCCGAAACATCACCATCCGTAATATTATGGTGCCATAAATATCATTTTCAATAAGATATTGTTCATCCTAATGCTCCTTACGCATAAGATTATTTTACCTAATATACAATTAACATAATTTAAATCGTTATAAACATATGTGTCATAATAATAACGAATCATAAAACTTATTATTCCGAATATTTTCGAAAGATTATAAAACCTTCCAGTTCCATCGAGACGGAAGGACAGTAGGTTATTAGGTTTTTTTACAACTATGTGCTTGCCCATTGCCATTGCATAGTGCTAATCCGTTTGGCTATGTCGGTGACCTGAGTTTTTCTACGTATCTCTTCATTTTTGATTCGATCCCGTAGAGAAACCCCGAGCATAGCCCTCTTCAAAGCTCGTTGAGCGAATCGGAGCCTATTCATGAAGCCAGTAGTGAAGACCACGTCTCGGTTCCATAACCAGTACCGCCTATTGTATATCTGTTGTTTTTTGAGTTTTTTTATTTATGTTCAACACATTCTGTATGGTATTTTATAATTTATAGTTTTTCTATGCTGCGCAAGCCCAATCCGTCTAACAATGTCCCAGGCCCTGCAGCGCCCTGTTCCTGAATACTAGTTGCTGATAAATCAGCTAACATAAACACCTAAAAACCGAGTAAAGGCCTTGCTTGATCTATCTAACAAACACATGTTTTGTATAATTTGTCCATTCTCGCTCGTCACATTGTCACATTGTATGCGTGACTATTCACAGTCTATATTAAGTAGATTTTTTTGTGGATTATGTGTAGCTTTGTAATTGTTTAGTTTTTAAGTTTCATTGTTCTGTTCGATCATGAATAGACAAACATCTACGTTGTTGATATCATTTAAGTTTCCTGCTACCAGCTCTCAGTCTAACCAAAAAGAGGGGATAAAAAATGTTTGTATCTCGCAGTTAAAAAGTTCTAGAACGCTGGCCGCTGGACCGCGCAGGCTTTCATCCGGTACTAGTCACAGCCATAAATCTTTTAATTCTACTAGATCCTTACAGCCGTAGGACTGGTTGTCCACGTCCACTGCTGGACATAGGCCTACGTATACATACATACATACATCATACATCTCCAAGAACATGAGAGGATTGTTTTCATACTTGCCACGGCAGGCGGGTTGGCGAGAGCAGTATGGGATGTTGATACACGGAAAGACGCTGCGGCCCATCTTCCGGATCTATCCCTTAGCAGGCTCTTACTGCATCCAAGGGCAAGGGAGGAGAGGCAACATTCTACTGCCGGCACCCCACGGTCGCTATGTTAAGTTATTGCGAATAGCCAAACTTTATCACCAACAGTTATAAAGATAATAAAACATAGATTAGCCCGCCAGCCGTTTCTTTGCGGTCTATAATAGCGCCATAAACAATTATTTTTATGTCCGCTTTTCGCGCCAAAATCCATAAACGTACATTGTACGGCTCTGCTTCGCACGTTACCCAACCGTCCGAAATGGGTAATGATACTTAGGACTGTATTGATATAGGCTTTGGCATGTTGTGGTGCCGGCAGTAGAATGTTGCCTCTCCTCTCTTGGCCGTGGATGAATTGAATAGAAATAGAAATGAAAGAACGATGCAGTAAGAGCCTGCTAAGGGACACCTCCGGAAGATGGGCAGCAGCGTCTTTCCGTATATCAACATCCCGTACTGCGCTCACCAACCCGCCTGCCAAGCGTGGTGAGTATGGCAACTACCCTTCATGGAGATCCATGACGGAGGCCTGTGTTCAGCAGTGGACGTTTTACGGCTGAAATGATGATGAGAAATGAAAAAGTTTATAATAGGTATATATCAAAGGTACATACATGAAAGAACATTAAGGTACAGAAACATAAATTGGTCGCCAACTCAGCACACCCCGTGAGAACATGACACCGATTTCCAGTGACGCACTATCAGAATGAGACTCTGCCAAGGGATCATCTTTACATTTCAGCCGTGAAACGTCCACTGCTGAACACAGGCCCTCATGGATCTCTATGAGTTGCCATACTCACCACGCTTGGCAGGCGGGTTGGCGAGCGCAGTACGGGATGTTGATACACGGAAAGACGCTGCTGTCCATCTTTAGGAGGTAACCCTTAGCAGGCTCCTACTGCATCCACGGGAATGAAAGGAGAGGAAACATTCTACCCGCCTGCCAAGCTTGGCAAGTATAGCAAGTATCGCAACAAACCTATCATGACCTTGCAGATCCTTGAGGCCTATGTCCAGCAGTGGACGTGATCAGGCTGAAATGATGATGAAGGTGATGAAGCCACAGATCGCAATGTGTTATAATTAAGCGCTAACGGCGGCGGCGATAAGAGAATAATCCTAATTAAAAACAATGGATGAGAATCTAATTGTTGCCAAACCAGTACAGAGGCATTGTTGCGTTGCCAGTAACCAGTTTCATCACCTCTGCCACAGATTACAGAACCTAACCTCTGCAAAGTCTTCATAACCTTGAGATCAAAGATTTAAATCGTTAGATACGCCCTTGCCGTAATGAAACCGCGCCGTTTCTACAGGAAAGGAGATAGATCGCTCCTTTGAAATCAGACCGCTGCGTATGTTTAACACGAAATGAGTTCGCTCATTTGGAATCATTGTACCTCTAAACACAAAAGACGGATGTGGTGTGCGTGGTTTTAACACATTCAAAGTTCGTGCAATATGATTGCAATAAATGGTTACAATAACAGTTTGGTTTATTGGCAAAACCAATGTGCGTGCGTCGACATTATTGTTGACACAATACTCAATACTTTTTGTGTTCTATAATCAACCTATGTACCTACGTATGCATATGTATGTATGTACCTTACGTTCAGTATTGTTGTCTATGGTGTTAGGGAGCATTACAGACCCTGTTGGACACAGATTTGGGGAGGCCTATGTCCAGCAGTGGACTAATATAGGCTGATGATGATGATGGACACAACAATAAATATAGAAGAGAGGAAGACGTTATCGTTAATGTACATACTAGATAATAGCGTTTTAATGTTTACTTTAAAGCAAGCAAAAGAAAAATTATTAGTAATCGTGAGAGTTAAAAAACTCCGCTAACTACCGCCAAGCTGTAATGTCTACATTGCTGTGGGCTGGTGAAATTACTGAGACCTTACAACTCATGTCTAAGGGTGACGGGCGCAATGCAGTACAGCGTTGGTCACGCGCGTAATGGACGTGATCACCCCGGTATTGCAGTTGTTATAGGTAGAGGTTACTGCTTGATATGACTAACAGCTGACTAAGCCGCGAGGATGGTATACCTATACCACCCTCTGGGCAAGCCTAATCCATCTAACAATGTCCCAGCCACTGCAGCGTCACGTACAGCATGATTACCAGTTACTGAATAAATCATCTATAATAGATGCAAAGGCTTTAAATAAAGAAGTAAAAGAATAATTTTTATACTGTTTCGATTGGCTGTGACACGATGGGTTGTATTTTTTTGCATTTCCCATCATGTAACCCTTCGATTAGAACATTATTTCTATACTCGTCCGAAAGCTACTCGTAACTCGTTGTAATGGCGCCACTGATAATCAGTGCGGTGTTCTCACGGGGCATGTGCTGAGTTGGAGACCAATTTATGTATATTTTTTTACCTGTGACACGTAAATAATCTATTTCTAATTCTAACAAAAAAGTCTAAAAACAAAAACATACCAATTTCTGTAACTTTGCTCCATTATTCCTATTCACCATCTCGATTTCCCCTAAATTCTTCGGCAACAGCTTACTGTCATCAATCAAATCCTTCACTATCTTCTTCCAAACGACACCTTCTTCTATAGTAGTATCATCAAATAAATAGTCTACTACAACGCGTTTGGTCGAAAGTTCTTTATAATCGTTTTCAAATGTCTCAATTTCTGCGTTTCGTTTCGGTCTTGGAGATTCAAATTCTCCTTGTATGTTCGTGAACTCATCTATGTCGAAATCAAAGCCTTCCACAGTCGCTGTGTCATAATCTTCAGCTGTTGTATAGAACTCTGTCGTAAAATCAACTTCTACAACTGTTAAGTTTAGCTCAGATAGTGTTGGTATACGTTTTATAGTTATATTTGCGTTGATATAGTTGTGTATGTCTTGCCAGTATCTTGAACTATATAATATCGCTGATAAAATGAATAGTATGACGGCAAATATCATTAATACTATTAAGCGTATCGTAACTTTCATTAACGATATGTTAATTTTCATATTTTATTACTATTGATCCTTTACACGTTATATAATATGTTATTTTAACTATGCTTTTACAAGTTACTATCTATATTTTTCAATTCACTGTAACACTTAACTAGTTAAAATCACTTGTTCTCACTCTGTCTTTACCTATTGACATACAACTTGGGGATGTTTTTGAACACAAAATTTCCGCACAAATAATCTTAGACGCCTGTTTATCTACACTACTGAATATGTATTGCAATTCTAAAAGGTGACAACTAAATGGAGAAGCACTGGATGTATAAATAATGCAGCTATATATGGAAAAGCAATTTATATTAGAAAACAATGGGTCGTCTCAGAGGCATAGGTCATAATGTCCTATTGATGTGTGATTAATAGGAAGTGATCCGACAAATATAGAATTGGATGAACCTACTGTATGATTGTAAACAACCAAGATTATTTATCCTTCCTACCTAAGACTTGAAATAGTAGTATTATATGGTGTATGCTATATCTCCAACTTGAATGCATCTAGGCCATATGTTTGTCCGTATGTCACAAATATATTATTATAATCCGACGCATAGTTGCTAATAATAACTATAACTTTGAGAGCATAAAATATATATTCTTGCCAGCTCATTTATGGTGTATGCTATATCTACCAACTTGAATGCATCTAGTCCATATGTTTGTCCGTATGTCACAAATATATTAATAAAATCCGACGCATAGTTGCTAATTATAACTATAACTTTGAGAGCATAAAATATATATTCTTGCCAGCTCATTATACACTTTTAAAAAGTCAATTACTGCAGTACACTCTGCTTCAGTCTTCTATTTACTATTTCTGTATAACGATTTGCTAAACCTTTTGTAATCAATGTTTATATATTTATATCTATGTTAATGATTATCATATAGTAATATTTTGTTAATATTGTAACCAGTAATATGTAGACAATGTTGTGGGCCGCAGTATTACCAATTACCGACTTTTTTATTTGAAACGTACCTTTTCACGTTAAAATGTATTTTGTTTTGTTGTTTAATGTTCCAAGTGAATGTTATGTACATATAATTAACTGTTACAGATTCATCATCATCATTTTAGCCGTGAGACGTCCACTACTGAACACGGGCCGCTCATGGATCTCCGTGAGGAGTAGTTGCCATACTCACCACGCTTGGCAGGCGGGTTGGCGAGCGCAGTACGAGATGTTGATATACGGAAAGACGCTGCTGCCCATCTTCCGGAGGTATCCCTAAGCAGACTCTTACTGCATCCACGGGCATGAGTTGAGGGGTAATATTCTATTGCCGGCAACCCACGACAAAACTGCTATAAATTGTTGTAGTGAAATTTTGAATAATATAAAATAAGTATTGGTACGTGTACCTACATACATACTACATAGAAGTGGAGGATGTACACAAAATCTAAAGTGTATAGATGTGTGGCATATCTATAAATATACTGCTTTTAAAAGAGTTTTCTTATAATTTTTATTATAAGAACTTTAGAAAATGTTTTGAAAAGTTTAGTGCCCTCTAAATTTTGAACTAAACAATCACATTAATGGAATTCAATAAGAACTAACTTAAATATTTTTAATAATTTTATTGACAATATGACGTTTGGCCAACTCCTAACTTGGAAACAAGTAGAGATGTAGCCTAAGATAGAGCAGGCTTGTCTAAAAAGAACCTATGCTCTCTGGCCTTGAAAACTCCAAGGTTATACTGATCTGCGAGAACAGATGCCGGCAGCGAGTTACACTCTTTACCAATCATCATTTCAGCCGTAAAACGTCCACTACTGAACTAAGGCCTCCCTCATGGATCTCCGTGAGGAGTAGTTGCCATACTCACCACGCTTGGCAGGCGGGTTGGTGAGCACAGTACGGGATGTTGATATACGGAAAGACACTGCTGCCCATCTTCCGGTGGTGTCCCTAAGCAGGCTCTTACTGCATCTACTACCTTTTCTCATCTCCTCATCTCTTTACCAATACCAATTATAAAAGAGGGTGAGTGTCGCTTGCTACAAAAAAATGAGATATCTACTACATGTGGATGATAACTAGGTATTATGTGTAGTTTCTGAGATATTAGTCAGAGGAAAGATCAGGTCAATACGTTAGCTAACTAAGCCGCGGGTTTCCTCACGATGTTTCCTTCACCGTTATAGCACGTGTTAAGTGTGTACATACATTTTACACTAGCTAAGAGGATGGTATAGGTGCTGGGCAGGACAAGCCTAATCAATCTAAAAATGTCTCAGGCGTCCCATGAAATTTCAGTTGATGACGCTGTATAAATCATCTAAAATAGATGCAAAGGCCTTATTTTCAGATAAGATCCTATTACGGAACAGGTATTATGTTTGTAATATTTAATGTAGGTATAATTCTATGTGTTCAGTAGTGGACGCTTAACGGCTGAAATGATGATGATATATGTATTGATCATTTATGTATGGTATATTTGAAAAACTTCGTAAAACCTTTCGTATATTTTTAAACCCCTTGTTGTATCCTCGAATCCAATCCATCCCAAGGTTGTCTGATAGAGATCGCTCTTTAGCGATAAGACCGTCAATTGTCATTTTGTGTTCAGTGTTTATCTTTCTTTTGTTATTTTTATATTTAAGGTGTGCAATAAAGCATTTTCTATCTATTTTACGGAACCCATCAATTTGCGTAGTCAAACTCGCACTTTCCTGGTGGTTCTTTTTATCGACTTACCAAGTAAATTATACTTATTTACTTTGCCTTACATCTATTTATCGCTGCATACTAATATCAAGGTGCAGGCGCAGCTAGCGAAATCTGTAAGTTTTATCATAGAAAGAAACAAAAAAACAGGTAAGTATAGTTAAACATTTTAAATATATATCTTACAACTAAATAACAATATTTACAACATATCAAAAATAACAAACCAACAAACATAACAACGATCAACACTTACAAAATAAAAGGATTTGTAGATAGTGAGGTATATTCCCTAGAAAATAATAAACAAATAATAGAACTTAAGCTTTGTTAGTAAAATAGTTCTCGTTATTCTGAATCAGTAGTATGTAATAAGAAAAAGAAGTCTTAATTATCTTTAGTCTGATTACGATACTATGGAAAACATCGTCTGTGTTTCGGAAAAAAGTCATCAGTAATAAATAAACCATATAATTTTGTGGTGAAGACAAATTTCAAGAATATGAAAATATACATATGTTTTGCCACTGAACGCATTTGACATCCCTAAACGTGATGTAGTTTTGACAGAATTTGTTTAATGCGCGGTGGTACATTTGAGACTTGGGCTAAAAAGTTATTATACAACCAACTTAAGAGCTTGTGAAAATAGCTATTATTCCTAAATTTTTTTAAATCTTGTGTTGTCCTTTTTTAGTGTGAATAATTGTCTCATGAACAGGTACTTTGAAGGGGAAAGGTTTCTCAACTGGTACGATAATATACTTTACAACTTCGAAAGGAACCTCTTTGATTTTAGGAACGCGAACCTCTTTGGTTACCGGATAAGGTACAGACTTTTCAACGGGAATAGAAACCTCCTTTACCACAGGGATAACTACCGCCTTCGGCACAGGAATCTGAATAGGAACTGGGTGTGGTACAGGAATCAGGACGGGATGATGGACTTTGAACTCTACGTTCTTGTGTACAGGGACCACAATCTCTTTGTAGTGTTTGATCGTTTCAGGGTGCTCCTCTTCGACGTGTTGGTGGACTGGGTAGGAGTGGGCTTTGAGGTCGTGGCCGCCGAAACTATGGCCGCCGTCATGGCCACCGAAACTTTGGCCGCCATCTTGGGCGCCGAAACTGTGGCCGCCATCGTCGTGGCTGCCTTCATCGTGGCCGGCAAACTCGTGTCCACCGAAGTCGTATTGGCTGGCTTGTAGCTGTGGACAAAACAAAGTAATATAATTTCGAAATCCGCTATTTTTTTTCTTTACCTATTTTGTGCACAAAGGTCTCCTCGAAAGTCCTATATCTAAGTATTCTTATAAATCTAATAAAACGGACTACTAGAGAAGTATTTTTAAAATAATTAAGTCTATATTTTTTATTATCTAATAAATAACAGACGGACCCCATACAATTTGGATTTAGACTACCACCTAACTATTTGTACCAGATTCACAAACAATAAATTACTTATGATTTACATACCCAGTCGTGCCTATTGTGAAGAAGAGAGATAGTTACAGATTTGTATGGAAATCTGAACGATGCCGCCTTAAATTTTTCGCAACATTCAAAAAACGCCAAGGAGTGCCGGCAGTAGAATGTTGCTCTTCATCTCTTGTCCGTGGATGTAGTAAGAATCTGCCAAGGGATACTTCCGCCTTTCCATGTATCAACATCTCGTTCCGCGCTAGCCGACTCGCCTGCCAAGCGTGGTGAGTATGGCAATAACCCCTCATGATCAGTACTCGGCCATGAGGGAGGCCTTTGTCCAGCAGTGGACCTACTGCGGCTGAGATGATGATGAGGATACTAAAAAGCCCAAGGTCTGATAAGCTACCTCGCTAACCTTGTTTTACTGCGCGTAATATTTTCCGTTAGCGAAAAAACATTACATTTTTAGTGTTTAGGGTCCCGTAAAGCGGGGGTAAACCCGCGAAGATTTATGATAGCAGTTTTTAAGGGCTTTCGTGCGTGTTGACCATGCCCTGTTTTCGGGTAAGTGAGCTGAGTATACACCTTTAATTTAACTACCCGACTTCTAAAAATGGAGGAGACTCTTAAGCCGTTCGACGTTCTTCGAGACAAGCCGAAGGCCCACCTGATAGATTTGTTGTCATATTCACCACGCTTAAGGTCCAACAAGTCGCAGAGGCAAAATCGTCAGTGGGCGCGGCCTAAATGTATGCTATCTCACCTGACAAAGTGTGTTTACCCGCGCTAGAATGTAATGCACAATGGATTCATTCCTAAATCGACCGCGTAAAAATATGTGAATAGACTTTTAGCACAAGGGTTATTATAGAAAAACTTGAGTGTAATCTTTTCAAAATAACATTTATTTCAACTTTTGATTATTTAAACTATATCGGAACGGCATTTATTTTAGAGTTTTCTTTCTCCTTATATTATTTAGTTTCGTCCAAAGTTGGGCTAATATCAGTGTTGAAATACGAAAGTTTAGAAGCTTGTATTTATGAAATAAATACTTTTATTACGGTTTGGGGTGTATACAAACATAGATTTTGACGAGATAAATTGATATAATCCTTAGTGTTGGATGGTTAACGTCAAACAGTGGAGTAGTTACCCTTCCACGTTTGTATGGAAAGATGGGCGATTCGTTCATCCTTAATAGCCGGCTGAGAACCTCCGCCCGCCATACTGCCTACTTAGTGCGTGGGGATGGCAACAACCCCCTGATAATCAGTACTTTAAAATTCATGAGGGAGGCCAACGTCCAGCAGTGGACGTCTAAGGGCTGAGATGATAATGAGTACCGCCTACTGCCCTAACGGGAATATCGGAAAGGAAGAAGAGAGGGTCCTTGTCCAGCAGAGATTGAAGTGTTTTCATTAAAAAAAAATCAAAATAGTTCCCTCGAACCACATAGATGGCTATTTCACTTTCAAATGACTCGTGAGTTACACTATTCTATTATGTATTATTAATAGTGTAATACTTTGTATTATAATTATGTATGAGTAATAAATAAATAAATAAACTATTCATTGTTATGTTAAACGGGTTTCCTACTCACGTTAAATATTCGTTGAAACATAGATGGCGTTAGTTTTATTCCACTAGATAGTAGGAAACAAAATTTGACAGTGACAGCAATTGTGATTTCACAAACATGCTTTCTCCGCTTGCCAGCTCCATCTGTTAGGTTTAGAAGGAAACACTTTTTCCCTTTTTATCTAAACACGGCTCATTGCAGGCCATAGCTTATTTTTAAATTGAAATCTTCTTAAGCTTATTCAGATTTTTGAATATTTAAACGAACAACCCCGAAAACATCTTGATTATACAAAAGAATATTTTAAAACTTTATCGGGATTAGCATATTTTATATTCAGAACGCCTAGATCTAAAAAGCTTATTTGACCGAGCATTACAATTAGTTAAGGTTTGAACCTTAGAGTTCATCGTTCGTCGGGAAAAATCCTTAAATTGGTAGTAGTTTATTTAGATCGATCCCGTATTTTGAAAACCAGTAATGGCTGAAAATCCTAGTAATATTATAAACGAAAAGTTTGTGAGTATGGATGTTTGTTACTCTTTCACGCATAAACTAGCCTACGGATTGAGCTGAAATTTTGCACTCGTATAGAGGTTGACCAGGATTAATACATAGACTACATTTAATCCGGGTAAAACGCATGTGAAGCGGCGGGCAAAAGCTAGTAAATAAATAAAAATATGCATTTCTTTTATTTTTTATCAAAAAAACCGACTTTGTTGCTAAAATACCATTTATGGACCCCATCATCAGAACTGAAAACCTCCACCGCAAGTTTAAATTTAGGCATCTAACTTTGCTCTGACGTATTCCAGAAGATATTTTATCAATGATTTAATCCCTCAGGAATCCCATCAACATAATCGAGCTTTGAAAATGGGACCAACCTGGAAGTGTATCTATTTAAACTCAAAACGAACTTACCAAATTGGCTAATAAACGACGGAGTTCTGAGGTGACTAAGATTTAATAAAAAATTCAGACAACTTGAGAAACAACATGCTCTACATTTTCCTACCTGACAGATTCCGTTAAAACTCGACAAACTACTCATAAACTGGAATTTATATGTACCTATTCTAACAACAGTTAAAAACATGTTTATTAAAAAATATTCTTTAACACTAAGAATCGATAAATCCTATCCAGAAGCCATAGGATCATTATGAATACGGTTTATAGGAACTTATACAAGTAGCCTATCTACAGGAAACACAAGACATTAAAAAACTTAACTCAACACATCAACTGACAACTTTCTTAAGTTTGTACTCGAGCAGTTTGAACAAAAACTTATTTTAACTTACGACTCTCTCGTATTATTCGAGATGAACTTAGATTCAGGCTTAAGCTCGACTTAAGTCTGCGAGTTCAAATCTTGTGCTAATAAAGATATTGTGAATATCTTTATTAGCACAAGGTTTGAACTCGCAGACTTAAGTCGAGCTTCTACTTTGCAACTTTTCTTCCTTAGTAATTAATATAATCTTGAACGTATCTTGAATTAATATATCTCAGAGTAGTAGTAGAACTTTTTGTGAAGAGTTCATCCGGGAAAGTATTACCACCATACCTATTTCTGCCGCCAAGCAGTGTCTGCATTGCTGTGTTCCGGTTGGAAAGGTACGAGGGCCGGTGAAATTACGGGCACATGAGACCTTACAACTCTGTCTCAGGGTGACGGGCGCAATGCAATGCAGCGTTGGTCACGTAGTCACATGCTTCGTGACGTGATCACCGCGGTATTGCAGTTGTAAGAGGAAGAGTCGTTGCCGTGGGGTGCCGGCAGTAGAATGTTACCCCTCCTCTCATGCCCGTGGATGCAGTAAGAGCCTGCTAAGGGATACCTCCGGAAGATGGGCAGCAGCGTCTTTCCATGTATCATCCCGTACTGCGCTCGTCAACCCACCTGCCAAGCGTGGTGAGTATGGCAACTACCCCTCATGGAGATCCATGAGGGAGGCCTGTTCAGTAGTGGACTTTTTACGGCTGGAATGATGAAGAGGAAGAGATTACCGCTTAACGTCAGATGGGCCTTCGACGTGTCTCGTCGTTAAGTCGTATAAAAAAGATGTACTTATTCTCAGTAATTTAGTAATGTTTATGAGGAATTATAAAACATTTTACTGCCGGCACTCCACGGCATAGGTTGACCCTTGCCGTGGAGTGCCGGCAGTAAAATGTTGCCTCTCCTCTCTTGCCTGTGGATGCCGCACGATCAGCAGTAGCGTTTTCCGTGTATCAACATCCCGTACTGCGCTCGCTAACTCGCCTGCCAGGTCTCATGTGTTGTAAGGTCTCATGTGCTCGTAATTTCACCGGCCCCCTTGCCATTCAAACCGGAACACAGCAATGCAGACTTTACTGCTTGGCGGCAGAAATAGGTATGGTGGTAGTACTTCCCCGGATGAACTGTTCACAAAAAGTTCTACTGATGATGCTGTGATGCATCATCAGTATGTATGTATCATGTACTAGATGATGCTGTGTGAATTTTCCAGCATTTTTTATTTAATTTCTGTTGTTATATTTTGTAAGCTGTGGTATCAAGGACCCAGCGGTCGCACTGAACAAGGTATTTTTCGAGTTTGAGTTACCATTAAACAATTCTAGCGAGTATACCTCCAAAATAGTCGTAAAAGACTGTACGGAACCACTTGAAGTGTTTTATTGCGCCTGGCAATATTTTTCCTTCATTACAACACTGCAAGGAAAGCTATTTATGCCATCTGAAATTTTAATATGGCAACACAAAGAAAGTGTTTTTGTAAAGGCCTCGTTGTGAAGGCGCGGGAAGCTTGTAAGATAATTATTCCCTCTGCGTGATTAGGGTTATAATGGAGCGGTTCAGGGTTGAGATGTTGGTGGTAGATGGGGGGGGGGGGGGTAGTATTATAAATAATGCTGGACAGCTCACACAGTGTCATAATGACTATTAAACTTAATACATTATACTACATAGATAGATAGATATTTTTCATTAATTATGGAAAAACACTCAGAATAAATATCTGCAGGTCGTACAGACTTTTTTCCCGAGGTGAGAATCGAACCCGCAACCTCTTGCGTCGCAGTCGGACTTTCGCTCACTGTGCCACGGAGGTCGTCGTATTATTTAAAATGCCGTGTGGTGCCGGCAGTAAATGTAGCCTCTCCTCTTCTGATCGTGGATGCAATAAGAATCTGTCAAGGGATACCTCCATAAGATGGGCAGCAGCGTCGTTCTCCCGCCAGCCAAGCGTGGCAACAACCATTGGTCATACTGATTGTGTTAATGGGGAATGTAAGTCCTAAGGGCAGACAATAGTATAGACTAATAGCACACTAATAGTGCTAATAGTATGATCCTTCATCGATTTGAGGACAAATTGTAACGTCGCAGATTATTCCGACACGTTTCGATTTTTCAAGAAAACCACCATTTTGGGATTGAATGCCCGTCCGCGCGTGGGGCCGACACGTGCCGGAATAATCTTCGACGTTACAATACTACGTGAGTAATTCCCGTTTTTACAAAATGAATAGTATATCTCACGTTAATTTTGAAAGTGAAATTAATATTCAAGTTTTATTAACATACATGTTTTGCTGTGGTCGGTGTTACGCCCTGTGGGGCAATTATGGCGCCACTGAAAATCAGTGCCGTGTTCTCACGGCGTATGCTGAGTTGGCGACTATTATGTCTCATAAGATTTTCATTTTGTTTAATATTTATTTCTTATGTACCTACCAGAAGTCGCCCGCGGTTTCACCCGCATCTTTGGTTACTGCTCCGCTCCCGTAAGTCGTAGCATGATGTTATATAACCGCTCGTTTGGTTTTGGTCAGTTTACTTACCAAGATTTTTTAGCCGTCGTTTGGTTTTGGTAAGTAAACTGACCAGTGAGTCATCGCTGAGTCATCGTTCCACGAAAACAATTGTCATTTTTAAACTATGGTGTTTATCAACTTCTTCTTTGTTTTGTAGCCTTCTCAATGAAGTTGACAATGACAATAACAAATAAAATTTACGTAGCCCAAGAAAAAATAATTTTATTCGATTAAATTAAAATTAAAAAAAAGATTACGCAAAAAAAATGCATAAAAAATGCACTTTATAATTACGATCAAAAAATATTTTGTTCTAAGACACCTAAATGTTATGTTATATATAGTGAGGTTATACCACATACTATGTATATACCGCAAAACTTGTAGATATATGATAATACATTTTGAATTACAAACAAAAGTATTTTTTATATAAAATTAAATCAATAATTAATAGAAAATAATTTTTACGCTGTATATCCCGAACACAGACTACATTATGAATGATTCTACTGACAAGCTTCATTCAAACCCTTTCCATAGAGCGTAAATACCACGCTACGCTCCATTGTAAAAACCGAGCCAGTATCCACTTAGCGCTGACGCGGAGCGCCCGCGGAGCGCCCGCCGTTTTTCCCGCCAAAACGCAAACCAATTAAGGGTCGAAAAATTATTTTCGCGTAACCAAACTAGTGGATAGCCTAGCCTTCCTCGATGAATGGGTTATCTAACACTGAAAGAATTTTTGATATCGGACCAGTAGTTCCTGAGATTAGCGCGTTCAAGCAAACAAACAAACAAACTCTTCAGCTTTATATATTAGTACAGAAGTATAGATATAGATGAGTCGTATATAAATAATTTCTATTTCTATTGATGCGCCACAAGATAAATCTCTCAACATTCTAAAGAGGAAGGGTTTGTATGTTGTATGTTTGTAACGAATAAACTCAAAAACTACTGGACCGATTTTCTAAATTCTTTTACCAATACAAAGCTAAATTATCCCTGTGTAACATAGGCTACTTTATCTCCGTATTCTTACGGGAACGGGAACTATGCGGGTGAAACCGCGGAGTGCGGCTAGTTACTAAATAACAATTTTTTTTCGAAATGACAATATATGTTGTTAACCGCAGATGGCCATGTCAACGTTACCGGACTATGGCGAGCGCAGAGGGCGCCCAGCCGCAAAAGTTAGGTTGGGGCAACAAGCTCAAGGGCACCACTTAGGTTCGAACCACAGCTTGGACTGTTGCCAGATTTTTGTATATAATGATGGTTAACGTCCAGGTGCAAAACTGCACCTTACGACGGAAGAGTGTATTCTTCGGCCCCGCCGGCGGGACCGGTTATTGGAGGTGTGCCTAGCAGCTAATGTGGGATAGGTCGACGTTACCTCCGGGTTAGCGGCGGTGAGCTCGTCAACGGGCAAGCCGAGAACGTGTCTCGATCGACGGAGGAAAGTATAACACAAATGAATCCAAATCATCTACCTGTTGGTCTTGCTGCGCGCTGACACCCTGCAAGAAGTAAGGAGACCATTGGTTGCCGTACTGCGAGGGTTGCTGGTTGGTGAGCTGGTGGCTGTACTGGTCCGCCGCGGTTGCTGCGAAGAGCAGGGCCGGTAGGAGCTGCAATGTATTACATAACACGCTATTTTAAGTATATCATGATCATGCCGTGGGGTGCCGGCAGTGGAATGTTACACCTCCTCTCATGCCAGTGGATGCAGTGGCAGCCTGCTAAGGGATACCTCCGGAAGATGGGCAGCAGCGTCTTTTCGTGTATCAACATCACGTACTGCGCTCGCCAACCCACCTCCCAAGCGTGGTGGGTATAACTACACCTCATGGTATCCATGAGGGAGGCCGGTGTTCAGTAGTGGACGTTTTACGGCTGAAATGATGATGATGATAATCATCCACCCTCATGAAGTTCCAAGTACATAGGTGCTGATCATGAGGGGTGGTTGGCATACTCACCACGCTGGGCAGGCGGGTTGGCGAGCGCAGTATGTGTTGTTGATACACGGAAGGACGCTGCTACCCATCTTCCTGAGATATCCCATGGCAGATTCTTATATTAAATCGATGTTTGTTGTCTGGCTCGATGGCACATGGTACTTGCCGTCCGAAGGAAAGTTTATTTAACCAAAGATTTAAATAGTTAGATACGACCTTAGCGTAATAACCGCATTTTGTTTCCACACGAAATGAGATAGCTAGCTCATTTGATATGAGTGTACCTTTAAACACAGTGTTAGCCGGCCGTGTTGTGTGTTAGTTTTATCACGACAATTAGTGCAATTGCCCAGTAAATGGTAACAATAACAGATTGGTTTATTGGCAAAACCAGAGCGTGCGTCGGCATTATTGCGGCAAATTTAAAGACAATGCCACAGTGTTTGGTGTCGGGGCACATCTAACAATTTAATTCTTTGAATGCTCGTCCATTTCCCCCCTAGCTGACCCCATAGCGACTCATGTGTCCCACAGATACCATGCCTCGTTAAACGTCCCATATCTGCCCGACAGAGGACAATAACTGAACTGGGACCACCAATTTAGTAGAGCCAGGATATTTTTTGTGAACCTCAGTGGCTCAATTGGTCAGTCGGCTGGGAGGCTGTGGAGGCGAACATTGCGGGTTTGACCACGTTTTCTGCAGATTTTTTTTATTTAATTCGTTCGCTTCTGAAAAGTTTTCACTTCTGTTCATTGCACAATTTTGTCTTAATATTATAAAGCCGAAAGTTTGTTTGTATAGATGTATGGATGTTTGTTATCTCTTAACGCAAAAACTAGTCTACGGATTCAGCTCAGCAGGTTGCCTGGAAAAAATTGGTTTGAGCAATAAGGCCACCAATTTGTACATATTTATCCAAATATTTTTATTTTTTGTGTTTCTAAGTGCAATAAAGTGTTCATTCATTCATTCATTCAGCTGAAACTTTATAGATATTATAAATAACACATATAGACTTTATATAAAACATTATAGATGTTTACCAGGATTAACACATAGGCTTTTTATCCGGGTTCAACGCATGCGAAGCGGCGGGCAGATGTGCTTTAAATATTTCCGCTGGGTAGTTTGGATTCAGGTATAAATTTAGGTCTAACAAAACAAGTAACGTTTGTGGACAAAAAGGTCCTACCTCAGCATAATGTTAATCCTTAAATGTAAGGATTAACGCAGGTTTTCAGGTAGATAATGATCTGATTATCCCTACCTGATCTCATTATACCTGAAAACCTGCGTTGATAATGATAATGATATTTCTGACAGTTCTCTCGTGACCGTAAACGAAAGAAATAAGAGAAAAAAACGTGTATTTTGTGTCACTTAAAACTTAAAATTCCATTAGCTCCATCCAAGGTCCGAATTCTTTTGAAATAAAGTTAATTATGTATGTCTTCATACATAATAAACTTTATTTCAAAAGACTTCATACCGATTTATCATTTCTTTCGGGGAAAGCCATAAATTATGAAATAAAACTGTGGCACAGATATGAAACTTCTATAAGTTCTTATAATTACAAAATAAAACAGGGTCAAATATATCAAACTTTTAAGTTCTTTGCTTAACGACTTTTGCAGTTTCATTTTCATTACCAAAATTGAATTTAGCCCAAACTAATAAGGTTCTAGACAAAGCCGATTTAAAAGTTAATGAAAATTAATCTTAAGTTTTGAAGTTAATTGTGAGTTGTTATAAATTGTATTTGTTTTTGTACAGCACTGTTTGTCAGACTATATTAGTTTAAAGGTTGAACTAGAAAGGTAATCTTATAAAGTTTAAAATCTATAAAGTTTATAAGCAATATATATGTCAATTATTGTCGAATTTTGTCATTACCAGTTGCAATTTTTGAGTCTTTTTTTCTCTGACATACAGTTATAATTTCAGATGAAACTCAGTCTTTTATACCACACATAAAGGCTCTAGTAGGCAGAGTTCGCAAGTTGATTTTTGTTTTTAAAAAATTACGCCATATTGCGGTCGGACACTTATTATAAGTATTTACCAGGCCCTTTGTCAATCAATTTTATTTTACTGCATTATTTATCTACTGCTAACTAACTAGGCAATTATATTGTAAGATACTGCTTCACTGCAATATTAGTTTTATTTGACACTGTATTTTTTTATTTATTAACTTAACAAATATGTAAAAGGTACTCGTAAGCTTTTGATTATAAATTTTTGCTCGTGACCTCGTTTACCTAGATACCAGGATTACCTAGTTCAGGCACACAACTAATACGTTAGATTTTTTGTTATTATTAGATATAAGTATTCTTAGCTGTAATAGTTATTTGAATACATTTTTATTTTATTTTTTATCTTACAAATCTCGTCACGCATTATCTACATCATTTAGTTTAAGCTTACGGTCACACTATAACTCTTTGTTTTTGCACTTCTGTGCAAAACTATTAATTATTCTATAAATTTAAGTTATGCAAATGTACCTTTGGCAGTTTATTCATAATTTTGTCCCCGATGGCAAAATGAAAGAATTTATAAAAGTCTGGGAAAAAGGGGCACCTGCAATAAATGTTATTCAATCTGAAAAAATGTGAGGTACGCTCTTGTTATTATTTGGGGCAGCATTCATCATCATCATCATCATTTCAGCCGTAGGACGTCCACTGCTGGACATAGGCCTCCCTCATGGATATCCAGTTAATGCGGTTGGAAGCGATCTGCATCCACCGTCGACCTGCGGTCTTCACCAGGTCATCATCCCATCTTGTTGGTGGACGTCCTACGCTGCGCTTGCCGGTCCGTGGCCTCCACTCGAGAACTTTTCGGCCCCATCGGCCATCTGTTCTGCGAGCTACATGGCCTGCCCATTGCCACTTCAACGTGCTAATCCGTTTGGCTATGTCGGTGACCCGAGTTCTTCTACGTATCTCCTCATTTCTGATTCGATCGCGTAAAGAAACCCCGAGCATAGCCCTCTCCATAGCTCGTTGAGCGACTCTGAGCTTATTCATGAGGCCAATCGTGAATGACCACGTCTCGGTTCCATATGTCATCACTGGTAACACACACTGATTGTAGACTTTCGTCTTAAGGCACTGAGGAATTTTGGACGAAAAGACGTTGCGTAATTTCCCAAACGCTGCCCATCCGAGTTGGATTCGTCGATTTACCTCTTTCTCGAAGTTGGACCTACCTAATTGGACTGTTTGTCCTAGGTATACATACGCGTCGACAACTTCGAGAGCCGAGTTCTCAACCATAACTGGGGAAGGCGCAACATGGACATTCGACATAATCTTCGTCTTGTCCATGTTCATTTTAAGGCCGACCCGTTGGGAGACTCGGTTGAGGCCTTCGAGCATCGTGCCAAGTTCCTCCATCGACTTTGCCATGACCACAATATCGTCAGCAAACCGAAGGTGAGTCATGTATTCGCCGTTAATGTTGATGCCTAGTCCTTTCCATTCCAAGAGCTTGAAGGCATCTTCCAAAGCGGTCGTAAACAGTTTCGGAGAAATAACGTCTCCCTGTCTTACGCCTCTTTTTAAGGGAATATCCTTCGAACTCTGTTCCTGTACTCGGACAGACATAGTGGCGTTTCTATACAAAGACTTCAACACTTCGATATACCGATAGTCAATTCGGCATCGTTGGAGAGACTCGAGCACCGCCCATGTTTCGATCGAATCGAAGGCTTTCTCATAGTCCACAAACGCGAGACATAGCGGCAAGTTATACTCTTCGGTCTTCTGTATCACTTGCCGCAGCGTATGAATGTGGTCTATGGTACTGTAGCCTTTTCGAAACCCGGCTTGTTCGGGACGCTGGAAGTCATCAAACCTGTGATCGAGACGATTTGTAATGACCCTTGAAAACAGCTTATAAACATGGCTCAAAAGCGAGATCGGTCTGTAGTTCTTAAGCAAGGTGTTGTCACCTTTCTTAAAGAACAGTACCACGACGCTTTTGTTCCATGTTTTTGGCGTAATACCTTCGAACAAGACGGAGTTGAAGAGCTTCTGAAGGACTTTAAGTATCGGTGATCCACCCGCTTTCAGAAGCTCTGAAGTGATTCCGTCCTCCCCCGGCGCCTTGTCGTTCTTAAGCTGTTTCAGGGCCATCCTGATCTCGTACAGGCTGATGTCCGGGATATCTTCGGTATAATGTCGGGTCAGCTTGGCTCTAGGGTCTTCTGCCACACTGCAAACAGGTTTAGTGACCGAATCGTAGAGCTGTCCATAGAACCTTTCGACTTCCCTTAACACTTCTGCTTTACTTGACGCTATACTGCCATCTTCCCTCTTCAGCTTCGTCATCTGGCTTTGCCCAATAGACATATCTCTCGCGAACACTTTGGAGCCTTTGTTCCGCTCTATCGTATCTTTAATACGAGCTGTATTAAAGGTACGAATATCGTGCCGCAAGGATTTCCAAACTTGTCTATTGAGCTGCCTATGTGACTTAGCATCATCGGGAGACTGCAGTCGTAATGAGCGTCGTTCAGCCATGAGGTTAAGAGTGTCATCCGAGAGTTTCTGAGGTCTATTTGTACGGGGCGTCTTAAAGAACTGAGACCCCACCGTATGGACAGTTTCTACGAACCTGTTATTGATCTCGTCCACTGATGCATGTTCTTCGAGACCCAGACAATCAAAGCGATTTGAAAGTTCGAGTTGAAAGCTCTCGAGGTTTTGGATATGTGCACGAGTGGGTCGGAGCGTAGATTTCATCAGACGGGACCTTTCAAGTCTAACGTTCATATTCAATGTGCCTCTAACGATTCGGTGATCACTTCCGGTTTTCACCCTGTGAATCACAGTGACATCATTGAATACCCGTTTCTTGTTGGTCAAGATGAAATCAATCTCATTTCTCGTGGAACCATCGGGACTCATCCAGGTCCATTTCCTGTGAGGCGGCTTCTGGAAGAAAGAATTCATCATAAAGAGTCCTTCTTTCTCCAGAAAATCGGCCAGCCTCTGTCCCCTGGGGTTCCGTTGCCCATACCCAAATTGCCCCACTCTCAACTCATCATCGCTTCTCTTGCCTAACTTTGCATTGAAGTCCCCCATAACAACAGTAAAGTGAGTTTTGTTCGTATGTATGGCCCTACTAATGTCCTCATACATAGACTCTACTTCTTCATCTGGGTGTGACGAGGTCGGCGCATATACCTGAACAACCTTCAGCGAATATCTTTTAGATATTCTGAGTGTTAGGTATGCGACCCTGCTCGACACACTGTCGATGGTGACAATGTTGTTAATGAGTGACTTGTGAACGAGAAACCCGACACCACCTTGGGACTGTTGGTCGCCCTCCCGGTAGTAGAGTAGATTACCGGACTTAAGGGATATCGTGTCCTCGCCCTCTCTACGGACTTCTGATAATCCTAAAATGTCCCAGTGTAACCTACTCATTTCTTCTTCCAGCTCAACAATCTTTTCGTCTGTCCTCAAAGTGCGGATGTTGTGTGTTACCAGGGCCAGTGGTCGTCGTTGGGGTTGGTAGCCGTCCGTCTCCCGGGGATTCTTAGCACCCCTAGCCCCGCCGTTACCGTGGCCGCTACCGTAGCCACGACTAGCGGGGCTGCCGGGAACTCGGGGCCTGGTCCTTGGTTTCGCAATCATAAGGGGTTGTTGCCATACTCGCCACGCTTGGCAGGCGGGTTGGCGAGCGCAGTATAGGGTGTTAAAGTCGCGGAAGATGCTGCTGCCCATCTTCCGAAGGCATCCCTTAGCAGATTCTTACTGCATCCACGGGCAAGAAAGGAGGGGCAACATTCTACAGCCGGCACCCCACGGCAAGGGGCAGCATTATGATCGTGCAATTTTTTAAGGGTTTTCGCTTCTTTGCAGAACTATTAGTTTATCTATCTCGTGCTGAAGACATGTATTTATCGTCGTATTCTGTAAAACGCTGAGAGTGACTACAAAGCGGATTTAAATCATTTTAATGTTTAATTCAACGGGTTTTTTGAGTTTTACATTTAGAAATAGAATATTTTAGGAATTTATAGGTGGGTATATACTTACAGTGGGGTGCCGGCAGGTAGAATGTTACCCCTCCTCTCATGCCCAAGGATGCAGTAAGAGCCTGCTAAAGAATACCTCCGGAAGATGGGCAGCAGCGTCTGTCCGTGTATCTACCGTGTATCTATATAACTGTGCTCGCCATCCCACCTCCCATCTTCCGGAGGTATCCCTTAGCAGGCTCTCACTGCATCCACGGGCATGAGAGGAGGGACATTCTACTGCCGGCACCCCACGGCAAATAACGGCAATAAACACTTATTGACTTTAAATTTGAGTTTGCAAATTACGATGCCATAGACAAGATACACCTTATAAAATATACCTTCCGTTTAAAAAAAAATTACAAGCCAGAATAACGAGTATATTGTCACCCTACCAGCGCTGCATAAACTATCTACACGAAATAACGCGCGTGTGCCCCCGGATTCGCTCGGGTTAGTTTTGTATGTACTCCACTTCTGGATAGAAGGCTATATACCCAGAAGGTTGTATGGATAAATAAATAATGCTGGACACAATTACAGCACAGATAGTCTAGTTCTAAAGTAAGCAAAGATTTGCTTTGGAAACAAGATGATTAACATGAAGAAGATGATGAAATACATTTATTTTTGACACACACACAACACATACATATTATAAGAAAACGCAGAAAGAATAAATTAAGGTACTAGGTACTATAACATAATACTTAAATGCATATTTGACGAGCTCTGTGGCGCAGCGGGCGAAGGTCCGCCTGCGACGCAAGAGGTTGCGGGTTCGATTCCCGCCTCGGGACAAATGTCTGTACGATCTGCAGATATTTGTTCAGGGTGTTCTGGGTGTTTTTCTATATATAATAAAAAAAAATATCTATCTATGTAGTATAATGTATTAAGTATATCAGTCATCTAGTACCCATAACACAAGCACTGCTTAGCTTGGGGCTAGATGATGCTGTGTGATTTGTCCAGCATTATTTATTTTTTTATTTATCTATACAAGTAATTATTATGAAGAGGAAAGATTTGTATTTTGTGTGTTGTATGTTGTATTTACATCTGTGTGATTATGCATCTTATGTGGAACTGGGCAAGATGCGTGGCCAGATGAGGTGACGGCAGGTGGAGCAAAGCTCTGACCGAATGGTGGCCGAGGTACGGCCAAAGGAGTCGTGGTCGTCCGTACAATGCACGTCCGAGTCGCGGGAACCTTCTGGCTTGGTACAGCGCGGGACATACCCTGTCAAGTAGCCTATTTGACAGGCACCATGTGGCACTTGACTTCCAAAAGATTTGAAGCCAGATGATTCATCCGTTTTATATACGGATTGCGTAAATTCGACCATGCGCAATCACTGTGCCTGACTGTACAAATGACTCTGAATAGGTAGTGAAACATCTGGTATTATTCTTCGGGCCGAGTCTAAGCCGGGCCGAGTGGGCACTGACTCGTTAAGTGCGCTGGGTTGCCGACATTCGCCAAGTCCCGGGAAACTCCTGGCTTGGTACAGCGGGACCAGCTTAAGTGGCTTTTACAAATGGAGGCCTATACCGAGCAGTGGGTAGATATGGGCTGTGCATGATGATGATGATGTACATATATTGTATGTGTGTAACGAATAAACTCAAAAACTACTCGACCGGTTTTCAAAATTCTTTCACCATTAGAATGCTTCATTATCCCTGAGTAACATGGGCTATATTTTTCCCCCGTATTCCCACGGGAACGACAACTACGCGGGTGAAACCGCGGAATGCGGCTATTCCACGGACCAAGGGATCATCTTCATCATCATCTCAGCCGTAGGACGTCCACTGCTCGACAAAGACTCACTACGTATCGATCATGGGGGGGTTGTTGCCATACTCGACACGCATGCCAGGCGATTGGCAAGCGCAGTAAGGGTTGTTGTACACGAAAAGACGTTGCTGCCCATCTTTGAGAGGTATCCCTTAGCAGATTATTACTGCATCCATGGGCAAAAGAGGAGGGGCAACATACTACTTGCTCACCCCACGACAAAGCCTAAGGGATACTTGTGTAAAATGTTATCCAGTACTTTGTAATTGAAAACTATAATATAGGTAATTACATTTCCTATTGACCAGTGAACCGACCCTGGAAACATGCAAACGCCTGACATTTTTGTAACAGCACAGAACTTACATGGAAAAATGGTAGTAGGTTTTTGCCAGGCGCGCTTTAACATGAAAAGATGCATCCATTCGTGTAGCGTTGTTTCAGCATGGAATATATTACGAGAGGTTTACGTTTAGTTGAATTTTCATTGTTTCATTTTATAGTTTTTATTTGCTAACGCTTGGGTTGAATGGGGAAGCAGCTTGAGCAAAATACCTAGCTTATATAACATTTTAAACTTTCGCGATCACAACACATTATTTAATCAAGTGATTTACAAAAAGAATCGTGAAATTACGGTTATTTTACCATTATGTAGATTCGATTCCTGTTTCAGACAACCTCATCATCATCGTCATTGTCAGTTTGTATCGACCCACTGCTAGGCATAAGCTTTTTTTCCCAAACGCCAAATAGTTCTTATCTGGGCCTTTTGACAGACAACCTAATAACCAAAATTCTTTGAATCCATTTGAAATGGTTTTCAAAAACTATAACAACCTACCTACTATGAACATGTTCCTGCCCTAACTGTATCGTCTCAAAAATCCTGTATAGCCTTGCCTTAGATTTGGTTAATGTTGACTGACATGAGCTTTAGCGGTGTTAGAAAACATCGAGAGAAAACTCGCGACATAGTCCGATTCAGATCTGTATACGTTTCTATTGTAGACTGAAAGTAAAGATTATTATATTAATAAGCTATGCTCAGCACCTAGAACATCTCGGGTGGACGGCCCGCATAAAAGTGCAAATTACGTCACGAACTCAGTTTCACGTAATCGTTAAAAAGAAACGAAGATAACGAAGTGCCTTGCATCCTGTTGTGTTTTTTGCCGTTCACTTAATGTTTTGCTTCATTTGTAAGAGAACTTTGCTGATCTAATTTATAAGATAAATGGGGTTTTTGTTTGCTAAGTTATTTGTTTAAGTTAATACATTCACAATATCAGATTACCTAGAGGACAAAACCACTTGGGACGGAATCTGCTCCAACTCCGTCCAACGTAACAACATAAGACAAAATAAAATTGTTGAATGATGACTATAACGACCGAGTTAGGTTCTTCTGTTCACTTCTTTTCCTAACTCGCGTGTCATCTGAAGTGAACAGTTTCAATTATGTGCTTTATTCTATTTATTTGTGTTGTTTTATTTTGTAATTTGTGACGCGTCAATAACGTCCATGCGGCCGCACTGAATAAAGTATTTTTTGATTCTTGATTCACACTCCTTGCATTATTGTTACGTAGTAGTCAAGTAACCGCTCGCCTACCCGCCACAGCGTGGTGAGTATGGTTACAACCCCTCATGATCAGTATTTGAATATCCACGAGGGAGGCCAACAGCAGGGCTAGCATGGGCTGGGGATAAAACTTTTGTCCACCGGTTATTTCCACTGACAAGGGATAAAATTATTTTATCCACCTGCCAAAGCACGGCAACAGGGGGAAAGAGAATTATATCACTTTTTGACATTAGACGTGGACAAGCGTTTCCCCTGGTTTGTTCACCGTGAATAGTTTATCCACCCATGTCGCCATGCTCGGAGAGTGGACAAAATTGACAGAGGGGAATAGTATTTTGTTCTCTCCCCGTGGATAAAATATCTCCGGCTATGCTAGCCCTGCTGTGGACGTCTTACGGCTGAGATGACGATGATGATGATGAGTCAAGTAAATTGACCCTTTATGATGACTATAACGACCAAGATAGGTTCTTCTGTTCGCTGCTCTGAAGCGTGTCATCTAAAGTGCACAGATTCAAATATGTGCTTTATTCATTTTTGTGTTGTTTTTTTTAATATATGTTATGTATGACTTATGTATGACGCATCAATAAGGTTTGTGCTGCCGCACTGAATAAAGTATTTTATGATTTAATTTGAATTACACAGCTGAAGTCAGGCCAGGCCAGGCAAGTCAGCAACTGGTAATTATGCTGTACGGGACGCTGCAGTGCCTGGGACATTGTTAGATGGATTAGGCTTGCTCAGCACCTATACCATCCTCTCAGATTAGTCAGCTATTATTCAGAGGAAAGAACAGATCAATACGTCTGTAGCTAACTAAGCCGCGGGTTTCCTCACGATGTTTCCTTCACCGTTAAAGCACATTTTTTTTATAAAATACAACCTGTATATAATTTAATTATACTTATATTTTTTTTTACTTTTATAAATATAGGTACTTATAAAAAGATTCGGTTATTTTTATTCAAGAAAAGACCGCGAAAGTTTTCTCAAGTGTAAAACAGAAAAGACACCAATGACAATTAAAAAATAATATAAAATTTAAAAAAAAATATAATATTTAAGATCATGTTCACACCATAACAACTAGTAAAAATGTAAAAAAATAAGCAAGCATTTATTTTTGTTTTTCTCAAAGCACTTCTACTTTAAAATCGTATATTTTCCAACGCCTTATAATAAATACCATTTAAAATAAAATTGTATAGTCAATTTTGGATAATACTAATTCACTCAGTTTTCCAAAAATTGCTTACTTGATATCCAAAGATGATAATTATTTTAAATATCGAAAACACAAAAACTCACATAAGAAATTGCTAAACACATTTTGATGCGATTCCGCTTAACGCACAGGTACTTGTGATGACACAATAGATTCGCGAGCTATTTTTATAGTCTAGTGACAGGGCTATATTAATGTACTGTAGAAATAGGGTTCCGCGGGCGAAATTCAGTTAGAAAACTAAGTCATGAAAGTATCATGGTGTAAATAGTAATGTTTATGACATTACTGATTTAATTAATTTTAGGTTAAAGACATAGAATCAATTGCTTGCTATAGAATAGCTAAACACGAGTTCATTAGTCTTTGCTTCCGTCTTAAAATCCCATATAGTTCAACGAACTACCTCAATTTGTGTAAGATATTCCATATTCTTCCCCTTTCTAAACGACGTGAAATTGCTGAATTGTACCGTTCTTGTTTAAAATAACAGGTAAGTGATATTAACTCTCCCGATCTGCTAAACAGAATGAATTTCAATATCTCCTTAATCACCTTGTATGTGAACCCATGTTTTAAAAATAAAATAATAAATTTATCATTTTATCACCACTAAAATTGCTGCCCATCTTCAGGAGGTATCCCTTGGCAGATTATTACTGCGTGCACGGGTAAAAGAGGAGGGCAACATTCTTCTGCTGGCACTCCACGGCATAATACTGCATTGTAGTTTATTTAATGGGACTACTCGTCATCATCATTCACTGCCCTTATTCCACACTACGCGGGGTCGTTACAACATGTCCTTTCCATTCGTCTCTGTCAGACGCTAAATCATTCACTCGTTTACAGCTCATTATCATCTATACCGCATACTATCACGTATTACTAGCTTCTGCCCACCGATTCGCATGGATAAAAGGCCTATGCGTTAATCCTGGTCAACAGACAAACTATACGTGTGCAAAGTTTCAGCTCAATCCGTAGACTAGTTTTAAACAAACTTATGGCTTTATAATATTAGTAGAATAGGATATAATGCTATCAAACCATTTACACATAATGAAATTCATAATCTTAGGTCTATTTCCACCTGTCCATTACAGCTGTACGTAGGCCTCCCTCATAGATCTCCTAAGCGAACAGATTCATTTATGTGCCTTATTTCCTGATAAAATAAGATTAAATTTGTTTTTATTTTTGTAAGTTGACGTGTCTATGTTTTGTGATTGCAAACTATGGAAATAAATTAATAAATTTCTGAATTTCCAAGTGTTAATGAGGGGGTTGTTGCCATACTCAACACGCTGGCGGGTTCAGCACGGGATGTTGATACACGGATAGACGCTGCTCCCCATCTTCCGGAGGTATCCCTTAGCAGGATCTTGCATCCACGGGCATGAGAGGAGGGTTAACACGCTACTGCCGGCACCCACGATTTACAGCTTACAGCGAATAAACAACTACATACCGATATAAAATCATTTCAAACGCTTTACAAATTGTACGGAATCCAACCGTTAAAAATGCATTTCTTGCAGATCTCGTCTATTTTTGCTCTACATAACTCACCAGTTTATGTAGACCCACCTTTCTTATTATCTCACTAGGCCAGGCGGGTTTATTATTCTGGACGGTTAGTCTCCAGTTTACGTAGACCCACCTTTCTCTTCAGTTCACTAGGCCAGGCGGCGTTTTAACTCTGGACGGTTATGTCACTGAGCCGCTGTACTTGCACGAACTTTTACCATCTTCACAAAAGATCTAATCTTTCCGAATAGTTTGCGTTCAATGCTCAGCTTGATGGGTTTCGATTATATAATGTTGTGTAAAAGCAGCAATGGTTTGGGTCTTGATGATTTTGTAGTATATTTATTGAATTTTGGTCAATTTGTGGTCTCTGTTAAGGGTAATTGGTTGTTAGGATTTGAGAATGTATCAAGTATTGGTTTAAATTGAAGACTGTGATATTTGGGTTTAATGATCGCCTAGCTGCCTTGGGCCGTGGGGTGCCGGCAGTAGAATGTTACCCCTTCTCTTATGACCGTGGATGCAGTAAGAGCCTGCTAAGAGATACCTCCGAAAGATGAGCAGCAGCGTTTTTCCGTGTATCATCATCCCGTGCTGCGCTCGCCAACCCGCCTGCCAAGCGTGGTGAGTATGGCAACTACCCCTCATGGAGATCCATGAGGAAGGCCTGTTCAGTAGTGGACATTTTACGGCTGGAATGATGATGAGATCGTTTCGTCTGCCAATGACTACCCACTCGCAAAAGACTTCAGTTTATCCGTGATCATGACTTGTGAAACTGCGTCGAAATATCGGGAAACTCAAAAAATGGTTAATATCCCATAAATCCCACTAATCATTATCAAGCCGAAAGTTTGTTTGGATGGAGGTTTGTTACCTCTTCACGCAAAAACTAGGCTACGGATTGAGCTGAAACTTTGCACACGTATTGATGTTGACCAGGATTAATATAGGCTACTTTTTATTCGGGTATAACGCATGCGAAGCGGCGGGCAGAAGCTAGTATTGCATATAAAGTATGATGAGTCAGGTAATCAAAGCGTTCTGAAGAAATTAAACCCAAACTTCTAAATATTTCGTGATTTATTAAGATATATTAAAAAGAAACATCGAGTACGGTGCGTTAGATTTCAGAGGGAAGATCATAGAGAGCAGGAACAGTAGTAGCACAGATAATCAATAATGACAAAATAACACAGATAATTAATATTTGCGTTCACTAATTTCAACTCTTAACATTTTCTCCTGAACGCAAACCCATTGCGTTTGTAAATGCTTCATGTTTTGGTCTAGGTAGCCCCTTTGTGAGAACATCAGCAACCATGTCCTCAGTCTTCTTATATTTTACAAGAATTTGATTGTTTGCAATCTTCTCTCTGATGAAATGATAGCGAACATCTATATGTTTACTTCGGGCTTGATAACTTTCATTCCCTGAAAGACTAATACAACTTTGATTATCACAAAACATAATTAAAGGGTTATCTTTGCATACCAAACAAAATTCTTCTTGTAATTGTTTGAGCCACATAGCCTCTTGTACAGATGTGGCCAAAGACATATATTCAGCTTCAGTGCTTGATAAAGCTACTGTTTGTTGTCTCTTAGAGACCCAACTTATAGAAGCGCCCTGAAAAAGAAAAACATATCCTGTGCAGGATCTTCTGTCATCTGATTGACTTGCCCAATCGGCATCACAATATCCAGTGATCTCACTGTCATCTCTCTTAAATGTCAATTTATAATTTATTGTAGCCTTTAAGTATCTTAAAACTCTTTTAAGTGCACTCCAGTGTTGAGCAGTTGGCTTGTTATTGTATCTACTTAAAGTATTTACTATATAAGCTATGTCAGGTCTTGTACCTTGTGATAAATATAGTAAACATCCAACAGCCTCATGATATGGAATATTTCTAAGTATTTCTCCTTCATGCTCAGCCCTCTTTATCTGAGTATTTGCTTCACATGGTGTATAAACTGGTTTACAATCATTCATTTTAAAACGATTGAGAATTTTTTCAATATATATTGACTGGTCCAATGTTATCTCATTTTCCTTTTGCATAATTCTAAAACCAACACATTGCTTTACTCTTCCCATATCTTTCATTTGAAAATTATCTTGTAGTTTATGTTTTATACTGTCCATTGTAGTCTTATTGTTAAAAAAACATGCTAAATCGTCGACATACACAGTAATAAATAAAATATCTTCTTTGCCCAATATTCTATAATATATGCAAGGATCTACCGTTGAACGGGATAGTCCAATTTCCAATAAAACATTGTTCAGTTTTTTATTCCACTGTCTACTTGCTTGTTTGAGCCCATAAATTGATCTGTTTAAGCGACATACTTTCTCTCCTTGCTCAAAAGATGGCGGTTGAGTCATAAATATTTCTTCTTCGATGTCACCTTGCAGAAATGCAGAAATGGCATCCATTTGATGTATTTCTAAATTATATTTAGCAGATAGTCCAACCAGGTATCTTATTGAATAATATCGGACAACAGGTGCATATACATATTTCATTGTAATCTATTCCTTTCTTTTGTTGATAGCCTTTAATAACTAACCTTGCCTTGTGACGTATAATTTCTCCATTCTCATCTAATTTTGATTTGTACACCCATTTGCATGGAATAATTTTCTTACCTACTGGTTTATTTACCAGTGACCATGTATTATTTTTAATTAGCGAATTATATTCTTCTTCCATTGCTTGCTTCCACAGATTGGCTTTATCACTATTTAGTGCTTCATCAAGGCTCTGTGGATCACTATAAAGGAAACTTGGTGTTAACTCAGTATTCATGCAAAGGTAAGATGTTGAATTACTGTCATAAACTTCCATTCGCCGTGACCGTGGTCTAAGTTGTAAGTTTAATGTCTTGAGTGTATCAATACTTTCATCAGGTAAGTATGTAGAGGTACTATCATCAGGTAAGTATGTACTATCATCAGGATCGTCATAACATGATCCTGTGCTTGATGAGTCTGAAATACTAACTTCCTCACATTCAGATGTCAGTTCAGTTAAAGGCAATTTTATTTTATTTTCCTTTATATTTTTGTTTTCAATTATTATTTCCTTTTTATTTTTATTAATATTTTCTGTTTTTATTTCAGGTGAAGGAGTGGGGACAACATTTATTTTTATACTTCCTTCCAAAAATACAACATCTCTACTCATTACTGCCTTTTTATTTTTAGGATTTATAAATCTATAACCCTTAGTACTTTCAGGATATCCAACAAAAATTAACTCACTTGATTTTGAGTCCAGTTTTTGCCTTTTTTCTTTTGGTATGAGGACCATTGCTTTGCACCCAAATATTTTCATGCAGCTCAGATCAGATTTTGTTCCAGTCCAGGCTTCTTCAGGTGTCATGTCACAGAGAGCTTGTGTGGGTGACCGATTTATAATGTATGCAGCAGTAGCCACCGCTTCTGCCCAAAAATCTTTTTCTAGACATGCATTAAACAACATACATTTAGCTCTTTCAATCAATGTGCGATTCATGCGTTCACTCAAACCATTTTGTTGTGGAGTGTATGGGTTGGAAGTTTGATGCACAATACCACTTTTTTTAAGAAAGTTACTAAAATTCCTATTTATGTATTCTGTCCCATTGTCACTTCTCAACACCTTTATCTTTTTATTTAACTGATTTTCTACCAAGTTCTTGAATTCAATAAACTTATCCAGTACTTCAGATTTATTTCTAATAAAATATACAAATACTTTATGTGAATTGTCATCAATAAAAGTTGCAAAGTACCTTGCTCCTCCAATAGAAGTAGTCTGCATGGGTCCACATAAGTCGGTGTGAATTAGCTCTAGCAGGTTCGGTGCTCGGGAGCCACTACTTGGAAATGGTTGTCTAGATTGTTTTCCTTCTAGACAAGTGATACATGTATAACTTTCCTGTTGCGGTGACAAGTTTATCCCACTTACTAATTTTGGCAATTTATTAACATCTTTCATGTTTACATGCCCCATACACAAATGCCATAAGTGTGTATCAGATTCTACAGTTGCTGACATAGCGTGAGATTGGATCATGACATTTAATCTGTAAGTATCATTTATAATATCTGCTGAGACCAAGGTTTGCTTATATTGATTTTGTATCAAGCATCCAGTCTTATTAAATACTACATTATTCCCAGCTTTTATTATCTTACTCACAGACAGTAAGTTGGTTGACAGTTCTGGTATGTACAGAACATTTCTCACCTGTATTGTATTGGTACTATCTAATTTAATAGTCACATTACCACAACTTTCCACATGCAGTAATTTATTATCAGCAATTTTTATGCTCTGAACAGGCGGAGGAGTTTCATTTTCTAACCAATGTCGATGCATGGTCATGTGAGCTGATGCCCCGGAGTCAACATACCAGTTGTAGTTGTCATTCATCTGCATAACTGAAAAAGCTGCGACGAAACCATTATTATCTTTATTTTTATTTTCAGATTTATCCTTTATATACCAACAATTTTTGCTAAGATGCCCATATTTGTTGCATTGAAAACACCGTGGGCCTTTTGGTTTAGACTGAGACTGATTTTTATTCAGCGAGGGCTTTTTATGTGAGTTTGTGTAAAATGCGGAAGTGTCTGGTTGTTTCACTTCTTGCAGAAGTTTAGTTTTAATTAAATCGGCACTAATTTTCACACCTGAACTCTCTATACCCATTATCATAGGTTTATAAATGTCTGGCAAACCGGCCAACATTAAAGTTCCGAGCCACTCATCATTTACCTCAAATGATATGTTCCTTAACTTATGAGCAGATACCATTATTTTATTTACATACTCTTCAACGCTATTACTTGTTTCCAATGTTGTGTTTATGAGGTCTTTCAATAAACCTACTTTTCTAAGTAGACCGGAGTCTTGAAATGCTTTAGACAAATTATTCCATACCTCTTTTGCAGATTTCGCATCCTGTATATGGACAAACAAAATAGGATCCACTAAAAGTATCAGTTTAGATTTGGCCTTTTTGTCCTTGTGTGCGTCGGTGGGACCTTTTTCAATCATCTCCCAAAGATCTTCGTGCTCGAGGTATGCTTTTACGGCAAAACTCCATGTCGCCCAATTATCACGGCCAGTGAGCTTCTCAATTAGTGTCAGTGTATTGTTTGAAGTCATTTTCGTACAACACTTCGTTATCTGAAAACCTGAAAAGAACCGGCGACCGCGTTCCCCGCGTGGCGACACTTAGGTTATGTCTGCTTTTACTATTATTACACGAACTTTTCACGAAATAACTATTTCCAGGTAGTCCTGGGCCCATAACCTGAAGAAATTAAACCCAAACTTCTAAATATTTCGTGATTTATTAAGATATATTAAAAAGAAACATCGAGTACGGTGCGTTAGATTTCAGAGGGAAGATCATAGAGAGCAGGAACAGTAGTAGCACAGATAATCAATAATGACAAAATAACACAGATAATTAATATTTGCGTTCACTAATTTCAACTCTTAACACGTTCACTGAGGGCGTCAAAAACTCGTCTCGCAGCGGAATGAGTTAACAGTTCCATCAATATTCACATTCGGTTATAAGCGGTGGAGTAAGTCAGAAGCGTCGTGTAAGGGGCGTATAAGCCGTGGTGTGCCGGCAGTAGAATGTTGCCTCTCCTCTCTTGCCCACAAGAGAATATGTAGCTTACTGCATATTCTCTTGCGGGCTAAGATAGCAGCAAGACATTGACTTTTGACCAAAGATTTATATCGTTAGATGTGGAAGAAATCTGACTACCATACAAAATTCTTTCCATTTTTTGGTTTATTAAACAGGGTGTAAAAAGACGACTATCGAAAACGAAAAGGGCAACACCCCAAAACAAAGACGAAAAAATACAGTTGTCAAAAAAAATGTAGCCAGAGTTAATAATGTTCGAATGTTTGTGTTACTTTTTACAGCCTGCAATGTACAGCTTGCCTTCTGTAGGTACCAGAGTCGCAGAAGGTGGGCGCCCGCGCCCTAGCCAGTAGGGTAGCAGCGTCTTTCCATACTGTGCTTGCCAACCCACTTGCTAAGTGTGGCGATTATGGCAAAAGCCCCTTTATGATCTTAGAGATCCAAGTGGGGCCTATGTCCAGCTGTGGGCGTGGACTACAGTCCTACGGCTAAGATGATGATGATGACGATGACCAAGACGCAAGAGGTTGTTGGTTTGATTTCCGTACCGGGACAATACCTAATAGTGCATGACTTTCATTTCTTACGTTATACCTAAATACCCACTAAACTAGCTTTTTCCTTTAATAATTAGTAAAGTACCGCGGGGTGCCAGCAGTAGAAGGTAACCTCTCCTCTCCTGTCCGTGGATGCAGTAAGAGCCTGCTAAGGGATACCTCCGGAAGATGGGCAGCAGCGTCTTTCCGTGAATCAACATACCGTACTGCGCTTACCAACCCGCCTGCCAAGCGTGGTGAGTATGGCAACTACACCTCATGGAGATCCATGAGGGAGGCCTGTGTCCAGTAGTGGACGTTTTACGGCTGAAATGATGATAATGATGAAAGTACCTACCACTGCGCCACAACACACTCCATCCGAAACAATTAAGTAACTGCAGTTCATACTAACTCGCATCTGAAGTTTATACATACGTTTATCCTGTAGGGAAATCGAACCCGCAATCTCCTGCGTCTCAGCCAGCTATTTAACCCAAAGATTGAATTGTATAGCATATGACATATATACCGTTTTTATTATCTTATATCCTGTCCATCCAAAGGTTGTCTGGAAGAAATCGCTTTTAGCGATAAGACCACCCATTGTATGTTATATTTGTCTGTGTTTCTCTTTGTGAAATTTAATATATGGTGAATGTACAATAAAGAGTTTACCTATCTATCTATGACACTCACACATAATGCGGCTTTCTTTATTAGTAAAAGAATTTTCAAAATCGGTTCGGAAGATCTAGAGATTACCCCCTACAACCTCACAAACTTTTATAATATTACTACCTGCACTATGCAGTTTCATCCGCGTAGTTACCGTTCCCGTAAGAATATGGCCATAAAATATAGCCTATGTTACTTAGGGATAATGTACATTCTAAGGCCGTATACAGAAAGAAAGCTGGAAACTTATAAGCGCTTACCGGCGCTTGACAGCGCTAGTAACCCGCGCAGGAAAATATATGAACGCGCGCCGATAAGCACTGAACGGTGCCGACAAGTTCCGATAAGCTTCAACACGCGCTGGTCAGCGCTGGGCGCATTTTTAAATACACATTTTCTAACAAAACCAAATCATCGTCCGATGAGTCCGACATTTCGCTTGGTCTGCTTCAACCTGCTTCCTTTGTGTAGAACGGACCAGCGCTGTCAAGCGCCGGTAAGCGCTTATAAGTTTCCAGCTTTCTTTCTGTATACGGCCTTATGGTAGAAAGAAGAAAGAATTTTGGAAATAGGTCTAGTAGTTTTTGAGTTCATTCGTTACAAACATAGAAAATACAAATCTTTCCTCTTAATAAACAATATAATATAAAGCTCTTCCGTTACTGACTGACTGACAGACAACGCACAGCCTAAACCAATGGACCTAGAGACTTGAAATTTGGCACACATATACCTTGAGTATCCTAGAGGAGCACTAAGAAGGGATTTTTCGAAATTCCCACGGGAACAGGAACTACGCGGGTGAAACTGCGGGGTGCGGCTAGTATTAGTATAAGCATAGATTTTAATCTTTCGCTTTCGATCGCGAGATATACGCCTGTTGCAAGATACGTAATCATCCTGCGGAATATCCTTAACTTGCTCCACTCCCAACTAGGCACAGCTATTAATATTCATAGAGTAATTAATTTGAGGCAACGAAGAGCCGATTGTTTCCAGTATGTAATCCAATCGGTTTGATTGGACCCGTTCGCGTTTTTCTTCCCTGAATTGTTAACGAGCTAGGAATGGAACCTCGAGGTGATGAAACATTCTATTCCCTATATTATCTAAAATGTTTTATCTAAATTTTGTTAATAATTAAATATTTTTTGTATTTTTTTAATAAATTTGTATTAACCTTTAGGGAGAGTGATATCTCCTACTACAAGTAACTACTTACTTAAAAGGAGGTTTTAACTAAGTTTGTTATTGTAAAAATTAAGAAACAAATAAAACATTTTGTGTGTATTTTGTATTTTTATTCCCCCGTTATCATTTCAGCCGTAAAACGTCCTCTACTGAACACAGGCCTACCTCATCGATCCATGAGGTGTAGCTTTCTAATGGTGAAAGAATTTTCAATATCAATTCAGTAGTTTTTGAGTAACAAACATACAAAATACTATGTACAAATCTTTCCTCTTTATAATATTTGTATAGATTAAGTTAATTTACTTGTAGGCTTATTAACTTTTAGTATTATTGTTTAGGTAAAACATATAATATTATATTTTTATTTTATTATTGTTTTTTGATGGTATAGGTGCTGGGCAAGCCTAATCCATCTATGTCCCAGGCACTGCAGCGTCCCATACAGCATGATTACCAGTTGCTGACGCTGTATAAATCATCTATAATAAATGCAAAGGCCTTACTTTTATTGTTTAGATGTATGTTTTGTCTTTTTAAATGTGTATTATTGTATTGGTTTTCCTAAAAAAACTATCTAGGTGTCTAAATACTTTACGGCACTAAATTAATATTTCGGTGAGATGCAGTTTTCATTTTTCATTTTCAGTTACCATCGAAATTGATTTTGTTCCTCCTTTTGCGACGACTAGGCAATTTTACTGCAACGCAACATTCATACTCCGGAATCGATTAGGTTGTACAAACTAAAAATGGAAATTGAAGAAACGAAATGAATTGTAAAGACTACTGTTTCAATAACTGAACGAAATGAATTTTATCGTCCGAATTGTTTTCAGCACTGTGGAACTGCCGTGTGGTGCTTGCAGTAGACTGTTGCCTCTCTTTTCATGCTCGTGGCAGCAGCTGTGTATTCCGTGTATCCCGTAAGCACCACCCGCCTGCCAAGCGTGGCGAGTTCAGTTCAGTTCAGTTTATTTATTCAAAAACAATTACATTGTGTATGAATATAGGTACAATTAATTATATTTAATATTTATACACTGACTTATAATGATACAAAAAAAATATAATAATGTTCTTAAAAAAATAACATGCAATTATTATTTAGGTAATCCAAATCATCATTCTGGCATAATAATTACTTTCGTGTGATAAACTCGTCAATTGTGTAAAAACACCCCTTCAGCAAAATTTTTCTTAAATTATTCTTGAAAATTTTTATATTGTATTGCATTGAGTATTGCAATAATCCCTTTCTCTATCATCATCCGCAGCCTGACTTCACCCACTGCTGGGTATAGGTCTTAGTTTATGGCACCCACCATGGTCCTGTGCCAGTCGCATCCACTGACGCCTCGCAACGTGAACTACGTCGTCGACCCACCTCGCCACCGGTCGCCCGACACTTCTTTGAGAATATAAGTATACTAGCTTTTGCCCGCGACTTCGTCCGCGTGGAAGTCATAAAACGTAAAATCCCCTTTTTCACGCAGAGCCACTTTGAATCGGAAATGTACCTAAATCCCATTTATTCCATATCCCGTGGGAATTTAGAAGAATCTAGGTTCAGTGGTTTAGGCTGTGCGTTAATATATCAGTCAATCAGTCAGTGAGTCAGACAGGACTTTGATTCTTATAGTTATAGATTACAAAAAGTTTATTTTAAGTTTATTTTTGCCATCATCATATCAGCCGTAGGACGTCCACTGCTGGACAAAGGCCTATTGATCTTCAATAACTGCGGAAACGGCCTGCATCCACCGCTAACCTGCATTTCTTCTCAAGTCGTCTGCGCATCTAGTAGGTGGACGACCTACGCTGCGCTTGCCGGTCCGTGGCCTCCATTCGTGAACTTGATGTCACCTGTTCTGCGCGCTACGTGGCCTGCCCAATGCCACTTCAACGTTCTAGTCCGTTCGGCTATGTCGGTTTTCTAAGTTCTTATACGTATCTCCTCATTTCTGATTCGATATTACCAAACAAAATGAAAATGACGGACCACAAAATTCGGTCGTCACTCAGCATGCAATATTAATGGAGAACTAGTAATAATTATAAGAACCCTACCAGGCGCTGGTTTTCAGTGACGCCAGTTTATATTACTACGCGACATGACCTATAAATACTAAGCTAGATAAAAACACAAAACAAATATATTTTATTCAAATTTCAACACCAAGAAGGAATAGCATAAAAAGAACAACAATAAAACATAAAAAAAGAAGATATATATATATAATGAAGCCTGAGGCCCATACAAAACGTAGGTCAGAACGACTGCCTACATTGGTTCAGTATATTAAAGCGTTTATTTAAAGTCCAAATAGATCCAGACTGTCTTATTGGTGGAGGCAAAACATTCCAACATTTCGTGGCAGCATATTTAAAGCAGCCACAAAGGCAGCCGTTCCGTGGCGGGGTACACTTATCGGATAGCTGATCGTCTTTGTCCCATCCTCAGCCACCATAGTCGTGGTTTTGCTCCACTTGTCATCACCTCGCCATGCAGTATGTCCTGACAAACTCCGCTTGAGTTCCATGATTCTGGTTCCGACATCTTGAACTTTTGTCCTACAACTTTCTTCCCCCCTTCCTCACTAACATGAAATCACTTTGGTTACCACATTCCGTCGATCATATCACTGCACCATTTAGACATAGCACCTACATTCTCTTATGTACGTAAATAAAAAATAAATGCACTATTGCCCGCTTTTAAATGGTGTTGCGCTGTTCAACCGCGATAAGAAATTATGTCATCTTGCAATATCCAAACTATCCAATATCATTGCGGACATTGTCATATTAATAACCCTTGGCAGGCGGGTTGGCGATCGCAGTACGGGATGTTGATACATGTACAGACGCTGCTGCCCTTCTTCTAAAGTCATCCCTATGCAGATTCTTACTGCATCCACGGTCAAGAGAGAAAAGGCAACATTCTACAGTCGTTTGATAAATCGTTTCCAGTTATAGATTTTGTTTTCTAATTGTTTTTGTTTTCTAATTGTTTTGTTCCCAATGTGTATTATGTTTGACAAGCATTTTTGTATAAATTGTATTCTTTATAGCACACAAACAAAAATAACTTAAAAATACACCTTAATGGTCATGTAACAACAAACGCGAGCTTAGTTCTCTTACAGCAAACCTTTGAGGCTAAAAAGAGGTGATCATAGGTGTAGGGTTCGTGTTTGGCACACACATACAATTTATACAAAAATGCGTAGCAAATAAAGAATTTAACGTTGATACACGGAAAGGTGATGTGGTGGTGAAATGCTGCCCATCTTCTGGAGGCATCTATACAGATTCTTACTGCATCCACGGTCAGAGGTTATGCAAATTAAATTTGACTTCCCATCTGTTGTTGACTTCACAGCAAAATCGAACCTCAGTTTTTCCATCTTTCTTGAAATAGTTGCAGGAAAATGTTGTTTTATAATGATATTTCACTATAGGGTACCTATTTTAGTTGGATTTTCAAAGACGTAATTGCGTTTCTCTGTAAAGACAAAAGATTTATTATATTACCATACAATTTTAACACTTACATTCGTAATTCGTACACAGTTAATAAACATGTTTAATCACCTGTAAAGACAAAAGAAACAACATTTAAAGCCTTTATTTCAGGTTTAGTTTATAGGAAATTGCTTCAAAGAATGAATTTGCACTTTCAGTCTGTCACGTCTTCTTCTCCTTTTATTAAAAGGCTTGTGCGAGCGATCCTTCTAACAAAATCACAAAATGTCAACCTCGGACATGACGTTTTATAAGTTTACAGTTTGACACTGACATAATGTGTAATCCAATCAAATAAAGTGATTTTTCTTTACATCTCCCCTTCAAATTATGAACAATTACACGCAGATAATTGTTCACCTACTATCTTCACAGGATATAGTTTCGTAATATGGTAAAAATTTGAGTCCGCTCTCTTGTGTCCAGCATCGACTTCATAGATAGTATTTGAAATCTTCCTTAGTATTTTGTAAGGTCCAATTTTCAATTCGTCCATTTTCTTCCTGTTCAGTCGATTTCCATTTTCTACATATACTTCTTCTCCCACTTTAAATTCATATTCTTCCCTATTTAGGTCGAACTTCTTTTTATTATAATTATGTGATTTTATTGTATTTTTAAAGGCTATTTTTCTATCTCTTTTCAAATCTTCTTTGGTATATTTCCTTTTTAATTCTTGTGGTAAAATATCAGCACTTTCACCTTCCAATAGATACTTTGGAGTAAATTTCGTGACAGTGTGTTCAGTTTCATTATATTTATCTACACATTCCTGTGCAATAGTTGCCCATGCTATTTTCTTATCATTTTCATTTATTTTACATCTTATTTTATTGACCAAGGTCTGGTTAAGCCTTTCATTAAGCCCATTTGAAAATGGTGTGTCGACTGCTGTAAGAATGATTTTTATGTTATTCTCCTTTAGAAATTCTTTAAATTCTTTGGAATTTATACCTGGGTATTGATCAGTTAATACCATATCAATATTGTAGGTATTTGTCACTTTTTTTATCAGCCTTATAAAATCACTGGAGCTTTGGTTTTTTGATGTAGAAATATAAGCATATCTTGTGAAATGATCAACCAGAAGATGTAAGTATTTTTTTGTAGACCTTGATCCTCCAAAGCCTCCAATGGTGTCGATTGACACAATTTCAAATGGTTGTGTTGCCGGACCAAAATGTGACATTAAGCCATATTTTGACTTCCTCCTTGTCTTATTTTTAATACAAATTTCACATGTGTCACAAATTTGTTTTATGTTTTCAATGATATTCTTTGTTGTGTAGAAAGGTGTTATCTTTTTTATCAACTGAGTTCTCCCAATGTGGCAATAGGTATTGTGGACATTTTTTATTAGTGTTTTTCCAAGTTTTTCAGACAATACAATTTTATTTTGTCTTTTATTCTTTTTGAAGTAAATTTCATTCTCCATTATAAATTTTAGTTTTCCATTTTGTATGTCCAGATTTGTCTGTTGGTCATTCTTGATATCCTCCAGTGTTAAAAGATTTACAACCTTTAAAAAATCATCAGTATTTTCATAGGGTTCTAAAACAGGATTTCTGCTTAGACAGTCTGCTTCTTGATTTGATTTTCCAGGGTTGTATTTTATTTTGAAGTTGTATTGGGATAAATAATACATTAAATCACCTAATTCTTCATCAGTTCGTGCCTTGATGTTCATCTTTTCTAGAGGTTTATGATCTGAGTATACGGTAAATTCCTTTCCCATAAGCCAGTGTTGCCAATATTTTACAGTCTCTTTCACTGCCAAACATTCGAGATATATTGCCTTCTTCTTTTTCTGGGTTTCAGTAAATTTTTTAGAAAAATAGGCAACTGGCCTACTGTTTCCATTTTCATCTTCTTGTTTCAACACTGCTCCCATTCCTTTGATACTAGCATCTGTGTAGATGCTTATTTCTAGTTCCGGATCAAAAATTTTTAGGATTGGTTCTGAGCATAGTAATTCTTTTATTTTGTCAAATGATTTTTGACATTCCGAAGACCATATGAATTTTATATCTTTCCTTAATAAATTATGTAGCGGATCCAGAATAATGGCACTGTGTGGTATGAACTTGTGGTAGAAGTTTACTTTTCCAAGGAATTGACGGATATTTTTTCTTGTTTCTGGAACTGGAAAGTTTCTAACTGCAGCCAAATAATCTTTTAGAGGTCTGACTGAATTGTTTTCTATTATATGACCTAAATATTTTGCACAATTATTTGCAAAGGTGCATTTTGAAAATTTCAGTCTCAATCCTTCTGTTTGTATTGCTTCTAGTAATTTTGATAGATGATGTACATGTTCTGCAAAAGTTTTTGAGAAAATTAAGATGTCGTCTATAAAGTTAACTGCAAAGCTAGATAGTTTGTATTTTCTTATGATGTTGCACAGTATTCTTTGGAAAATGGCTGGCGCTGTCTTCAATCCAAATGGGAGGCATTTCCACTGAAAGTGCCCTTCTTGTGTAACAAACGCTGATTTGTGTCTATCTTGAACTTTCAGAGGAATAGACCAAAATGCTGAATTAATGTCCATAGTTGAAAAATACTTACAGTTTACGGTTTTTATCATTAAATCTTCAATCAATGGAAAAGGTTGTGATTGGGGAGTGACAATTTTATTTAATTCCCTGAAGTCAATACACATCCTTGATTTTTTCCCATCTTCTTTTTTATATGCCAGAGTTACTGGAGCAGCAAAAGGACTGTATGATTCTTCAATCAAATTTTTCTTTAAGAGTTTTGCTATTTGATCTTCTATCTCTCTTCTATCATCAGCTGTGCATCTGTATGGACGTTTATAACAGTATTTATCCACCATTAAGTCAATGTGCGCTTCGTAATCTCGTACAGTGCCAACATCATATTTATCCTTGGCAAATACAGCTTTATACTTTTCTATCAACTCATTAATTTCTGTCTGTTGATATAAATCTAAATGGTTAATTGATACCTCAAACTCATCCGAGTTAATATTTTCATTGAAATTAATTTCACATATGTTTCTATTATCTAGCATCAAAATCTTCTTTTCTACTGGATCGTTATGTTGTGTGATTTTTAATTCTTCATCTTGCATTAGTTTGAATTTTTTAATACAATCCAATCCAATTAAAAATTCGTGACCAAAATTTTGATTGTCTATTACAAAAATATCCATAGTGTTCTCTACATCAAAGATTTTAATTTTTAGAGTTACCATGCCTTTTGTTTTCTTTGCACCATTAATAGTCTTCAAATTTACCGATTGTATATCACTATTATTTTCCTTTTCTTTGATATTCAACAATTTTGCATTTATTAATGATACATTAGAACCAGAATCATAAATCCCTGAAACATTTAATGTATCATTTAGTAGTAAATTTACTTTTATCAATGGTGCCACTTCTAGTTTTTTTGGTTTTTTTCATTAAGTTCGACTTCCAATTCAGAGTTATTTACAGTCTTCACAACTGCATGTTGATTTTTCCTGTTAAACCAGCAATTTTCCTCTGGATGGTACCGTTTTCCTTTTTTTTCATTTAGACATATTTGGCATGGTGTTTTCTCTTCAATTTTCTTTATTTTAGTGTCTGAAAATGCAAAAGTTTTTTTATCATATTTATTCTTTCCAACTAAATGTTCCAATTTCCCTATTTCATTGTACAGATCTTCCGTTCCTTTTAAACTTTCTCTGTCAATTTTGTCAGTCACATAGTTTGGCAAGCCAAATGCTATAAGATCTATAAGTGTCTCCGTATCAATAGATTTTCTAACTTCTAGTAACAATCTTTCTTTTTTAATTGCATATTCAAGTAATGAACCTACTTGATACTTAAAAGAGAGAGCATATCTACTCGGTGACCATCCTTTATTTGCAAACGTTTCACAAAACATTTGTTCCCATTTGTGCCATTCTGATTCGATGGTAAGTTTCATCAGCATGCAGCTGTACCAATCAACACTGGAATTTTCCAAAAAATGTTTCAATATTTCAATTTTTTGTTTGTCTTCATCTATTTGGAAACGTTCACATTCTTTATTAAAGTTTTTAATCCACTGGTGAGCATTAGAGTTTCTGCCGGTGAATTTTTGGATCATGAATTCCTTTGAAATATTTGCTAAGTTTACTGGTTCACATTTCTTTTGTTTTTCTTCAAGTATTTTTTCTAGCAGTCTTTCCAACGTTTGATTTGAACTGTTAGGTATAGATTCAAGACCACTTGTGTGTTCTGAAATTTCTTCTAAATAAAAATCATTAAACTGCATGTTTTGTTCTTCATCCAGATATATTTTTGATATCTCTTCAGTTATGGCTATCCATACTTTTCTGGTTTGGTGCCTTTTACTTAACGATTTTTTTACTTTTGCATAATTTGAAGTATTTGTAATTACTTGATGAAGATTTGCAGGTTGGTACTCAGATGGTATTCCAAAAACTTGTCCATTTGGTGTAGCTATAGAGGTTATGCAAATTAAATTTGACTTCCCATCTGTTGTTGACTTCACAGCAAAATCGAACCTCAGTTTTTCCATCTTTCTTGAAATAGTTGCAGGAAAATGTTGTTTTATAATGATATTTCACTATAGGGTACCTATTTTAGTTGGATTTTCAAAGACGTAATTGCGTTTCTCTGTAAAGACAAAAGATTTATTATATTACCATACAATTTTAACACTTACATTCGTAATTCGTACACAGTTAATAAACATGTTTAATCACCTGTAAAGACAAAAGAAACAACATTTAAAGCCTTTATTTCAGGTTTAGTTTATAGAAAATTGCTTCAAAGAATGAATTTGCACTTTCAGTCTGTCACGTCTTCTTCTCCTTTTATTAAAAGGCTTGTGCGAGCGATCCTTCTAACAAAATCACAAAATGTCAACCTCGGACATGACGTTTTATAAGTTTACAGTTTGACACTGACATAATGTGTAATCCAATCAAATAAAGTGATTTTTCTTTACATATATATATAATGAAGCCTGAGGCCCATACAAAACGTAGGTCAGAACGACTGCCTACATTGGTTCAGTATATTAAAGCGTTTATTTAAAGTCCAAATAGATCCAGACTGTCTTATTGGTGGAGGCAAAACATTCCAACATTTCGTGGCAGCATATTTAAAGCAGCCACAAAGGCAGCCGTTCCGTGGCGGGGTACACTTATCGGGTAGCTGATCGTCTTTGTCCCATCCTCAGCCACCATAGTCGTGGTTTTGCTCCACTTGTCATCACCTCGCCATGCAGTATGTCCTGACAAACTCCGCTTGAGTTCCATGATTCTGGTTCCGACATCTTGAACTTTTGTCCTACAACTTTCTTCCCCCCTTCCTCACTAACATGAAATCACTTTGGTTACCACATTCCGTCGATCATATCACTGCACCATTTAGACATAGCACCTACATTCTCTTATGTACGTAAATAAAAAATAAATGCACTATTGCCCGCTTTTAAATGGTGTTGCGCTGTTCAACCGCGATAAGAAATTATGTCATCTTGCAATATCCAAACTATCCAATATCATTGCGGACATTGTCATATTAATAACCCTTGGCAGGCGGGTTGGCGATCGCAGTACGGGATGTTGATACATGTACAGACGCTGCTGCCCTTCTTCTAAAGTCATCCCTATGCAGATTCTTACTGCATCCACGGTCAAGAGAGAAAAGGCAACATTCTACAGTCGTTTGATAAATCGTTTCCAGTTATAGATTTTGTTTTCTAATTGTTTTTGTTTTCTAATTGTTTTGTTCCCAATGTGTATTATGTTTGACAAGCATTTTTGTATAAATTGTATTCTTTATAGCACACAAACAAAAATAACTTAAAAATACACCTTAATGGTCATGTAACAACAAACGCGAGCTTAGTTCTCTTACAGCAAACCTTTGAGGCTAAAAAGAGGTGATCATAGGTGTAGGGTTCGTGTTTGGCACACACATACAATTTATACAAAAATGCGTAGCAAATAAAGAATTTAACGTTGATACACGGAAAGGTGATGTGGTGGTGAAATGCTGCCCATCTTCTGGAGGCATCTATACAGATTCTTACTGCATCCACGGTCAAGAGAGGAAAGACAACATTCTATTGCAGCATCGACTCTCCTCACAATATAATTTGCTCGGTTACCAAACTCCGTAGATCATAATCACTGCACCATTTAGACATAGCATAATCTACATTCTCTTATGTAAACAAATAAAGAATAAATGCACTATAGGCCGTCGTTATGTCATGCACCTTTTCCGGAAGCCTTTTGTTAACTGTCGGGTGACGATGGCTTGTTGATTATTAGGACGGTGATTATAAAATTGCATAATGTCCTATTTAACTGAGTAAATTGGCCTTTAATATTGCTCCTCCTCTCTTGCACTGATTTAGTAAATATCTGCAAAGGGATACCTCCGGAAGATGGGCAGCAGCGTCTTTTCGTGAGTTATCATTCGTGAGTTATGCGTTTTGAGTGTATCAAAACGACCCAAGGATATTGAACATCCATGAGGGACGCCAATCTCCAGCGGTAGACGTGGACAGCAGGCTAAGGATGATGATGATGAAATTGGCCTTTCATGTTGCCCCTCCTTTCTTGCCCCGATACTGTAAGTATCTGCCAAGGAATACCTCCGGGAGATGGGCTCTTTCCGTGTATCAAAATCCCGTACTGCGTTCGCCAACCCGCCTGCCAAGCGTGGTGATGACAACTACCCCTCATGGAGATCCATGAATCTGTGTTCAGTAGTTTTACGGCTGAAATGATAATGGTAAAGGAGATGTTTCAAAATGGGCTAGGTCTATGTACCTAGACTGAAAAATTGCGCAAAAATCGGTGATTTCGGAAAAAATACTCTTTATTTAATTTAAACTAAAATGATTGTTTTATTAATGTTTTAAATACGAGGCATAATTATCACTGGTAACATTTTTACTAGACAGTTTCTAATAAATTCTTGTAACTGTCACTGCCTAATGATTTTGACAGATGGTTTTACGTGTTTGAGTTGAAGATTTTGAAGTTTTTTAACAGTAGCTAGGCTCTTAATGTAGTTTACGTAGGTTGCCTGAGTACTTAGGTACTCGAAAATTGAAATACCTCAGGTTGACTTGATTTAGCTTCTATCATAAATCTTTCATTTCACTATTATGTCAATAGCTGTCAAAATAACGTCACCAACTGTATTGGTCCGCCATATTGTTCAACAGTTTTGTGTTGCTCGACTTAGGCTAGTTATTTTTAGGAAAATGCATCAAACGAAGCAACATATTAAAAAACTGATAGTGGGAAAATGTCTATTAAATATTTAGCCATGTTTGTGCACGTGTACACCTAGTTAGCCTGGATTCCATACATTCGTGAAACATCTCCTTTATAACTTTTTGTTTGTCCTGATTTCCTCTTTCTCAAAACATGGTCACACTATATTCGATTTGATTACAACATGTTGTTTCCATTACAAAAGTACTATATTGTTATAGAGGTACAGTGAAGGTTGCATTTGACATACGACATACAAAAATGCCGTGGGGTGCCGGCAGCAGAATGTTGCTCCTCCTCTCTTGCCCGTGGATTCAGTTAGAATCTGCCAAGGGATACCTCCGGAAGATAGGCAGCAGCGTCTTTCCGTCTATAAACACCCCGTAATCCGCTCACCAACCCACTTGCCAAGTGTGAGTATGGCCCTGTATTGATCATCATTTCGGCCGTAATACGCCCACTAACTGAACACAGGCCTCCCCCATGGATCTCCATGAGGGGTAGTTGCCATTCTCACCACACTTGGCACGCGGGTTGGCGAGCGCAGTACGGATGTTGATACACGGGAAGACGCTGCTGCCCATCTTCTGGAGGTATCCCTTAGCAGGCTCTTACTGCATCCACGGGCATGAAAGGAGGGGTAACATTCTACTGCCGGCACCCCACAGCGGCTCTCTTGATCAGTACTTGGAGATCCTTAACGGAGGCCTATGTCCAGCAGTGGACGAGCTACGGCTGAAATGATTACAAAATCAGATACTAGTTCTAGCATTCTAGTGCCTATCTACCTAGGTACCTACTAATTTAAAGTTCCATTGATCATCATCTCAGCCGAAAGACGTCCACTGCTGGACATAGGCCTCCCTCATGGATCTTCAAGTACCGATCATGATGAGGTTGTTGCCATACTCACCACGCTGGGCAGGCATTTGGCAAGTGTGTTATGCAGTTACGACATCATATCGCCAAGTTACCACAGACCGCTTACCGGGAAATTCATTCATCATTATACCACCCAGACGGACAATACGTACTGATCAGAGTTTTAGTTATTGCCATACAATAAGCGCTGACAAGAGTTTTAGTTAAAATATTGTCTTTGTCGCTTTGTTCATTTTCATAAGTGATGAAAATGATTTACTTCTTGTTCTAACATTGACAGAGTCAAACCATCATAATTATAAGTCGCGAATTATTGTATTTCCAGTTTAAATTTAATTAAAGTACAATAACGTATCTCGCGTGTTTCACTTGTACCTCCTAGCAGCCTACATAATTAGTGCAGTTCGGGATACATGGAAAGACGCTGCTGCCCATCTTTTATAGGTATCCCTTGGCAGATTCTAACTACACCCACGGAAATTTAATTTAAACCTGGACTTTTGAAAACGTGAGTTTGAAGATAAAAACCCCCATTCACTATTCAGTATGTGTGAAATTACTTCATCTCGTTAATTCAAACAAAAAGCTCTGGGGGCCAATTCTCGTGAACCGTGATTTTGCGTGATATTTCGTCCCATCTCACTTCTTAGTGTACTCCGATCTCCTTGTCTGGCCTTGTCAGATCACCTTAAAAGCCCACTATCATCGTGGTCTCGCTCATTACCAGTCGATGCATCACGATCGGTTTGCAATAGGTTTATAGAACTTTATTCTCATAAGAACACAAATGTTTCACTTAAAATGAGATACATACATGAAATTACTTAATCTAAGTTTTAAAACTATTCCTTACAAATAATTTGCAATAGACATTTATCGTGAGATCAATATAATGCAGATAGTTCATTTCAATAGAGATTTTGTCATTTTCTGTAAAATTTAACAATTTTAAGGAAATGAAAAACCCTATCAGACATTTACGATTCCGGTGGGATTCGAACCCACAAAAATTGAATGTTCCACCTAAGTTTTCTTAATTTACTTTATTTTTTACAGCTTTAACCCAATGCAATAGTAGCCTTTCACATTAATTAATCTGAAATAATATAATAGTATTAAAAAATAAATTCTAATTAAAACAATAATGCAACGAAATACAAAAAAAAAGAATGTCCTTCAGAGAAATCACAATCACAAACATTTACATAAATAATCCTATACAAAAGAAAAAAGAAAATAATCCATAATATTATAAAATACTCTGTCCAATACCTTTTGAAACTATCATTCTTGTTAACATTTTATGCAATATTTACCATGCTTTCAGTCTTTTTGAGTTTCGCGATATTTCGACGCAGTTTCACAGATAAACTTTATCTGTGATCATGACGTGTAAAATCCTGCAATACTCTATCCAATTTAATTTTGTTGCTAAACAGTATAAACATTACAAACCATTTAACGATTTTTAACGTTTAGTACTTTGTATCACGATGCATGAGAATTACCCCCCTGGTACAGCCTTCGCTAATATCCCATGAAATTACGTGAATTAACGATAAACTGCCGTGGGGTGCCGGCAGTAGAATGTTCATGCCCGTGGATGCAGCAAGAGCCTGCTAAGGGATACCTCCGGAAAATTGGCAACAGCGTCTTTCCAGATATCAACATCCCGAACTGCGCTCGACAACCCGCCTGCCAAGCGTGGTGAGTATGCAACTACCCCTCATGGAAATCTATGAGGGAGGCCTGTGTTGAGTAGTGGACGTTTTACGGCTGAAATGATGATGATGAACGTTAAACTAGCCAGAACACCTCGGAGTCATGATATTAAAATATTTTTGTCGTACAATTTTCGTCCATACCACCATTGTTGTAATTCGGTTTAAAACTCGGTTTTGGAGACGAACTCAAGGCCCTCTTGTGTTAAGCGGTAGAGAGTAAGGCCTTTGCATCTATTATATACGATTTATGAAGCGTCAGCAACTGGTAATCATGCTGTACGTGACGCTGCAGTGGCTGGGACATTGTTAGATGGATTAGGCTTGCCCAGAGGTTGGTGTACGTATGTATACCATCCTCGCGGCTTAGTCAGCTGTTAGTCATATCAAACAGTAACCTCTACCTTTAACAACTGCAATACCGGGGTGATCACGTCCATTACGCGCGTGACCAACGCTGTACGGCATTGCGCCCGTCACCCTTAGACATGAGTTGTAAGATCTCAGTAATTTCACCAGCCCACAGCAATGTAGACATTACAGCTTGGCGGCAGAAATAGGTACGGTTCCCCGGATGAACTATTTACAAAGAGTTCTGCTACTCCATGATCAGAACCGAGTTTTGAACCGGATGTGTTGAAAAAACCGTGGTTATGGATTAGCTCATCATCATCATTTCAGCCATATGACTGCTTTCCGCGTTCACTGCTGGATATAGGCCTCCTTCATCTTCTATATTGAACTTCTATATCATACTTGACACGCTTTGCAGGCGCATTACGGGACGTTAAAACACAGGAAAGACGCTGCTGCCGTCCTTCCGAAAGTATCCCTTAGCAGGCTGTTACTGCATCCATGGGCATGAAAGGACGGGTGACATTCTTCTGCCGGCACCCCACGGCAGGCAGTCATCAATTCAGCTGTAAAACGTCCACTAATGAACACAGGCACATGGATCTCCATGAGAGGTAGTTGCCATACTCACCACGCTTGGCAGGCGGGTTGGCGAGTGCAGTACGGGATGTTGATACACGGAATGACGCTGCTGCCCATCTTTCGGTAGTATCCGTTAGCAGGCTATTACTGCATCCACGGGAATGAGAGGAGAGGTAACGTTCTACTGCCGGCACCCCACGGCAGGCAGTATATTAAATTAAATTATTATTGTATTACTTTAAGTTACATATTATTATATTAGAATATTATTATATTTACTTTTTTCTGTGCCCTATAGCCGAACCGTAGCCCGCGCCAATTCTCCTCTGCCTCGCACCCTCGCAGCCCTGAACAGACTTCTTGACCAGAACCCTGACTGTGATATTTTTGCTGATGAGTGGAAGAAGATTATGTTGGTATGCATGAGTTTTTGGGAGATTGAGGAATGAATGTGTGATTCAATCTAGAGGTATACTTGTTTTATTATTTCGGAATTTTACTAATTTATTCTATTTTTATTCTATTCTAGTTAATTAGTGTAATTGATTTATATAAGTCGTGCTAATTAATTAATAAAATAAATAAATAAATAAATAAATAAATTAGCTCTTGGATGTTTTGGCTTAGGCTGTAAGTCCATCTGTGTCTGAATAAATAAATTATTATTATTATTATAGGGGTATGATATGTTCAGCAACAAATCAAGCATTTGATCATTGAAGTCGGTTTTCTATGCTCGAAAATCAAAGAATTATCCTATCCAGGAATAGCACCCATTAAATTTTAAATTTACATTCGACGGCAGGCTATTCTCAGTCCTAACACGTTTTTCAATAATTTAATTAAGGAGGTTTTGCTTTCCCAAAATCAGCCCGAGGCTTCTTTGATTTCAGAGTGTTATTTTTTATATAGAGTGTGTCTGAAACTAGGCAGATTCCAAGAGGTCTCGGGTTGATTTATGAAATTATTGAAAAACTTGTTAGGACTCAGATTCAACCCTCGGTCGGATTTAAAATGTTAAAACTTGAAGCACTGAACGGTTTGTATTATTCGAGACTTCCTTGTTTCATGCACTCAATCTAGAAAAACAATTGTATAATTAATGGAATCAGGCGTTACTTTGCGGAAATCCATGACAATAAAATGCAATGAAAATATCTAGTTTTAATTCCGCTAATGCTGAGATGCATATGCACCGCCCTCCCGCCCGCTAATTATGCACATGCAGGGAGAACTAGGTTGTTAGTGCAACATGCATACCCAAACCCACACGACGACACGTGTTTCGCCTCTCCGCGAGGCATCTCACCTGAAGATATTTTATTCTTTAGATATTTTCATTGCATTTTATTAAAAACAATAATTGTGTCTGCCATCTTACATTATTACATTTCTGCTTCACCAACGGCGTCAGACATTTGAGACCGCTACCCGTCTTGTTGCATTGATTCGTAATTCGTTTGTTGCATTTTGTGGGTTACCCGGTAAATTCGACCGTCTAGCTTGTCCCACTTTAAATCAGTTTCATTTAATTCCTCAGCTGATTGGTAAAGACGTTGTCTTTACGTAAAAAATATTGTTTATTTTATTACAAGCTTTTTCAAAGACAAAGTCAATAATTGTTTATTCAAAAGAGCAAAAAGCTGTATAGAATAGTACGTTTACAAAAAAGAAAACAGATTCACATTTAATAAAGCACATAATTGAATCAGGAATACTTTTTTTTCCAAGTGAGGGAAAGTAGCGATTTTATATATTTAGCATGCAATGTTCGAATGGCTGTAGTTCAACTACTAAAAAATAAATAAAATAAATATTTATTACAATTACTTAAAAACTATACACACAGGTTCTGGAGTCACCCTTTAAGCAAAATTTGCTTGTGTTGGGAGACCCCGCTCTTATCATTTATATGATTACAAATTAGGACTAAATTAAGAGTGGTTTATACTATATATTATTGGTGAGTGTACTACTGGCCTCATGAATAAGCTTAGAAACGCTCAACGAGCTATGGAGAGGACTACGCTCTGGGTTTCTATACGGGATCGAATGGAAGATACAGTGAGATACTGAGGAATTAAGGTAGAACAACTCAGGTCACTGACACACCAAACGGATTAGCACGTTAAAGTGGCAATGGGCAGGCCATATAGGTCGAAGAATAGATGGCCGATGGGGTCGAAAAGTTCACAAATGGCCACGGACCGGCGCAGCGTAGGACGTTCACCAACTAGTTGGTTGAACGACCCGGTTGACGAAGGATGCAGGTCGCTTCCAGCCTTAATACTTGAAAGTCCATGAGGGAGGCCTATGCCCAGCAGTGGACGTCCTACGGCTCAAATGATGATGATGCCCGCTTCAAATACAAGTTGAATTAGAAACACTTGCAGGCAGACCTTGTTACTTGAATTCCAGAGCTTATTCTTTCCCTTGGTGCCTCTTAGAGATGAAACACGCGTCCATTTTTTATCGAGTGTTTTTTTCGGAGTGTGTTTTCCCAAGGTTGCTGCAAATCCACAAGTCTCTGGATTGTTAAGCTGAATTCTAATTTAATTATAATAATAATGCTGGACAATTCACGCAGCATCATCTAGCCCCATGCTAAGCAGACCTAGTGTCTTTTATTTTGTTATGTGCTTTGTTATGAGTTGTGAGTGTTACAAATAAATATTTTATCTGTCTATCTTGTGTTATGGATACTTGATGACTGTTATACTTAATACATTATACTACATAGATAAATATTTTTTTATCGTTATATAGAAAAACATGCAGAGCACCCTGAATAAATATCTGCAGAACGTACAGACATTTGCCGCGAGGCGGGCATCGAACCCTTGCGTCTCTTGCGGCGCAGGCGGACCTTTGCCCGCTGTGTCACAGAGGTCGTCAATCCTAAAAGAAATTTTAGCGGCTTTCGTTGCATATCCTTTCGTCAGTTAATAAAGTAGTGTAAAACAGCTTTATCACTGCGACAGCTGTCATCCATAAGAATTCCGAAACACATGAGTGCTTTGCACTAATACAATGACAACTGTCTCTCGCCTTTGACAGTACAGCACGAACAGCCGACCTGTGTACTTTTCCGTACAATTATGGAATATTTTTGGCGGAATTGTTGTTTATACAATATAAATGACATTTAATCTCTATTGGGTATGTCCTCGATGATCGTATACAACATTACCGTCATATTTTCATCATCGTCTCAGCCCAATTCGTGTCACTTGGCTTATGTCGTCGCCTCAAGCAAAGTTTTACAAACCATAGTTCTTTATAATAATTAAAGGACACGTTTCATAATTTCAGCCGTAAAACGTCAACTACTAAACACAGGCCTCACTCCAGGGGTTATAAAGTTATAAATTTTAATATCATCATTTCAGCCGTAAAACTACTGAACACAGACTCATGGATCTCCATGAGGGGTAGTTGTCACTGCCCTTGGCAGGCGGGATGGGGAGCGCAGTACGGAATGTTGATACTCGGAAAGAAACAGCTGCCCATCTTCCGGAGGTATCTCTTAGCAGGCTCTTACTGCATCCACGGGCATGAGAGGAGGTGTAACATTCTGCTGCCGGCACACCACAGCATATGACTTTTTTTCCGGATATTTATCGCGTATTTATAGATTGCATTAGCTGTGGTCCCGGAAAGACTATTTATATTTAAATCGCAGTTTTTATTAAAAAAAAAATAACTTACTTTCTAACTGGCTTCTCTGCATAAGATGCCTTTACTTTTTCACATAGCAATGAGCTTATAATATTGCTTGCATTCCGAGCTAGTTTTATTTATTTAGTAGAGTCTGGTTTACAGTCCATTTTAAGTTAAGTAGTATGTAATGAGCTAAGTTGTAAAATTACCGTGAGATGCCGGTCCTAGAATGTTGCCCCTCCTCGTGCTTGTGGAGGAAGAATCTGCGAAAGGATACCTTAGGAATATGAGCTGCGTCTTTCTTTTTGTATCAATATCCCTTACTGCGCTCGCCAACCCACCTGCAAAACGTGTTGAGTATGGCAACAACCACCTTATGATCAGTGCAATGCCTTTGCCCAGCTGTGGACGTCATGTGACTGAGATGATCATATTAATGATGATGACCGATTAACCTTCTTCAAAGCCCACCAACATACTTTTTTGAGATCTCTTAGGGTAGGTATATCAAAATCATTATCAAAAATATGATTTTGCAAATCCAAATCTCAGACCATTTTTTAACCGCCTTCGAAATAGGAAGATGTTCTTTATTTGTTTTATTTTTACTCATTGGGATATTGATACACGGATAGACGCTGCTGCCTATCTTTCGGAGGTATTCCATGTCAGATTCCTTGCGCACTTTTTCAGCATTTTTTGGACCGTTATCTTGGCGTTGTTACTTTATATGTCCATGCAAAATAACAGCTTTCTAGGACTAATAGTTAGTTTCTGTAATCTGTGCTAATAGTCTCTTCGCGAACCCGGTGACGGATGGACAGACGAACAGACGAAGTGAACTATAAAAAACATCTTAATGAAATGCAAGGTTCATCTCCGTTTAAAAGACAAACGTGGTTTCCGATTGCGCGATGATTTCCGACGACTTCCCGTACATGCGAGGAATGCCACTTCCTCAGTACATTGCGGATATCCTCGACGATTAGTCTCCTGGGGATATTGCGTACGAGAATACGGGAATTAATGTTTATAGTCACATTCGTATGGGGAATAGATTGTTAAGAACTTATACCTGGATTACAACGTCATTGTGCCATGGGGTGCCGGCAGTAGAAAGATCAATCAAGAACCAAGAATCAAAAAATACTTTATTCAGTGCGGCCGCGTGGACCTTATTGACGCGTCACAAGTTACAAAATAAAACAACACAAATGAATAGAATAAAGCACATAATTGAATCTGTTCACTTCAAATGACACGCGAGTTAGGAAAAAAAGCGAACAGAAAAACCTAACTCGGTCGTTATGGTCATCATATAACTATTTTATTTTGTTTTATGTTATGTTTGACGAAGTTGGAGCAGATTCCGTCCCAAGTAGTTTTGCCCTCTAGGTAATCTAGTATTTTATAATAAGCTTTTTTGCACAGATTGCGTTTAATAATATTTTTGAATTTATTCAATGATAACTTCTGCAATTCACTTGGCAGATTGTTGTGTATACATTGCCCTTTAAAATATATTTTAATCTTATGGAGCCTAGTAGTGGGCACAGCGAGTTTATTCTTATTTCTTGTATTTACATTGTGATTGTCGCTGTTCTTTTTAAACGAAGTAATATTTTTATGGATGAACAACAGGTTCTCAAAAATATATTGACAAGCTACTGTCATTATATTTATTTCTTTAAATTTAGCGCTAAGTGATTCTCTGGGACCCATATTATAGATAGAACGAATAGCCCTCTTCTGCAGCACAAATACGGTGTCTATATCTGCAGCACATCCCCACAGCAGTAAGCCATAAGACATAATGCTGTGGAAATAGCTGAAGTAATCAAGTTTAGCGGTATCTACGTCTGTAAGAAGGCGGATTATTTTGACTGCTTAAGCTGCAGAACTAAGCCTACCCGATAGTTGTTCTATGTGTGGGCCCCAATAAAGCGTATTGTCTAAGGTATAAAAGTAATTTTTCTGATGCCCCTCCTCTTTTGCCCGTGGATGCAATAACAATCTGAGCAGCACCGTCTTTCCGTGTATGAACATCCTGTACTGCGCTCGCCAACCCACTTGCCAAGCGTGGTGAGTATGGTAACGTATGAATCAAAAGATCATGAGGGGATCATGATCTTTCGTTTCATAAGGGAGGCCTTTGTCAAGTAGTGGATGTCCTAGGGCTGAGATGAAGTTTACGTCATCTAAGAATAATAAACAGCCGTGTTGGCCGAGTGGTATGTACCCCCGACTTTCAATCCGAAGATCGTGGGCTCGATACCGGCCGTGAACCAATAGATATTTCTTTCTTGAAAAATGTACATATGTTAACTTTTAACATGTCTTTTAGGTTTAGCTTCAGGCTCATAATAAATTTACTTACACTATTTGCACTGTTGGTTCCTTTGTCTGCTAAGGGCCTTGAGCGGTAAAAAGTTAGATGCATTTAAACCACAGCTAAAGTTTGCATACTAAAATGAGTCCGCGGCAACATTAAGAAAAAAGGATTCCCAGAAAATTTCCATTCATCGTTCCATTTTAGCGGGAAACTTTTCAGAAATCCTCGAAAGCTCGAGTTAAATAGCTCTTTTCATAACGGTCGGTTAAGTCATAAAAAACCGGAAACAAACAAAGTCAGTTGCATACGTCTAAGAGTTGGGTAGATCCATTTAGATCTTAGCGGGGAGTAGAGTTGGGAAAACAACGGCTAAACAAAATTTTGATTTTCTACTTCATATGGATACTCTTCCTTTCAAACCATACATAGATGGTACTTTGTAAACTTTCGCGATTTGTTGACATCATTTTAAATTAACGGGACTTTATCGTTAATTTAAATTTTTGTCATTACCTTATCTTATTATTTCAGTCAACCCGTGACTACGAGGGCAGCAGGGCACTCAACCTCATGCCCTTAGTCCCTAAGTTTTAAATTGTGTTGAATCTGTGTATCTCTTGCTGGTGGTCCTAATAAATAATTAACTAAACGTCAGGAAATAATAAAATAAGGTAGGTAATTACGTAATAAAGTCCCGTAATTCGGGTTAAAATCATACATAGATGTTTTAAGCGATAGACCTCGCAAGTTGATATTCGTATTCAAAATTTGTATTGCAGATAAGAAATTAATAAGACAAATTAACTTTGCACTCTGCCAGTCCATTTTGTCAAGTTGTATAACTAGTTGGGGAGGAGTAAGTAAAACTTTACTACTTCCAACCGAGAGAGCTCAAAGAGTTTTAGTTATAAAGCTCGAGCAAATTAGCTATTGTCATCGCAGTCATTTAAAACAGGAAACAAATAAACTCACAACTTCTTACGAAGGTCAATGACCCTGTCTAGAATCAACTGCGTATAGGCTATCATTATCGTATAAATAGTTGTTGAAGATAACACTTCCGTGGTATTTTCTTAAATAAATATCACCTAATCCTGGAAATTCGTAAACCTATATTTTCACAATCAACCTTTTGGGTTTGAATACAAAATTATACACCCAGTATACGTAATAACTACGTAAATAAATATTTCTAAATCTCTTTTGGGTCTTGTTATCGTAAATTGCTGATTGGTCTGTTTGGAAAATAAACCTCTGATTTCCAAGTAGCCAGGTTTCAAGGAACAGTGTCTTCATTCCTCTGAATATGCACTACAGCTGTGAATTCCTTTACAAATATGCCGTGGGTAGCCAGTAGTAGAAGGTTGCCACTACTCTCTTGCCCGTGAATGCAGTAAGAATATGCCAAGGGATACCTTCGAAAGATGGGCAGCAGCATCTTTCCATGTATCAACATTCCGTTCTGCGCTCGTCAAGCGTGAGAGTATGGCAAAAACTCCTTGTGATCAGCACTTGCTGTACTTGGCAGACAGGTTGACTAACGCAGTACGGGAGTTTGAAACACGGAAAGACGCTGCTGCCCATCTCCCGGAGTCCCTTGGCAGGTTCTTCTGCATCCACGGGCAAGAAAGGAGAGGCAACACTGCATGGCCTTAAAAGTTGTGTCTTGGGTGGTCAAAATCGGCCCCTTTAGGGTTTGTACACATATTATAATACAGCCTGCATAGTGTGACAGCAGCTCCGTGAGTAAGTCTCTGAGTATAACCATTAACGCCCACCCCAACCCTACTCTATTGAATTGCGCCGCACTAAGCCTGGCCTTTTCAAAGAAGCCAAAGGAATTGGCTTTTTGCATTTAAATTGCGCTAAAACCTTCAAACTAAAAAAGGTATAACCTCCAAACCGAAGTACTAACTTAATGTAAAAGATATGACGTAATGGAACTTGTTATACTTTCGCGGCTATTAAACATATTCACATCATGTTCTTATAGTCAATGAGGGAGGCCTATGTCCAGCAGTGGATATCTTACGGCTGTAATGATGATGATGACATATGTACATGTAAGAATTAAAGCCATCTTACAATATCCAATGTATCCATTATTCTTGCAAACATTAAATTAAGCATAATACAAGAGTAAGGTTTCTTGTTCGCTTCTTTCCCTCACTTGGGAAAAAGTTATCTGTAGCGAACGAATTCAGTTATGTGCTTTATTCAATTTAAATGTGTCACGTTCTTCTTTGGTAATTTTACTATTCTATGTAGTGTTTTGTTCTATCGAATAAACACTTATTGACTTTGACTTTATTCGAGTCTACACCCTATCACACGCTGGAGTTAGTCAAGGCTCCGTTCTTAGACCTTTGTTATTTTTACTGATGGTTAATGACTTGCCGACCCACTTGGTGTTTTCAAACTGACTTTTGTACGCAAACGATTTAAAGTTGTACGCGACAATCAACTCGCTGGAGGATTCCTTGACACTAAAAAGAGACATAGACAAAGTGTATCAATGAAGCATTGATAATAAAATGGAGTTCAATGTCGCCAAATGCTCCGTGATGACTTTCAGTCGCACGGGGCATCCAATATCCTTCAATCACAATATGAATGGTGATACAACTCAAAGACCCACGGAGATAAAGGATTTGGGTGACACATTCGACCGGAGCATGTCTTAGAACAAAACCAAGTCTCTGGAAGTAATTTTATCAGATCGGGCTAATTTCGAAGAGTAAAAATTTTAGTAATATTTTCTTAATGTCATCTTTTGTAATCTCTATGCTACATATTATATCATGTGAATATACATATATGATCGACTTTGTCCGAAACGTATGTTATCACATCAGATGTTGCGTTTGATGCCAAAAATGTCGAAAAAAAGTATCGGGAGAAGGCTTCAACATATTTGTGGTCCTATCCTTAACCTCACTGAGCGACCGCATTTTTATATATTGAATTTCATTTTTAGGGTTGCGTACCCCCAGGGTAAATAATAATAATAAAATATTTATTTCAGACAATTTAAACATAGTACATTGATATTAATTACTAATTCTATGTTTCATAGATATATAAAAATTGGACTATATTACTAAGACTCCGAGTCCGTCTGTCTGTCACCAGGCTCGTCTCATGAACCGTGATAGCTAGACAGTTGAAATTTTCACAGACTAAAAACAGAATAATCTAATCTAATCAGCCTGTAGGATCCCACTGCTGGGCAAAGGCCTCCCTTCCCTCTCTCCATACTTCCCGGTCCAAGGCGTTGGTCGACCAGTCAGCACAGTACATGTCAAAAAAAAAAAATAATAATAATAATAATTAAAAACAGAATAAAATAAATATAATTATTTATTAATATATGGCTCCCATACAACGAATATGATTTTTTGCCGTTTTTTGCTCGATCTTAATAACGGCAACCGGTAGACGCCTCAAATTGTACAGATTAATGGTACGGAATCCTTCGTGCGCGGGTCGGACTCGCACTTGGACGATTTTATTTATTACTAGCTTTTGCCCGCGACTTCGTCCGCGTGGATGTCATAAAACGTAAAATCCCCCATTTCACGCAGAGAAAATATAGATCCCATATATTCCGTATCCCGTGGGAATTTCGAAAAATCCCTTCTTTGTGCACCTCTAGGATACTCAAGGTAGGTATATGTGTGCCAAATTTCAAGTCTTTCAGTCCATTGGTTTAGGCTGTGCGTTGATATATCAATCAGTCAGTCAGTCAGGACTTTGAATTTTATATATATAGATAACCCAAATCGCCAAAACCAAAGGTAGTAAAAAAGCAAGTATCAGTACATCAGGTCCAGTTTGGATTCTTTAGTGCCATTTTAGTACAAAAGCCTTGCGAGGCAAGGTTAGGTGACTTTCACTGGACACTTCTTTACGGTTATTGAGATTTTAAAGGATCGGGCGTAGCTTTAGTTTAGCTATTTAATGCCGACATTGCTATTATGATGTGCAATATTTACGCGATATTTACCATGATTTGAGTCCATGATTTTAGCCGTGGGGTGCCGGCAGTAGAATGTTACCCCTCCTCTCATGCCCGTGGATGCAGTAAGAGCCTGCTAAGGGATACCTACCGAAGATGGGCAGCAGCGTCTTTCCGTGTATCAACATTCCGTACTGCGCTCGCAAACCCGCCTGCCAAGCGTGGTGAGTATGGCAACTACCCCTCATGGAGATCCATGAGGGAGGCCTGTTCAGTAGTGGACTTTTTACGGCTGGAATGTTGATGATGATGAGTCTTTTTAAGTTCCGTAAATATTGCATATAATGTTAACAATCATGATAGTTTTAAAAGTTATACTGCTATTATGTTTCATCATCATCATCATCTCAGTAAGACGTCCACTGCTGGACATAGGCCTCCTCCATATATCTGCAAGTACTGATCAGGGTTTCTGCCATACTCACCACGCTTGGCAGGTAGGCGAGCGCAGTATCTTCCGGACGTGTTCCTTAGCAGATTCTTACTGCATCCACGCGAAGAGAGGAGAGGCAACATTCTACTGCCGGCACCCCACGGCACTACGAAAAGAGTATTAAACTTGAAATGAAAATGAGCCGGACATAATATCCAGAGAATGAACAATCAAAGTTGGGACAAAAAATTACGAAAGAAAAACCAGCAGGCTGATAAGATTACTTGACTCGCGACAGGTTTGCAACAGGCGTAAATCTAGCGATCATCGCTGTCAAACGTCAATTCCTTGCTGATATATCTATCTCTGTGGGGTGCCGGCATGATTTTTCGGCAGAGTTTGTACGGGTTTAGATTAAAGCTTAGAAAATATTTAATTGACTGGCAGAAACAGCAGGAATACCTTCTTCACGATACAAGTGCCATTTAGCGTAGGTGCAAGTATTTTTGTAGTAGGATAAGAGTGTAAGGGTTTATTGTAATTCTTCTAACTTTTTTAAATTGTAGTATAAGTAAATCAGTAGTTATAATTGTGTTTCTATTTCCTTTCTTCGATTATTTGCCTATCATTTTGCTTTATTTTTTTCCTTTTTATTTCTTTTTGTTTATTGTTTTTGTCATGTGCAGTGTATTATGTCCGTTCACTGAAAAAGGATCCAACGGAAGACCAGCGCTGGTTGTCTCAACCAGCATTATGCTGAGTTGGTTATCCTTTTTTGCTACAACCTTTATTGTATTTGTTTGTTATATTTTAATAATCGCTGTATTTGTTGTTGCAAAATAAATATTATTCTTATTCTTATTTTACCTCCCTATAATGCAGTAAGAGCCTGCTAAGCGATGCCGCCGGAAGATGGGCAGCAGCGTCTTTCCGTGTGTCAACAACCCGTACCGCGCTAACCAACCCGCCCGTTTAGTAACGCAACCCGCCTGCCAGGGTGGTGAGTATGGCAACAACCCATGGAGATCCATGAGGGAGGCTTGTGTTCAGTAGTGGACGTTTTACGGCTGAAATGATGATGCAGAAATAACGGGAAGCGACTTCAATTCATACTATGTAGAGATCTATCTAGAGATAGATCGAATTGGAGTCGCTTCCCGTGTCTGTCTGTCCGTTTGGCTTTCTTCTCCACCTAGACCACACAAGGTGATACCTTTTGACTTTAAATATTACACTGGGTGTGATCCGTTGGTTCCGTATTGAGAAGTTCATGGTCAAGGTACATTAACACCAGATGCCAAAACCTTTCTTAAGATTATGTCAAGATTACTTTCTTGTGCCCTTGTTTACGACGAGCTCTGTGGCGCAGCGGGCGAAGGTCCGCCTGCGACGCAAGAGGTTGCGTGTTCGATTCCCGCCTTGGGACATATGTTTGTACGATCTGCAGATATTTGTTCAGGGTGTTCTGTATGTTTTTCTCTATATTACTGTTAAAAAAATATCTATCTATGTAGTAAAATGTATTAATATATCAGTCATCTACCCATAACATCTGCAGCCCGCTGCGCCACAGAAGTCGTCTGTATTTAAAATGGTGTTTGAGTCAGCAGACTGTGAAACGGTGTCCGACACAATATTTTATTCGTACCGTCCGCTTTTAGATTTTAGTCGCCTTTTCTGTTCAGCTGTATTTTTAACACGTTTTTATTATACTTTACTTCAGCTTTTCAGAAATTATTCTTCTTCGTCCACGTTCATATAAATAAAATTTCTGAAATTTTCTTGTAGGCCTTAAATTTCCTACTCGGACTATAGCCGCCCTCGCTGCGCTCGGGCGTCTAAATGCCTCGGGGATTGATTCTTTCCACCCTCGGTTAACAATCTACTATTTTACATCTAATTATTTTTTTTCTTTTTTAGTTATCACTGGACAATTGGTTTCTCGTCTGTTCATCTCATGCTCGCCATGTTGGATTTATAGTGATGTCATATAATTTTTGAGTTATTCTCAGCAAGTCCTTTCATTTGATACCCATATTATAGGAGTACATTAAAAATAATAGTCCGCCGTCTTGGATGTTTCGCCATGTTGGATTCAGAGTGACGTCACATATCTGACCGTGCATTGTTATCCAAAGAAAACATGTATACAAAATTTCAGCTCAATTGGTTGAAGATATTATCTGCTTCAAAATTGAGTTACAAGATTCCACCCGAACAAACATAGTAACATACATACATACATAAAGGGCAAGCTAAATAAAAGCTTGTAAAAATAAATGACCTTCCAACAAATATAAATTAAAAAAGTTTAAATAATATTTTTTTGTTACCTTGTCACTTAAGCGTAAACTAATGGACGTATGCATTCTCCCCGTTTTGACATATGGTGCGCTTTTTTTTTTTTTTTTCGAAATGACATGTTGTTGACCGCAGATGGCCATGACAACGTTACCGGACTATGGCGAGCGCAGAAGGCGCCCAGCCGCAAAAGTTAGGTTGGGGCAACAAGCTCAAGGGCACCACTTAGGTTCGAACCACGGCTTGGACTGTTGCCAGAATTTTTGAATCTACTGAAGGATAGCGTCTAGGTGCAAAACTGCACCTTTAGACGGAAGAATGTATTCTTCGGCCCCGCCGGCGGGACCGGTTTTTGAAAATGTGTCTAACAGCTAGTGTGGGACGGGTTGACGTCACCTCCGGGTTAGCGGCGGTGAGCTCGTCAACGGGCAAGCCGAGAACGTGTCTCGGTCGACGGAGGAAAGAACTCGTGGGCAATGGCTCTATCGGGTAGTCAGAGGGTAATCCCGAGATTAGGGGATTGGAGTGTTCCGCCGCCACTTCATAAAAACGCTTTGAAGCAGTTTTAATAAAGTGTTCGATGGACTCGAGTTTGAGATCTCGGTGGAGGTCTACATTGCGCATGTACCATGGGCAACCCGTGGCCCTGCGCAAGAAGTTGTTTTGGACTACCTGAAGGCATCTAACATGACGGGACTGGCCAAAGACGACAGAGGAATATGTCATTATTGGCCATACAACTGTCTTGTTAAGTGTCACTTTATTTCTAAAGGACATTTTACTTTTCGAGTTGAGAAGGCTGTTTAACCGGCTAAGCACGAACTTTGCACGATTAGTGACAGACCTTATGTGGGGATAGAAGGAGAGACGTCTATCTAGGATTACTCCTAGGTAGCGAGCTGACCTAACCCAAGGGATGGGTTTATCGAAGAGGAGGAGAGGCTGGGGCAAGAAGGGACTCCGAGTGAAGTACACTGCTGCACTTTTCGTCGGGTTCACCTCTATGCGCCACTTTCTGAACCAGGCACCTAGAGTGTCTAGTGCAGCCTGCAGCCTTATGCGTACGCGATTCCTGTTCTTATCGGACGCGTACAAAGCCGTGTCATCGGCGAAGAGGGCAAGTTCGACTTGCGGGTGTCGGGGAATATCGCTGGTGTACAGCGTGAAAAGAAGGGGAGCAAGGACTGAGCCTTGAGGAACTCCAGCTCGGACGGGTTTGGGGTCTGAGAGCGTGCCTTCCACGCGGTAGCGAAAGCAGCGGTTCGACAAGTAGTCTCGTAAGATGAGTACGAGTCTGTCTGGCACTCCAAGCAGGAAAAGCTTGTAAACCAAGCCGTTGTGCCAGACTTTGTCGAAGGCTTTAGCTACATCGAGGAAGACAGCGCCCGTATCTGCTGGCCAAGTGTGATGCCACTTGGACAGGATGTGTTCCGTGATGCGGAGCACCTGCTGGGGACAGGAGTGATGGGCTTGGAAGCCAAACTGTTCGTCAGGCAAGAGACTATGCTCATTGACGTGACGCCAGAGACGTCTCAGAAGGAGACGCTCGTAGATCTTCCCCAGGGAGCTGAGGAGACTGATGGGTCGGTAGGAGGAAGGCTCGTTTGCCTTTTTGCCCGGTTTGTGGATGCCAATTACATTGGCTTCCTTCCAGACATCAGGGAAAGAGCAGTTAGCCATGGCAGCATTGAAGATGCTGACCAGGAGATGTATGAGGGCAACAGAGAACTTCTTGAGTACTCTGTTGCTGATGCCGTCCGAGCCAGGGGACTTCTTAGGTCGAAGATCTTTAATGATCTCGGCGACCTATGCTGCTCTAATGAGGTCCAAAGGAGGAGCAGAGGGGGGAAGGGAAACTAGGCGGTCGACTTCACTGTTCACCATGTTAAGGTGATCAGGGTCGACGGGTTCAAGACTAGGAGAGCATTGGGATTCAAGACTCTCAGCTAGCGCGTCTGCTTTTTCCTTGTCATCAAACGCAGGCGTTTGGTGATTCGGGCGAAGCAGAGGGGGCAGGATTGAGATACCATCTGATTTCATAGATCTAGCCAGGCTCCAGTAAGCTAGATGCCCGGGTTCGATATTAGAAAGCAGATTGTCCCAAGAAGTGTTACGATGCTCCTGAATGGCCCTCTTCACCTTGCGGCGAAGCGAGTTCATTCGGAAGCGATTTAGTTCGGAGGGCCAAGAACTAAAGCGACGAGTTGCTGCGTTCTTCTCTGTGATCAGTCGTCTTATCTCATCAGGCAGGACACAGTTACGATCAGGCGTAGCTGGGACCTGTCTAGACAAGTCGCGAACGGCGGATTGGACGTGACTGGTCAGAGAGTCGACCGCAATAGCAATGTCGTCGGGGATTTTATCCAAGTCGGGAGAATGGATAACCTTGAGGGCTTTCTCAAGTTTATACCATTGCACCATAGTCTTGGTCGGGGGAGTAGGGTCCGGCAGAGGGCCAAGTCTTAATATGACGGGACGGTGGTCAGAGTCTAGTTCCTGCATCACTACTATGGAGCTCATCCGGAGGGATACGTTCCGCAGCAGTGCGAGGTCTAGAGTTTGGTTGGAAAAACCAATACGTGGGGAATATCGAGTGTGACACATGGGGGCAATAAGATCTAGATTTAAAGAATCTAGATAGCCTGAGAGGACCGTTTCTATTACGTATCGAGCAATTCCACATAGGGCTTTTGCTATTGAAGTCGCCAGCCAGAATGACTGAGCTTCCAAGACTGAGAAGGGATTCTAGGTCGCTTTTAAGAAGCTTCCTATGGGGCTAAGATAGCAGGATGCAATGATAACCGGTTGATGACCGGTCATTGCAAGTCTGCAGACAGAGACTTCTAAGTCTGTTAAGGGCGGGGGATCGATGGGAATGCAGTGCAGCGACCTCTTGAAATAAATGGCAGTACCGCCTTTAGGGGCGTTCGTTCTGTCATTTCGTACCATCTGGTAGTTAGCGATCCTAGGATCACGATGGCACTGTTTCAAGAAGGTCTCCTGCACTAGCAGAATATCTATTTGGTGATTGGCAAGGAATTGCTTCACGAGTTCTTTCTGAGGAGATAGGCCGTTAGCATTAAAAAATGCTAACGAGAGGGAGCGGGGTTTCAGTCTTTCTTTCTGCACTGCCATACTAAAAAGACTTGAAAGTGAGGGCGTCGAGAGACGCCATGACTTCCTGATGATTAGAGATAATCATCAGTTTCTCTATGGGGGATTTCGCGAGGCTGAGTTTGCGCAGGAGCGCATTAACCGATCCGAAATCGATGTTCGGCAGCCCCAGGCCAGGGTTCTCAGCAGCAGGAGCTGGCTGAGAGGGCCTAGTGGGGCGGGGTAGGGGTGCGGGGGCAGGGGCGGAGTGAAGCTCCTGGGAACGCGGGGGAGAGGATACACCAGTTGTTGCCTGAAGGGCGCGGCTGGTGTAGCCCAAAGGTCTCGCCCAAGCTGACACAGCAGGAGGGGCGGGGGGCAACAAGGACACCTTCGGAGATGTCCTCGCGTGTTGGGGTGGGGCGGGGCGGAAGCGCTCCGGAGCCCTAGCATGCGCTCTCCTAGCGCTTGCCTTTGGGGCTCTGGGGCAGCCGCGATAGTTCGCGGTGTGCCCCTCGGTCCCGCAGAGCACGCAGCTAGGCGGCATGGGGTCATTGGGGACGCGCTTGCAGTCAGCGGTGCCGTGATCACCCAGGCACTTGACGCAGCGGGGGCGGGCGAAACAGTTGCGCGCAGAGTGGCCATATAACTGGCACCTGTGGCACTGTCCAGGGGGGCCCTTCCTGAAGGGAGCCTCTACGTAGAGGCCGGAAAGGTGACACACGGTTTTGACGCCGAATATCGCCTTTCCTTCGGGCGAAAGGTCTAAGATGACTAGTACGAGGTCGAACGGGGTCTTGTCCCGTCCGCTGTACATGCGGTGGACTTCCCTGACGGGGAAGCCCTGATCGCAGAGGTCGGACTTAATTACCTCAGAGTCGAATTCCGCGGGGAGGCCGCGGATGACTACGCGCAGAAGGCGCTCGCTCTCGAGAGCATAGGTATGAAAACCTATGTTCTCAGCGCGGAGGACAGTCGTCAGACGTCGGTGATCGTCCGATGTCTGGACGTGGATCTTAATAGAGTCCTTGATGGACTGGGCCTTGGTGAAATTAACCTTTTTCAAGGTTAGAAGCCTCTCCACGCTGGCCCATTTGGCCTTTTCGCGGAGGAAAACAGGCGGGGGGGGGTTTCTCCTTGCGGAGGGGGGCGGGTTCGAGCTCCATCGCCGAAGCGTCGGAGTCTGAATCGGAGGAGGAGGAGGACGGGGTGGGGGAGACCTGAGTCTCCGGGGTGGCCGGAAGGGCGGGGGTGAGAGGGGCCGCGGTGGCCACCTCCATAGAATGGGACTTGGACTTTTTGTCCAACTTGTTCGCCTCTTGGTACGAAGCGAGCAACTTGGACAACAAGTCCCCGTGCTGCTGGGCTAACATCCTGAGTACCCCCAGGAGGGTCTCAGGATCAAGCCCACCCAGCAAGTCCGGGCTTGACATCGCGCGGGGGTGAGGGGAGGTCCCTATTCCCGGGGGGGACACCCGGGAAATAACTAAGTGTCCCTCCTTGTCGGGTATAGACAAGGAGGGGTGTGTGCCTATGTGTCCTACCTAAATGTGTGTGTCCCTTTCTCCTCTCTTATGGGGCAAAAGGGGTGTGTGCCTCACGCTATCTGGGGTCGGCGAGGGTTCCACCCCAAGGCCGGTGGTTCCAGACCCAGCCGGATTCTGTTTTGCCTTGAAGAGGCAAAACAGGCGCTCCGGGTCCACGCCCAGCTAAGTTGGTTGTCACCGTAGGGTATCCCTTAGCTGACCACTAAAGTCGTGGCTTTGGACAGTTTATTAGCCAAAGAAACTAGCTCGAGAAATCGTTCTGAAAAGAACGATTTTCTCTTGCACTAGAGCAATTCGAGTTAATCGCTCTGAAAAGAGCAAATAACTCGAAAAGAAACAGGATAGTAATCCAGTAGCGCACTAAAAAGTGCGAACTACCGGTATTCGCTCGCGCAAGTGATTATTCAGACTAGCAAGCTAGTAAGAATAACACCGCAACGATGCGAAGCTAGCACTGGACGCTAGCGGGCGACGGCAGGGGCCTGGTGCGGGGACCAAGGCGGCAGCGGGCGGCGGGCGTCTGGAACGACGTCCGAGCGGCAACTGATATGGTGCGCAGACATGGTCACTAACCAACATACAAAAGTTCAAGCTCCAAGTTTGCCAGCGTGCGATGGAGCGCAGCATTTTGGGTGTAAAGAGAACCGACAGGTTCCGTAACACTGAACTGCGCTCCAGAACTCTGATCGCAGATGTAGCTCTAAAAGCCGCCAAACTGAAGTGGGACTGGGTTGGCCACGTCTGCCGTATGCCAGGTGAACTGTGGGCTAAGGCAATTACTGAGTGGCGTTCTGACCCGGCGAGAAGGCGACGCGGCAGACTAAGACACGTAGATGGCGGGACGAACTCGATCAATACCGAGTTGACTGGAGGGAAGTGGCTCAGGATCGAGATGCATGGAGGGAATCGGGGGAGGCCTTTGCCCAGCAGTGGGATCAGATGGGCTTATAATAATAATAATAATTTAATTAATGTATTTTTACAACTTGATTACAAGGGTAAAAGTGGAGCCAAGCGAAACAACCCCATAGAAGATAACCTCGTAATATTTACTGAGAGCACGCGGTTCAATTGGCACCATATTTATTGGCCCAGCATCCGGTTCCGGTTAGGGTTGATTTAAACGCGCATTTCCGGTGTACCACTTTTGTGGGTTCCGGTCAGTTATTACGTTAAATACGATTTGGATATTTCATAGCAGTACGGAACTCTAAAGTTGGAAGCATAGTTGCATTCTTCCTGAAAACTCTTTTATTATTGTACATCGTTAACGTGTTGAGTGTGTGGTGTGTACCTACCCCCCTCACCTCTAACCTATTACAACTGAAATGCCACGGTGATCACGTTCACTAAGCACGTTACCAACGCTGCATTGCATTGCGCCCGTCACCCTGACAGAGTTGTAAAGTCTCATGTGCCCGTAATTTCACCGGCCTCCTTGCCCTGCAAACCAGAACACAACAATGGAGAGATTACAGCTTGGCGGCAGAAATAGATATTATTCCAAAAATCCTCTGTGAAAGGGATTTGTGGATTTCTTGTCCAATAACCCTTTTCTGTTCTCAAGGGGCCGTCTCCACGAGCAAGGGAATCGCGGCGATGTTATCGTCTTTGCCACGTATTTCTATACACTCTCTTAGAGGACGTCTTCACGAGCGAGAGAACGCGATGAGTCCGCGCTATAGAATCGCCGCGATTCGATCGCTCGTGGAGACGGCCCCCAAAGGGGAAGCATAGAGGATTTTCGGACAAAAGTTTCAAATATCTCCTGCTTATCTATTTAAAAACCTTAATCACTTACAATGCACAATATCGTACAATAAGCACGTTTTCAATCACAATAGAACTCTACCTTATGCCCGCCGCTTCGCATGCGTTGTACCCGGATAAAATGTAGCCTATGAGTTAAACCTGGTCAACTTACTTCGCAAATTCCAGATCAATCTGTAGGCTGGTTTTGTGTGAAAGAGTTACCAAAATCCATACACACCTACAAACTTTCACGTTTATAATATACTAGCTTGCTTACGCCGCTTCGCATGTGTTGTACCCGGACAAAAAGTAGCCTATGTGTTATTTATTCCTGGTCAACATCTATAGGTGTGCAAATTTTCAGCTCAATCCGTAGAATAGTTTTTGTGTGATAGAGTCACAAACATTCATGCATACTTACAAACTTTCGCGTTTAAAATATTAATAGGATGTCAATACGTCTGAAGGAGGTACGCGTCCATTGGCCCGCGCCGGGCCGTTCAGTCCATTCATCCATGCGTCATCGCACGCACGGCCCGCAACGGACTGAACGGATTTCAAATGCCGGCATTCAATGCGGGCGGTGCGGAAAGTGGACGCAACACTATGTAAAATCATACAAAGCATACTAAAACCCGTTGCGGACCAATGGACGTGTACCTTAAGCCGCAGAAACATACGAAATCACACTGCGTCAAACAGCGAATCAAAAATTCCGCTCCGTTTCCCGGTTTTTTCGTTATTGCTATTCACTTGCCCTCCAAAAGTAGGTTTCTGCTGTGAGTGATGAAATGGCAGATGGCCAAGTGCCTTCCCTCATAGAGATTTACATAGTCATGTGTAGAATGGCCTCTGGTGGAGATATCGACACGAGTATATTAAGATTAGAGGTCACGTAGAAAGGTACGGAAAGGCGTTTAGGCAAAACAGGTGAAGCCATTTTAACCGTAATAAACTTACAACTGTTTATTTATTTATTTTATTGATCACCAACATAGTGTACACTAAAACTAGCTTAGAGTTGCCTTAATAAAATTCATGTCAAGTGCCAGTATAATTATAGGTGAAGACAACATGCATCAAATAATCATAGGCGAGTAATGTACTACGTGTGGATAAAACGTTAACACAATTAATTTCCACTTAAATAAAATCGAAATTCAATAAATAAATGCAGAAATAGTAGAAAAAATTATAACAAAATAAATGAATTAAATAAAGTTATGTACAATTAAATATTGAAATTAGATATTAACAATTTGAGGAGCAAGAACTATCTTTATTTTTAAAGTGGGTCTTGAGCCTAGATACATTGTCAGCAAATATGTCTACATTTTTACAACCAACAGCTATAATAAACGAGTAAACAACAGTGTGAAAACATAAAGCAAGTAATAGCAGGCGTCCGTCACTCGCTCAAGGCCACGCGTTAAATGCCTACGGCTCTGTACATCGCAGGAGTTGCAAGTAGGGATGTTCCGATACCATCAAAGTATCGATACCTACTCATATCAGTAGTACTCATATCGTTTTACGATACCACTCATATAAGTAACCATAAAGTATCGATACCTAGTTATAACGATAGGTTTTGGTATTTTTTTAGGAATAATGAAAAAATAGTTTTTCTTTTTTATTATTACTAACGTACATATGACAACCGTCTTTTTATTTGTTTGAGAACTCTATCGTTTATAGTAATAATATATATCTGATTATTACTATATTGGATTAACGGGTATTTATCGCGTAATTACCTTTATTATTATCCTGACGTTTCGAACATCGAAAGGTATCCATCATTTTAAAAAACTAAATCATATTTGAGCAACCAATAAAAATAGCTGATTTATTTCACCACATTCGTTTTATTATAAAAATCTTATCGTAGAAGCGCAACCCTAGCCCTAGCGATGCCGCGTCACAGATTACTTGCAAGTAGGTGAGGCGGGTGAACAAAGCAATCTCAACGATTTTGTAGGCTATTATAGCGTAGGTATTTTCGCTTTTGTATTGGAGTGATGTATCTGTTAGTTTCTGTAATCTGTGGTAATAGGTTATCACGAATAGATATAAGAAAGTAATAAGATAGAAAACTATAAACAGTATGCTTCGGACACAAAAACAAGGTGGAACGTAAATACTATCTACTATAACATAAACTACCATCTAATATTAGTCACCTATATTTAGGCTATTATCGAAATAGTTCACGCTCAACCGCTGTCTGGCTGAATTAACGATTAAGCAGAATAGGTCCAAGTCATGTTGCCTACAAATTTTATTAAAGTGATCGCTAATCTGATCAAAGTATAATTATCATGCTGGATATTTCTTACAGCACCATCTAGCCCAAAAGTAAGCAGAGCTCGTGTTATAAATACAAGTTTATTGATAAAATGCTTAAATGCATTTTTACAAGCTTTTTTAACTTGACTGTTTTTTTAGTGTAGAATCTTGGAAGCTGATTTAGAATCACTTCCTGACGTTATTGGACTCAAATTTAGTAAACTTGCGTATTTTTAGAGACAAAACAATAATGTGGTACCATGGAGCTGGTCTGATGTTGAAGTGTCTCACTGCTGGGCAAAGGGCTCTTCCAAGTTCTTCCAGGTATTGCGCCCGCTCGCTGAATCTGATTGGTGGACCCTTTATAGATAGATGAACAACAAGCATTTTCATACTAATAAACATTTTATTAAAAAAAATGTTGACGTGCTTAAAGTCACAAAAAGGTCTCTGTCTCAGCATAAGTTGGTTATGTTAGCAACCAACGCTGGTCTTCCGACAGAGCTTTTTGATGACGTCACGGAAAACAACACATCTAATAACAAAACTAAGTAAGACATTGAAACATTTTGTTGACATACACAAACATATGAAAAAGTTAATTGATATGTATCCGGATGATTTTTTAATCATCCTTATATTTAAGCAATTTTATTTTTTCATCCTTATTTTTTTAAACAAAGCCTCCAGCGCGTCCCAATCAGCGATAAATCCACTGCGCCACAAAAGTCGTCATAATAAACCTCCGCAATCTGCGACCCGGACAAAAATTCGTGAAACTTTGCATTCACACTTAAAACTTTCCACCATTCCTCACAACAAAAACTTTGAAAAACCTCCGCGAATCCATTTCCAGTGTTTATAACGATAAAACTGCAACCTACTTGATGGATCCTGCTGTACGTTGTGCGGAAAAATGGCGGACATTTTTCTTTCTAGTGCTAGAAAACTGTTTAACCACCTTTGTTTACGCTGTGCAAAACGAACAGTTTAGGTTTAAAGAATTTTTATTTCTCATAAGAACTACAAGGTCCACTTATAATGAGATTCACAAAAGTAAAATTAAATAATAGGCCTCTGGAACCTTAATCACCTTAATAACTAACACAATTTTATATTACCTATTCTAGTTCTTGAAAGCTTGTACAAAATAGTTTATCTAATTAAATTTTGAAAACTTAAAATAAAACAAAATATGTGAAAAATATGTTTCGTGATAGATGTGGAACATCTTTTACGGAGGGTTAGAGATATGATGCGAGAAATGACGCGGGAAATGCATATGCAATTTCTGATCTCTACGCACACTTAAAATGATTAATTATGAGTTAAGTTGAATTTTTAAAGAAATTAAATTGTAATGTTTACGACTTGCCAATGTTATGAAACGTAACGGAATGGTAAATAAATGAACATTGAACATACTCGTAGTATGCCTAAAGTAAACAAGATTTCCTTCCAATAACAGATAAAAAATACAGAAAATGATTTACCGTTTTGGCTAAAGGCAATGGCTAGAATAAAATGGCGCTCGAGATTTTCCAGAGAGTTCCACTTGAGAGAACACTGCATTGGAAACGGAAGATATTTGTCACTTGGCTTGGGAACTTATAGCTAGTTCTTAATATCTAAACATAATAGCATCGATATCATAATCATCTCAGTAGTAGGACTTCCTCTGCGGGACATAGGCATCCCTCATGGATCTCCAATCTGATTGTGAAATTAAATAATATTTTTAATGTACAAAACGTGGTATTAACAGTGAATTATACATATTATGTTTAACTATTCTATAATAGCATACAATTAAATACCTTATGTCTATGCCTTAAAATTAATAAATACCTTTATGTCATAAAAATGATGTTAATTTAACCAATGATATTATATTCTTTTAAAATAAATAGTCATTCAATAAACTAAATTAATTAGGTACGTTATTCTATTTTATATAATAATATGAGGAGTTTGTTGCCATACTCACCACGTCTGGCAGGCGGGTTGGCCAGCGCATCTACTGCCTGCCGGGTAAAAGACACATACGGGCAGTTAAAAATGCGGATATCCAAAAATCTGCTATCTCAGAACATCTTTTTGAGTCAGGATTGAGCTACTAATCGACATGTAGGTAATCTCAATTGAGCGACATTACCAAGCACAGGAACTTCGACTGAGAAGATGGTTTTCAGTTATCTGGAGCCTGGAATCCTGATGCGAAGAAATGTAGCAACCGAAAAAGTGACCCTCGCCCCGCGTAGTGATACCGTTATTTGTTTTTTATCAATCAATCTATATATATAAAATTCAAAGTCCTGACTGAGATATCAACGCACAGCCTAAACCGCTGATCGCACAGACTTGAAATTTGGAGGATATGTTTGTCTTGGTATGTAGACGCTCAATAAGAAAGGAATTTTGAAAATTCGCACACCAAGGGGTTCAAAATTGGGTTCAAAGTTCAGAGTAAAATATGACATATCTACGTAACCGTACACGATAGACATTTGAAAATTCGTATGTAGATTTCTGCAATGAAATAAGCAATGGCATGCTTAAGTTTTTTTTTAATTTTGAAAATTAAAGGGTAGGTGGTCCATTGTTTATGGAAAAAACCTTTAAAGAGCTACATCTTTTGAACTGTAACCGGTAGCAGGTTGAAATTTACAGAGAAAATAAAATATTCAAAAAATTAAAACAAAAGGGGGGTCTTTATACAAGAAGCGTTTTTATAAACTGTTATTTTAGCTCTGTCGTACAAACGGTAAGGCCTTCCTATTTCAAACTTGGTGTGAAAACAGTACTTACTTTAAAGATATACCAACCATCAATTATAAAAACTGGCCAAGTACTAAACATGTAAAGTGTACAAGTAAAAAACGTGTTTGTTTCTGTTTAAAATAAAAACTTTATATTTTCTTAGGTACACTACCTAACCATGCTTTATTAAACTGATTGAGCCTGCCTAACCTATTATAGTAATTTACGCACTAACATCTACATAAGACGTACTTTAGAGAGTGTACTTTACTCGGAGTCCCTTCTTGCCCCAGCCTCTCCTCCTCTTCGATAAACCCATCCTTTGGGTTAGGTCAGCTCGCTACCTAGGAATAATCCTAGATAGACGTCTCACCTTCTATCCCCACATAAGGTCTGCCACTAATCGCGCCAAGTTCGTGCTTACCCGGTTACACAGCCTTCTAAACTCGAAGAGTAAAATGTCCTTTAGAAATAAAGTGACACTTTACAAAACAGTTGAACGCCAATAATGACATATTACTCTGTTGTATTTGGCCAGTCCCGTCATGTTAGATGCCTTCAGGTAGTCCAAAATAACTTCTTGCGCAGGGCCACGGGCTGCCCATGGTACATGCGCAATGAAGACAGACAGAGATCTCAAACTCGAGTCCATCGAACACTTTATTAAAACTGCTTCAAAGCGTTTTTATGAAGTGGCGGCGGAACACCCCAATCCGTTAATCTCGGGATTGCCATCCGACTACCCGATAGAGCCATTGCCCACGAGTTCTTTCCTCCGTCGACCGAGACACGTTCTCGGCTTGCCCGTTGACGAGCTCACCGCCGCTATCCTTGAGGTGACGTCATTCCGTCCTACTTTAGCTGCTAGGCACACATTTAATAACCGGTCTCGCCGGCGGGGCCGAAGAATACACTCTTCCGTCTTAAGGTGCACTTTTGCACCTGGACGTTAACCATCATTCATTAGATATAAAAATCTGGCAACAGTCCAAGCCGTGGTTCGAACCCAAGTGGTGCCCTTGAGCTATTGTAAATAAATAATAAGAGATATAAATAATTGATAGTGTACGCCACAGTGCCGTGGGGTGCCGGCAGTAGAATGTTACCCCTCCTCTCATGCCCGTGGATGCAGTAAGAGCCTGCTAAGGGATACCTCCGGAAGATGGGCAGCAGCGTCTTTCCTTGTATTAATATCCCGTACTGTGCTCGCCAACCCGCCTGCCAAGCGTGGTGAGAATGGCAACTACCCCTCATGGAGATCCTTTTACGGCTGGAATGATGAAAGTGTACGCATTGGTAGGTATATAAGTTATTTTTGGTTGTGGCATCACGCGGGCAAAGCCGTGGGCAGAGGCTCTTATGTTAGGAGGTTAGGTGTAGGACTCTCAAGTTTTTTGTAAGACTAAGTTTAGTCACTGATGGCCACAAATAAGGCCGCGAAATCACACACGCTTTGACTTCATATAGTAGATAATGTAACTTATTTCCCGGTAGGTAGTACCGGTTGTGTAAACTTTCAGACCTTTGAGGCTGAGGCAACCCTTAGCGTACGTAGTAGGTTTTGTCCTCCTAATGTTAAGTTAATACAGCCTCTTCTATAGTGACCAGACACACATTTTATAGATTTCATCTACTTAACTATTACCTACTTTGCATATGAGTCCCAAAAAGAAATGCTGACTTACATCCTTTAAAAACGCGGGCGAAGCCGCGGGCAGCAGCTAGTCCTGTTATAAAAAATAGACACAGCCGCATCTACTGACCCATTATGCAGCAGTGACCAGTCCACACATCCCAGCTCTTCATTTATGACATCGTAGTTGCCCTTTCTAAACAGGAATTTTGTATATTTTGATTTAATTAGAAGCGCAACCGTAATGTCTGTTGCGTAAATATTTAGCGTTACATGATGGCTATCTTCCTTTACTAATGGAGTAGCGCTTCTACTGAGATTAACGTGATGACTAACGTCATCATGTTTGCCGGAACTGTCCCGCTTAAAAAGTTTTAAATAAAAGCCTGCGATAGCATATGTCTATCTCTTAAGGTTAGCACGCTCATTTTTTTTCTAATATAATGCATTATTTGTATCAATCCGTATCCAAATTGTTACAAATTATGAACACAATTGCTTTTTTATACCATTTGTTAGAAGATATCACTCTTTTATGAGGTTTCAAACATTATTTAACATAAGATCAGAGATCACATTATAGTTCGCTTAAAATGAGATATAAATCAATAATTATTCAATGTGATACATAAAATAAAATTTAAATTCAAAATCAAATTAGCACTTCATTATTATACAATAGATTGAACCATTTAACCTTATAAAACGCGCATTTTAATAATGTGGAATGAATCTTCGAATTCTTCTTCTTGATTCCTATGTCCCCCGTCGGGGCAAAGGGCAGATACAACAGTTCTCCATCTTGTTCGGTCTGAGGCTGCATACTTAATTTCACTCCAGGTGAGCCCGTGTGCTTTTGCTTCGGCGACGACTGAGCGTCGCCAAGTCTGTTTCGGGCGGCCACGCTTGCGCTTCCCTTGTGGATTCCACTCCATCGCTTGTTTCGGGATATGATTTTCGGTACGGCGCAAAGTGTTTTTTTTGTGTGCAAAAAAAAAACACTTTTCGAATTTTCGAATTACCAATAATATATTAACTAAATTTATTCAATGGTTCTCAAATTCGTATTCAATTAGTATCATAATTTTAATCGTTTATTGTCGTAAAATGTCCACTACTGAACACAGGCCTGCCATATGGATCTACATGAGACTCTACCTACATGTTACTCACCACACTTAGCAGGCGAGTTGGCGAGTGCAGTACGGGATGTTGATACACGGAAAGACGCTGCTGACCATCTTCCGGATCTATCCCTTAGCAGGCTCTTACTGCATCCACAGGCATGAGAGGTGGGGCAACATTCTACTACCGGCATCCCACGGCCGCTATTATTTTATTTATTTTATTTTATTTAATACAAAATCCACAGCTCTTAAAATTAACAAAGCATTATTACAAATGTGTATTACTGAAAGCCAATAACGGATTTACATTTTTTAAGTTTAACCTACACGACTACAACTGACAGATTATTATAAACTACTGTCCTTTATACGGAAGGAAAAAAAAACAATAAAACAAAAACAATAAAATAACATTCTTGCTACAAAATGAGATTTGTAAAGACAATACAATATGGTTATTACTATGTAAAAAATATAGGTGCATCAATAAGCAAATATTAATATAGATAAATAAGTATACAATATATCTATGTACATTAATATGAATATAAATAAACATATATACATATATATATATATATATGTTTATTTATTGACGAGCTCTGTGGCGCAGCGGGCGAAGGTCCGCCTGCGATGCATGGGGTTGCGGGTTCGATTTCCGCCTATGATATATATATATATATATATCCATTGCAATATTAAATTTGATTACTGAAATAAATATATATAAATATAAACACTACTCTTGTATATTATTAAGTATTTTAAATATGTCACATTTAAAACTATCCCTACCAAGAGAGAATATGTCCACAGAACTAAATTTCTTATTGTAGGTTCTATAAAGCCGATTTACTAATGAATACTGCGCATAATTAGTACTTGTATGCTTAACAGCAAAAAGATTTGTGTGTCTGGTACGATTGCGGGGAACACATAAACATATTGTTGCGCCGAGCGCAAACGTAAACCAGTAAGTTCGCGAAAGATCCAGAAAGGACCGGTGTGCGGCCGAAAGAAAGGTCCTCCATTGGACTCCAAAGGACTCTCCATTGTTTACAACACAAACACGAGAAGTTTCTAGACAAACCGGTTTTGAGACAATAGTACTGGTAGTAAACAAAGTTATAAAAAGTTGTTTACTTGTTTTTTTGTTGTCCTGTCTCTATTGTTCGTGAATATAGAAACGTCAGCTTCGAGAATCTACTTTATGTGCGATATAAATACGCGGATGTGTTTACCGAGCGGACAGTCTTTATTTGGCTACGGAAGCGAACAGTGCGATATACCCGAGTGACTACAGCGATTGTGTACAAGTGCTATAGTGTTCAGTGAATAGTAAACAAGTGATATAGTGACGATCAGTGCTGTTCAGTGAAGAAATGTTCCTGTGTGAATCTGCTGTGAGATTCTTATTGGTGTGATCTGCGATTAAAGTGTTAATTTTGTTAAAATTGGACTACATTATTAAATCCCGAACCCTCAGCTCGTAACAATATAAAGGTGCTTAGCAATTCTTCACAGTCTATCAAACTGTTGCATACACTGTGCAGAAATGACATGTCTGCAACTGTTCTTCGAACCTCTAAGTCAATATTATGGTGGGGAAACGCTTCTTCGTAAATCTCAAAGTGGACAAAACTTCTATAGTTAAGATTCTTTATGAACTTACTTTGTACGGTCTCTAGCTGTTCAATGTAGGTTAAATAATGTGGGCTCCAGACTATAGAACAATACTCTAAGATACTTCTTACGTAGGAATTATATAAGACTTTTAGACATCCTATATCCGAGAAAGGACGACTAACCTTAGTAACAAAATCTAAGCTTTTGTAGGCCCTATTAACTATTTCAGTACGGTGGGCCAAGGGATCATCATTACATTTCAGCCGTAAAACGTCCACTGCTGAACACAGGCTCTCATGGATCTCCATGAGAGGTAGTTGCCATACTCACCACGCTTGGCAGGCGGGTTGGTGAGCGCAGTACGGGATGTTGATACACGGAAAGACGCTGCTGCCCATCTTTCGGAGGTAACCCTTAGCAGGCTCTTACTGCATCCACGGGAATGAAACGAGAGGTAACATTCTACCCGCCTGCCAAGCTTGGCAAGTATAGCGACAAACCTATCATGATCTTGCATATCCTTGAGGCCTAGTGGACGTGAACAGTCCTACGGTTGAAATGATGATGAAGGTGATGGAGCCACAGATCGCAATATGTTATAATTAAGCACTAACGGCGATAAGAGAATAATCCTAATTAAAAACAATGGATGAGAATCTAATTGTTGCCAAACCAGTACAGCGGCATTGTTGCGTTGCCAGTAACCAGTTTCATCACCTCTGCCACACATTACAGAATCTAAAGCATCTTCAAAGTTTTCATAACCTTGAGATCAAAGATTTAAATTGTTAGATACACCCTTGCCGTAAAGAAACCGCGCCGTTTGTTTCCACAGGAAAGGAGATAGATCGCTCATTTGAAATCAGACCGCTGCGTATGTTTAACACGAAATGAGTTCGCTCATTTGGAATCAGTTGTACCTCTAAACACAATAGACGGATGTGGTGTGCGTGGTTTTTTCACATTCAAAGTTCGTGCAATATGATTGCATTATATGGTTACAATAACAGTTTGGTTCATAGGCGAAAGCAGTGTGCGTGCGTCGGCATTATTGTTGACACAATAGGTACTTAATACTTTTTGTGTTCTATATAATATATAATGTAGGTAAAGTATTGTTGTCTATGGTGTTAGGAAGCATTACAGACCCTGTTGGACACAACAATAAATATAGAAGAGAGGAAATCGTTATCGTTAATGCACATAATAGATAATAGGGTTATATATTTATTGTTAGCAGATTAATTGGTTGGAAAAAGGCATGGCTATAAAAGGAGCAGCGCCACAGACCAGGCCCCTCTTTCCCATCTTCCCATCTTTCCTCCGTCGACCGAGACACGTTCTCGGCTTGCCCGTTGACGAGCTCACCGCCGCTAACCCGGAGGTGACGTCAACCCGTCCCACATTAGCTGCTAGGCACACTTTTAATAACCGGTCCCGCCGGCGGGGCCGAATAATACACTCTTCCGTCTTAAGGTGCAGTTTTGCACCTGGACGTTAACCTTCAGTACATTAAAAAATCTGGCAACAGTCCAAGCCGTGGTTCGAACCTAAGTGGTGCCCTTGAGCTTGTTGCCCCAACCTAACTTTTGCGGCTGGGCGCCTTCTGCGCTCGCCATAGTCCGGTAACGTTGTCATGGCCATCTGCGGTCAACAACATATATTGTCATTTCGAAAAAAAAAAAAAACCAGGCCCCTTTTCTCTCTCGAGCTCTCGTGCCGTGCGGACGTTTCTCAGTGCTGTTAAATTCTTTGTTCGATAATTATTAAATTAGAGACTTAATTATTTAATCAGTTTAGTTAATTAATTTTGAATAAATAATTGTTTAGGTTGTTCGTGAATTTCTTTTTAAAAAAATGCTTATAATTTCTAAATTCAGAAGTGGGATTTGAAAATCTCATACCCACAATTTTAACCGCTTTGTGTCCAATACTTTTGGTTTTTGTGGTAAAAACAAAGGAATAAACGTCCGCATAACACGTGTTAGAATAACCCTATTTCTTTGTCATTTTCTTTGTGTTTTTTTTTGTGTTTGTTTTGAATAGCTGCAGATATGGATCGATCATCTCGATCTCGTTCTCGCTTGCGAAACTCTAGGAGACGGGAGCGATCCAGGAGTAGGTATTCGCGTGGCCGACCTTCACGGGCACAATCACGTAGTTATACCCCTTCGGTGCATTCTAAGTATCACGACCGCAGCTCTCCACGCAGGGACAATTCAAGGTACCGTCGTCGTAGCCCTAATCGTCGTGACGCAGTACGCCAAAAGAGTGATCGCTGCGGTCACCGTAGTCGCAAGCGAACACGTGAACATCGCAGCGTTGAGTCGTGGCGCGTAATTGAGACGCGTTTAAATGCTTTGGAGTCACGTTCTCAACAAGCCAACTTAGCTGGCCCAACTTCTGCTAATGGCACAGAACAGATAGTTGAAGCAATCCAGTCTTTAAAGACCGTTAGTACCAGGCATTACTACATATCGAATTTTGATCCAAATATTCACGACGTTGAATCATGGTTTGCTGAGGTAGATAGGGCTCGATTGACAAACCGATGGGATAACTACGAATGTTTATCTCGAATCGGAGGTTGCTTAGTAGGTGAGGCCAAAACTTGGTTAGATGAGTGGGTCAGCAGCGATCATACATGGACCAATTTTAAGGAGGACTTTAGAACCCTATGCACTAAGCAGGTAGATTTAGCAAATATTTTGTATGACGTCATGTCCACTGATTCCGATAAGTTTGTTACGTATGCTGATTATGCGCGCAAATCTTTGCTTAGGTTACGTATTGTAAAGGGTCTTAGCGATGAGCTAGTAACGGCTATAGTTTTGCGGGGTATAAAAGACCCACATATCAAAGCTTCTGCGAAGAACGCAGATCTTTGTCCAAAGGATTTAGTTAATTGTTTGTCGACCTTTGTTAAGCCGAAAACCGCTGAAGCAGCCTGCAAAGACTCCAATCGCAATAATGCTAGTAAGGTGCAAGGTAAACAACCTTTTCCTCCTAATACCATTAAGGGTAAGTGCTACTTATGCAGTGAGGTCGGACATCGGGCCTCTAACTGTCCTAAGAAACCTAAATCCAGTGATGATCCAAATGAGTCCAAAAAGCCAAAAGCAACTGATAATTCTGATAAGCTGGATAAATCAAGTAAGCCTTTTGACAACAAGGATTCGAACCCGTGTGCTTATTGCAAGAGAATAGGACATCACATTAGTAAGTGTTTTGCTAAACAACGTGCAGACATGAACAAAGGGAATGTGAATTTTTGCTCCACCTCAGATTAAAACGAGAGGACATAGTGGTAGGTGTTATACAAGGGGTTCCTGTTGACATATTGATAGACAGTGGTGCTATAGGGGTTTCATTAATTTCGTCATCTTTGGTAAAACATTTTTCATGCCAGCATAAACCTACAAAACAGTCAATAAAAGGAGTAGGTCAAACTGTCACCCCTGTCAACTCATATTGTCACCTTAGTGTTGGAACTAGAAAGTATCTCCCTTGAAGTTGATTTGTTGATTGTTTCGAGCGAATGCATGAACGCTCCTATAATCTTAGGAACAGATAGGTATTAAACCGTGATGGAGTGAAGTACATTAGAACTAGAGACTCGCAACGGATTTATCGCGATTCCGAGGCTAAGCCAGTATCACCTGTAAGTGTAACTGATGTAAACGTTGCTTATAAGTCTTCTTTGTCAGGCCAACAGTTAGCCGAATTCACTTAAATATTAGATGAGTTCTCTAGTTTTATGATATCGGGTACTGCTACTACGACTGTCACTACCGGTGAGATGCATATAAAGGTAAATAATGACAATCCGATTTATTATCGACCTTATAGGATGACATGATGAAAAACTTAAGGTGCGGGTGATTGTTGAAGATCTCTTTTCTATAGGTATAATACGCGAATCAGAGTCACCTTACTCTAGACCCGTCTTATTAGTCAAGAAAAAGGATGGCTCTGATCGCATGTGTGTAGATTTCCGCGCCCTTAATAGGATAACGGTGAAGGACCGGTATCCTTTACCACTGATTGATGACCATATCGACCGGTTAGGCAAAAGCAACTACTTCTCATATTTTACTCAACTACTCCCTGTTATTTTGCTCAACCTTAAATTATGTTCATATGTTTTCTTTATTCTGTTAATTTTATGCAGCACATTATATATATATATATATTTATATATATTGATATTTTTATATATTTCATATGTTAAATTGACATTATATTTATTTATTTACCAGTTTATACATCTAGGTTTAAGTACATTATAGATTTTTCTTATTTCTTTTGTGCACGACCTAAGTTAAATTTACCAACTTGTTTTCCTAGTGGGTTGCCTGGAAGAAATTGCTTTGAGCAATAAGGCCGCCAGTTTGTACATATGTTTTCTCTTGTTTTTTTTTTCTATTATGTGTGTGTTCTTTGTGCATCAATAAAGTGTTAATTCATTCATTCATTCATTCTCAGCCCTAGATATGGCCACTGGTTTTCACCAGATACGTCTTGACGAAGCATCTATCCCGCTTACCGGATTTGTGACGCCAGAATCTCGTTGGTACGCTACCTATATTGCTTCCATGCAAGTGCCTCTGCCATTGTGTTATTGGTATGCCACCTATATTGCTCTTACGCAAGTGCCTCTGCCTCCTCGTTGTTTCAGTTGTTCTACTGTTTAACGTAGACAATTTGTTTGTGTTCTATGAGCATCACAAGTAATTTACCATTCTATACAAAATGTTTTTCTGTGTTTAAATACGTATTACTTTTTCAGATGATGACGATGACGATCAAGCGCGTAATGAGAATGGAGATCAAATTAAGTCGCTGCTACCAAATCTTGACGATGAAGCAGGATCATCCTCAAGACCGGATAACCAAGAAGCCAGATCTATGCCTATTCTTGATGACGAGGCAGGACCTTCAAGACCAGATAACCCAGATGCCAGCTCCATGCCTATCCTCGATGAAGACGTATTTAGCCTGACGAGATCGTCAGGGCATCAGGAGCAGATGAATTGGTTGAAAAAAGGCATGGCTATAAAAGGAGCAGCGCCAAAGACCAGGCCCCTTTTCTCTCTCGAGCTCTCGTGCCGTGCGGACGTTTCTCAGTGCTGTTAAATTCTTTGTTCGATAATTATTAAATTAGAGACTTAATTATTTAATCAGCTTAGTTAATTAATTTTGAATAAATAATTGTTTAGGTTGTTCGTGAATTTCTTTTTAAAAAATACTTAAGCTTATGATTTCTAAAAATATATATAATTCAAAGTAACAACAGGTCATACGTCTGAAGCTAACTAAGCCGCGGGTTTCCTCACGATGTTTTCTTCACCGTTAAAGCACGTGTTAAGTGTGCACATACATTTTTCAAGAAAGAAAAATTCATTGGTGCACTGCCGGTATCGAGCCCACGACCTTCGGATTGAAAGTCGGGGGTCCATTCGGCCAACACGTCTTTTATGACTGATAAACTTAATACATTATACTACGTCCAGAACACCCACAATAAATATCTGCAGATCGTACAGACCACAGAACAGAGAAAACATAGAAATCGTAAGTAGGCGGGGCTCGCGTAACACCTAGTAGGCGCAGTACTGCGCACTTCAAGCACCGCTTACTTCAGTCGTGTTTTAATTTAGCAGAGTAAACGTACTTAAAAAAAAAACAAAAAAAAATATAAAAATGCCGTATTGTGCCGTTTTAGAGTGTAAAAACGAAAGCCGAACCAAAAATTTAACGAAAGGGGGCATATCATATCACCGGTAAGCATTATTTTATTGTTTTTTTGTTAGTTTTGTTCAAAATGCAAAACCGTCAAATAAATATAGCAATAGCGCCATCTCTTGTTGAGTGGCTTTGTGTTGTGGATTATCAAGCAATCAAGAAAAGCAGCCATTGTATTAGTAATCTTATTTCCTGGGAATAGAGACTATAAAAATATATTTGGCAAAAACGCCATCTCTGGTTGAGTAGAAAAAGTAGCCATTGTATTAGTAATCTTATTTCCTGGGAATAGAGACTAAAAAAAATATTAAGCAGAAGCGCCATCTCTGGCTGAGTGGACATACTATATATTCATTTTTTATCACTGTTTATTTTATTGAACTTTGAACCATGTAGCGATCGGAATAAGGTTAATATCAATAAAATTAGTTTTATGATTTTATGCCCTTTTTAAGGTACTATTTCAACCAATAAGAATTTTTATTTCTATGTGTGTTAGTTTTTACATGTGTGAGTTTAGCGAAACTGGTTCTCTAAGTAAAAAGGCATCATTCTACTCATTTTTCTCTGTTCTGTGGTACAGACGCAGACGAAGTTGCACGGGACAGCTAGTTATATCCTATACCTTAGTAAAAACAGCCGAAGGTAAAAACCCAGAATGTCATGAAAGTTGTAGGTAAACCAGGAAAGAGCTTGTTAAGTGTGACGCACAATATCGAGGCTTGGTGCTTGCATTTTAGAGGTTAAACTCGGCTTCATAAGTAAGTCGTTTCTCCCAGTAACCAGGGGTCTAATTAGGTCAGTGTTAAAAAAAAATCCGAAAAAGAAAATCCGATGAAAGCTTAACAATTTATCAATTGTATGTATTACTAAAATTTTGGTAGATCAATTTATACTTTTTGAGTAGTTTTTACAGTGAAAATGTGTTGGTTGAAATTATTATACATTTTTGGAATTTTGGAACTTTGAATTTTTTTAAATTGTAGTACAACTCAGTTTGAAAATATGTGTTATAAGCTGTGGTCTATATTTGCTGTATTTAGTTTGGGTAAGTTTAAAATAAGTTTAAATTTCGCTGTGGGGTGCCGGCAGTAGAATGTTACCCCTCCTCTCATACCCATTGAAGCAGTAAGAGCCTGCTAAGGGATAACTCCGGAAGATGGGCAGCAGCGTCTTTCCGTGTATCAACCCGTAATGCGCTCGCCAAACACAGGTTTTATACTAGTTCAGACACGGATATTTTAGTACATTTAAATAACTACGGCTCTTTGTAATTTATTTTTAATTCATATTGAATTTTGAATAAATTATCTTTTATCTTTTTAAACCGCCTACCAAGCGTGGTGAGTAGGGCAACCTCAAAATCACTCAAAATGCACCTCATAGAGATCCATGAGGAGGCCTATGTTCAGTAGTTCTACGGCCGAAATGATGATTATTATTTGTAATTATTATTACCAATAAATGACTATTATGACTATTATTATTATTCCACATCATTTATTTGTAAACTCATAAAAACACATTTATTATTATTATTAGTAATAAATAAATAACGCTGGACAATTCACACAGCATCATCTAGCCCCAAGCTAAGCAGAGCTTGTGTTATGTATGAAACATAGATTTTTACTTTACAGTTGAACGGAACCGATGTATGCCTCCTAAATTTCTGTGCATATTAGTTTAGACACCCAGTCTTCAAAATGTGGTTGTATTTTACATAATGTAATAATCAATATAAATAAAACTCTTCCGTTACTGACTGAGTGACTAAGTGACTGACAGGCAACGCACAGCCTAAACCACTGGACCTAGAGACTTGAAATTTGGCACACATAATTATACCTTGAGTATCCTAGAAGTGAACTAAAAAGGGATTTTTTGAAATTCCCACGGGAACGGGAACTACTCGGGTGAAACTGCGGGGTGCGGCTAGTATATAATAATACTATTGGATAATTTTTATTTCAAACAAGACTTACTGTTTTGGCGTTAACGACTTTTTTTTTTAATTTAATAAAATTATTCCAAATAAGTATTTTTTTTATTTTTATTTGAATAGTGTACAAAAATACATAATTGTAATATTACAATCTAGCCAAGTAGGCCAATGAGCAATTTAACTTTGACTTAGTTTTATAAAATAAATTTTATCTAAGAATGTGTCCAATGGCACTTTTCTTAATGTCTCTATTTAAGGGGAAGACACTATGTTCTTGTGTTCTTTTTAGGGTTCCGGACCAAAATGGTAAAAAGGAACCCTTAGGGTATCACTTTGTCTGTCTGTCTGTCACAAATGGATATCTCGAGAACTGCTGATGCTATCGACTTGAAATTTGAAATGGGTAGAGATAACACTTTTTTACTAATATAGCATATATGAAAATGTTAAAAAATATTCTTATTATGAGTGCAAGGGGGAAAGGGGATCTCAAAAATTGTTAGTAAAGTTACTATGTTGTGTGGGGTATCATATGAAAGGTATTTATTTACACATTATTAAACAGTTTTTATAATTTCCTTTATGCCGTATCGTTTTTGAGTTATTTACAAAAATGTTGACAAAACGACCGTCCCCTCCTTATCTCCGAAGTTTGCAGAGATAAACCCGTGAAACTTTGATAGCTAATAGTATGTAAAGTTTATAAAAAAATCATAGCGAAGTTTCTAATTTGCATAGTTTTTTAGACAAGGGGAGTGGAAGGGGGGTTTTAAATTTTTTGTGAAGTTACTAGGTCATAAGAAAGGTATTCATTTGCACATGAATAAACAGGTTTTAGTTTTATTTAAAATATTGTTGATCAATTCTGTCAATCAAAATGTCCAATTAAAACTTTTCAGAAATCTCATAAACTCTGTTTGCGTAATTTACCTTGTCTTTCCTCTCAACTGGATAGACCCCTTTTTAATGTTTGTACATTTTTCAATCTACAGGATGTATATATATATTATGTATACTAACCCCTTTAGCCCATGAAAATAAGTAATTTTGGAAGGGAAAAAAAATCGGGAATGCGTATTTTTTTAAGATATTTTTATTTACAGTTTTACTAGTTGGTGTGAACTGAAGATGATGATGATGATGATGTCATAATCGGATTTTTTTTTACATTTTAATAAAAAAAACCTCTGTTGATTTTATCCATCCTAAGGTTGCCTGGAAGAGATCGCTAATAGTAATAAAGCCGACCATTACTTCTACTTTTAGTTTTGTAATTTTCTTTCTATGTCATATTGTTTCTGTGTCAGTATTAAGTTAGGTACATATAACGTTATCTATCTATCTGTGTAGTTTTAAGTATTTTATTTGTACCTACATACCTATACGGCAACGCTTTGCAGAAATCAATGACCTGTCATCAATAAGCTTGCGTTTAGGTTGCCGTATGAGAAACAACTTTTTTCTTTTTCACTGAAAACGTCTCATTCAAGAATTTATAAATTAACTTGACACTGGTGGAATCGTGTAAAACCAAACACAAAAAGCCATAAAATAAAAAGACAAGGTTGCCGTATAATCAGCTGTTTTATGTTTATATATTTATATAAAATATTTTTTTTGTTTTACATTTCTAACTTTCGTGGTCTTTTCTTCAATGATAATCAACGAATCCTTAAAAGTAGAACAAAAATTGTTCCTTCAGGTCGTTAATTGGTGGATAATTACCCCCTTTCGGCTTAGTAGGAAAATAGAAAGAAAGACTAATTAATTAGACTCACACAAAACAAAAACAACTATATAATTAATGGACTCAGGCCTCCAGCTTTCGCTCCAGCCGCTGACCAGTTAACACCTCGGCGTCTCACCTGATGATGCCTCGCGGAGAGGCGAAACACGTGTTGTCGTGTGGGTTTGGGTATGCATGTTGCACTAACAACCTAGTTCTCCCTGCATGTGCATAATTAGCGGGCGGGAGGGTAGTGCTCATGCATCTCAGCATTAGCGGAATTAAAACGAGATAATTTTCATTGCATTTTATTTTTAAAAACAACTATAATAAATGGTTGGATTTATTTCTAATTTTAATATTTTCTTATTATAATTTTAATTAATACACATATTATGATATAACCTGAATAATGTTTCCAAAATTTCAGTCTGCCACCTATCTCAGCCAGTGGTTGGTTTGAGGGACTGTCTCAGTATCCTCGAGAGGTTGGAACATGAAGAGTGGACTGATGAGGAGGTGCCCTGCAAGGATGCAACCCTCGAGCTGATGCACGGAGTCAGGAACAGCACGCTTTGGGCTTCTTGGAGTAAGTAGTTTTGTTCCTTTCTTAGTCTTAGTAGTTTATAGTTTATCCGGTCGAAACGTCGGGAAATTTTAAGTCAAAGTCAATAAGTGTTTATTCAATATAGCAAAAAGCTACACAGAATAGAAAAATTACAAAAGAAGAACAAGACAGTTATATGGTAAAGTATATCTCAGCCGTAGGACGTCCACTGCTGGACAAAGGCCACCCTCAAGGATCCTGAACTGATCATGAAATTCATTTTGTAAAAACGGGAATTACTCACGGAGTATTGTAACGTCGAAGATTATTCCGACAAGTTTCGATTTTTCAAGAAAATGATCATCATGGGATTGAATGCCCGTCCGCGCGTGGGGCCGACACGACACTGAGTAATCTTCGACGTTACAATACTACGTGAGTAATTCCCGTTTTTACAAAATGAATAGTATATCTCACGTTAATTTTGAAAGTGATCATGAAATGTTGCCATACTCAGCACGCTTGACAGGCGGGTTGGCGAGCGCAGTACGGGATATTGATTTTTGTTGATTGCAAAGACGCTGCTGCTCATCTTTGGAGGTATACCTTGGTATATTTTTACTGCATCCGCGGTCATGAAAGGAGGGGGACATTCTACTGCCCACGGCACCGAGTACATGTGTATTAATAATTCCTTTCTTAGTTTGTAATTCTAATAGTGACTAACCAACTTGGGTAAAACAATTCGAGGAAGTCTCCATCAACCATCTAAAATTTACGATTTCATCGGAGATTGAACCTGTTTTAGGAATTAGGAAGTGTAATTTAACCAGTAAGCTGAGAAACTCATGACGGGCTTAGTCGAAATTCTTGATAAGGTTCATATTCTTGGTTGAGCATGGATTAAGCGCCATTTACAGGAAGTTTTATTCAGTACCAATGACGAGAGATGTCGCTATAGCTAACTCTACATTTCTAAACCTACGAATAATTAGGCAAAGGTAAATTCCTTCATTACTTTACATTTTTTTTTCTTCAGCTCCGTTTGGCGAGCTTGTTGGCGCTGTAATACCTTGGCAGAGTACAAATCCCGCCGCGAACAAGTTTTTCATGATGTACATACATTTTATAACAAGTAATTAAGTTATAAAATGAAACAAAAAGCTCAACTGCAAGGTCCAACACACACTTGGACGATTTGAAGCCAAAAATGCATTGATTACAAATTTATTCGAAGGATTAAAATTAAAAGTTTGCATTTATTTCATATTAAATTAAAAAAAATATGACATTTATATTTTTGTAATCTCCCCTCAATTCCCTTTATTTTGTTACCCTACTCGATAGGTTTGGAGATAATGAATTATCTGATAGGATAAAAGTCATTTTTATCTGCATAAAATTATTTTTTGAAACTCACTGAATGGTTTAAAACTTACTTGTTTTAACCAATGTTATACTGTTTAGATACTTTTTTTTGTTATAAAACAAACTAACTTTAGTAAAACGATTTAGTTTATACATAAGTACAATATTGTTCTCGTGTAAGTGACACAATGAGTCTTTTTGAGAGTAAATGTATTGAACCTGATCTAACTACTTGCGGGAAACCTTTGCCCAGAAGTGGGGCAGAATACAACTTAATTTTTCCGCAGTTTGGGATTCAATGCAGCCACCGATTGGCGCGTTATCAGGGTCTCGTTACCACCTGGGTAACTTCGATCAGTGCCTGGGAGCGCCCTGGAACCAACCCTGGACATCTCAGTACTGTTTAGTGGAGTTCAAGCTGACAGAGGAAAGTCGACCTTACGATGGAGAGGTTAAGGATCCTTTTGGGAATGTGGAGGAGTTTGTTGGGGTAAGTGTTTTTTTGTCAATGTTAAAGCCTTGTAGAGAGTCTATTATCCTGAAATATAAGGAAAAGAATCGCCAGAACTTTTTTCATGAAATATTACTTTGATAAAAAAAATCGCATGCTCTCCATATACATTGTTAATTAGTTTTTTTTTATATTGGTTATACCAGTTATATCTACACACCTTTGTCTTTCAGCTCGGTGGTAATCTCTTTTTTATTATTTTTTATCACTGCTTACACTTTATTTATGCTACACGGATGAATTAGTTAAGGATATAATTAGGAAAACCTGTAATTGGCTGTTTTATATTAAGTGACTAATTTTAAGTTAATTTTATAACAAATGCTGTTGGTTTTCTTTCTAAAATAAAATAAAAATAAAATAAATAGAAATAAAACTATACAAGTGGAAGCTGGACTCGCCCACCGAGAGTTCCGTAGGTATGTAGGAACATAATAATTATTATAAATTAGCTGATTTGATTTAGTAAAAGTTTTAAAAATGGACAAAAAGATTCGGTCACCCATCCAATTTATGACCCCGCGTAGGGTTGCTTAACCTCGATGATTGATTTTGTTCTTTTTTTGGATTTTTCTTTGTATCTACAGTATTACACGATAACCTTGCCAAATTCAGGTTAACTTAGAATATCTATATTTGACAGACGGACAGACAGACGGACAACAAACTGATCCTATGAGGGTCCCGATTTTATTCTTTTTGAGGTACGGAAAACCTAAAAACCAATTTCAATATCTCTGTTGATGATGATGATGATGATGATGGGAAGAAAGGTGCGACCATAAATGTAGAGTTGTACATCATAGCCATATTTCGTAAATTTTTACAATTGAAGAGTTTCAATGACCAGCAGTTGTGGTCTTCTTTTACAGTTCACCAAATCATACTTCCTGAATTAAATTCTTCACATGTTTCTGAATATACCAAAATCGGCTAAATGATTATAGATGATAATTTTCCCAAGCCCATTTTATAACCTATACAGCAATGATTCGACCAGTCTTATTAAATATACATATATGTGGTTTATTCACATTTTTTGAAGTCGGTTATAAAGGTTAAAGAAATTTGGAATTTCATAAGGTCAATGGAAGGGCCATTGACCTTATGAAATTCCAAGTTTAAAATTACAATTGCGTAGGCTATTTCTGTCGCAAGGGTCAAACGTGAAATATGTAATTTTACGAATTACATGCATGACTTAAACCAGTTTGGCGAGCATTGAATTGCCGAAAACTAAAGGTTTTTGCCGGCAGAATGTTACCCCTCCTCTCTTGTGCATACAGTAAGAATTCAAGGAAAACCTCCGGAAGATGGGCAGCAGCGTCTTTCCGTGTATAAGCATCTCGTACTGCGCTCACCAACTCTGCTAAGCGTGGGGACTATACTCCAATACTTGGAGGTCCATGTGGAAGGCCCATGGAGGCTGAGATGATAACTTTATATTTAATTTTTTTTTATTGTTCTCTGTTTTACCAAATAATCTTTGTCCATAGATGAGATCGAAGCACAACCGAAACCTCCAGTCGTACTCCCTCGGCGTTTGCCTGCCCTCAGTATGCTCTGCAGCATCAGTCGCGAAGATATCCCGCCACCTGCACCAGCTGACTCACCTCCCACTGGCTGACGTCATTGTTGACCCGAGCTTCTGCCAAGTGAAGGAGGAAAGACCTTATGGACTTGGGTTTCATTTATTTTGGTGAGAAGCATAACAAACTTGCCGTGGGGTGCCGGCAGTAGAATGTTACCCCTACTCGCATACCCATGGATGCAGTAAGAGCCTGCTAAGGGATACCTCCGGAAGATGGGCAGCAGCGTCTTTCCGTTTACCAACATCCCGTACTGCGCTCGCCAACCCGCCTGCCAAGCGTGGTGAGTATGGTAACTACCCCTCATGGAGATCCATGAGCGAGGCCTGTGTTCAGTAGTGGACGTTATACGGCTGAAACGATAACAAACTAGGTGGCCTCTCGTGCATCGTGACTCAAGTAATGAACGCTCAAAGTCGATAAACTTCACAAAAACTGTCAAAATCTCTATTGTATCGCAATCCCGCTTGCGCCACATAATACGGGCGCCACTAAACCCCAGCGCTCCAGCAGCCCTGGTGCTGATGTAGCAAATACTGAGGGGTAGCCTTATTGTTTTCACCTCTCTATCTTGTAATTAAATAACTGTATGTACAATGTAAATGACTGTGATACCAATAAAACTTTTTCTGCTCTATTCTATTCTATATTATTGAAAAGAGTTTTCTGATTTCTCGTAATCTTACGACAGATAAATGCCTATTGCAAATCGATCGTGATGCATCGATTCTTAAAGAGCGTCCATCGAGATGATAGTAGACTTTAAGAGTGTTGTGATAAGTTTGAAGTAGACACTGAATAGTGAGATGAGACAAAGTATCACGCAGAATCATGATTTACGAGAATTGGCCCCTCGTGTTCAGAACTAGAGAAAGATTTCTATCATCAAAAGAAGTTATTATGGAGCCTAGTAGAGGACTCAAAGATGTTGGCCAATCTTTTCTGTCCCCGAAACTTAAAACATAGCCTCGTACGGAGTTTTTTTAGAAGATTATTTCAATGTAAAAAAAAATGTATAAAAAGTTTTTGTTTCAGGTTGATAATCGCAGTTATGGCATTAATATGTGCAGTTGTCTATTTTGTAGAGGACCACCTTAAACATCCAAAACGTAAGTGTCTTGTTCACCATATTTTTTTATCATCATCATCATTTCAGCCGTAAAACGTCCACTAATGAACACGGCCCTCCCTCATACCATCTCCATGAGGGGTAGTTTCCATACTCACGCTTGGCAGGCGGGTTGCACGGAAAGACGCTGCTGCCCATCTTCCGGAGGTATCCCTTAGCAGGCTCTTACTGCGTCCACGGGCATGAGGGACGGGAGGAGGGATAACATTCACCCCACGGCTATTTCGAATTTAGTTATTCATGTTGTTGACTTATTGATTTGGATAGTCTGTGAGGAAATATAATTATGTCTTTAATTAGTGTAATTGGTTTATCAATAATTATTATCTTCCTGGCCATAATCCATGCTAGGTGGGATCGGCTTAACATGTTTTCCTCTTCCCTCTCCCCTCATAGTCGTCATCTAATCACTTGCTCATATCTTTCTCTTACCCTCATTCACACAATCCATTCATCCCTTCTTTGGTCTATTTACATTTCATTATATTTATCTTTACATTCGTAAGTGTTTTATTTAAAACTGCATATTTTCAGGATCTGTTTATAAGGATGACCTCTACACCACTTATTAGAAACAAAAGGTTAAATTTGACTATAGAGCATTCACCTAATTCATATTACGAATCGGGAATTTTCACGTACCTACTTGTTAAGTTCGTGGAGGCTCCAACCTGTTTCGACTCGAGGGCCTTCTGAGTTGAACGGTATCGTTCAGCTCAATCTAGTGTTTACCTAAAGAGGAAAACTCTTAATTCAAATGAGATATTATGTTTAACTATAATAGAAATAGTACAATGAATTCCTTAAAGCGATGATCTTGAACCACCTATGGCTCTTTTAATAAATCAATTTTAACCCTCGACGCAATGAGGGGGGTGTTATAAGTATGACAAGTATATGTGTGTGTCTGTCTGTGGCACCGTCGGTAGCTCTTAATCGAGTAAACCGACTCAGATGCGGTTGTATTTTATTTGAAAGCCAGTATTCTAGCGGTGGTACTTAAGCATGGTTATTAAATAACAGTTAAGACGTTTAGAATTTTTGGAAGGTGTTTTTTTATTTAAAATTTAAGGTCATTCGTTTTTATAATTAAGTTCTACATAGTAACATGCTGCAACATGGTTAAATGTTTGCAGTCCTAGAAATAGCCAGCTGGTTCAGTCCCACCCAGAACTTCGAAGCCCTGGTACGAGCGAACCCGGGAGAACTATCCTCGCTGAACGGTATCAGGGGCATCTGTGCCGGCATAGCAGTGATCATGCACTACTTCTACTACGTCGCTGCACCGGTGGCTGTGAACGCCGCTGATATTGGGAAGGTAAGGTTAGGTTAGGTAAGGCTAAATAATCCACCAGTGGGAAAGTAAGAGCTGAATAAGCCGTGGGTTGCCGGCAGTAGGTAATTGGCTCTTCTCACTTGCCCGTAGATTCAGTAAGAGGTCTACGTCTAGCAGTGGACGTTTTACACCTGAGATGATGATAAATCCATTAGTCTTTTATAGGCCCTGCCCAAAAACAATGGTGTTACAAGTTTGAACGTAGGGTAAGTTTGAAGTAGGGTCAACTAATCATGGTGGACATGGATTGTCCACTTCCTGTCAAGACGTCTCGCATTGGAGAGTATTTCCAATGCAAGACGTCATGACATGTTTGGTGGCACCGCATCTCCAGAACAGAGTAATGTTAATGTAGCTTTTTTTTAGAAAGTGACTTCATCAAAACAGTTCTTGGCTATATTTGGTAGAAATTTTATCAGCAATTTGCAAGATGATCATTATAATCCCCAAAAACGGTTGCTCAATGCAGCACCGTAAACGCCTCTTTTCACCCCAGTCTTATCAAAAACTCCTCAGGATATGGACACTACAGCTGGCAAGTTCGCCATCCAGCTGGCCTTGGTGATAGACTCGTTCTTCGTCTTGTCTGGTCTTCTGCACATGAAGGGGATGATGGCGAACAGCGCGGAACCAATCAAGACTCTTTTGAAACGTTATCTGAGGTGAGTTACTAAAAATAAAATATCCTACCGACTGCGCCAATACCTTTGAGTTATGAACGAAATTGGTGAAAAAATCGTCATGCGATAACTGCAATTGCTAAGCATCAGCGAAGTTTAAATCGTAATTATTTATGGTCTTGTAAGAAATTACGAGACTATTTAGAAGAATGGTTTTTGAGACCACTTGGATATGGTTATTCCGCACACATCGAATCGTTTTACGCGTCAAATGTCGTACGATCGGCCAAACTGTGAAAGAAGAAATTGTTATACCTATTTCGTCCATCCCTTTCATCAGCCTCCATTCTCCCATTAGCTAAGTAAGCTTCCTCTTTATCACGCCATTATTTTCTGGTGGCTAAGTTTGATTTACTATTCGTAGTTGCCAAACATTCTTATAAGCATCATGCAATAACAGATTTTTTTCTAGGTTACTAGCCCCATTCGCGATGAGTATCCTCTACATGACGGCAGTGCTACAATATACCATCTCGGGCCCTTTGTGGCCGAAGATGATGAAGGAGCAGACGGAGACCTGCGAGAGGAACTGGTGGCTCAGTCTGCTGATGATGAACAACTATATCAGGAATGAGGCGATTGTGAGTTTAATTGGCTTAGTTTTAGTCTCACCAGCTGTTTTTAAAATTTTCTTCGAGTGTCTAAAACGATGGTCGAGTGTCAAAAAGGATAGTTGAGTCTACAGAATGACTTTTGCCCATGGATGCGGTAAGAAATTTTTATATCTTTATCTTTTATATCTTTGAATTTGCCTAGGGATATCTTCGAAAGATGGGCAGCAGCGTCTTTTCGCGTATCAACATACCTTACTCGCAAACCCGCCTGCCAAGCGTGGCGACTTTGTCTACAATCTCGTCATTACCTTAGATATCCATAAGAGAGGCCTAGGTCCAGTAGTGGACGTAAATAACAGTCATATGGCCGAGATTATGATGATAATGCTAGGCATCTTAATACTGTAACTGTGAACCAATGATGCACGTGACGGGCTACTGCCTGAGACAAAAGTAAGAATATGGCTTGCCCGATATATTATTCTATCAGCTACGTTGGTCGTACCAAAGGAAGAAACAAATCTGGTTCTGTCACTTCTGAACTTCCTGCAAAACTCTGCAATGTGTATCCTCTGCATAACGGCAGTGCTACAACTCACGATCTCGGCCCCTTGTTGCCGAAGATGATGAAGGAGCAGACGGAGACCTGCGAGAGTAACTGGTGGTTCAGTCTACTGATCATGAACAACTAAACAACAAATTATTAAATTTATGTATTGTATGTATTCTGTGTATGTAATGTAGGTATATGTATTTATTATATCAGTTATTTTATTTTCGTATAATATTATAATTATTTTATTATCTCTCTCTATCTATCTTTTATTATGTACACCCCCAACAATTCTTCCTTCAAATTCTTCTCCATCCAAAGGTTGTCTGGAAGAGATCGCTTCTCAGCGATAAGACCGCCCATTGTAAATTTATATGCTCATTGTATTTTTTTTTAATTGTTTTATTTGGTGTACAATAAAGAATGTTCATTCATTCATTCATTCAACAACTATGTCAGGAATGAGGCGATTGTAAGTCTGTCCATCTCTCTGCTAATATCTGAAACAGCTGGACCGATCTTGACGGGACTTTCACTGGCAGATAGCTGTTTTTATAAGGAGTTAAATATGTTACTTAAATTCTAGAAAATTTATAAGGCAAAGCCATAGCAGTCCAGAGGCAGTCTTAAATTTATTTAAATAAACGAATTTGAATTTGAAATGACACTATGTACCTACTTTCTCTCGAAACGTTTGGTCTCAATTACTCGTGTCAAAAAGTAATGAATTCAACACGTGCGTTAGCGGTGAAGGAAAACGTCCACGGTTTAGTCAGCTTCAGATGTATTGACCTGTTCTTTCCTCTGCCTGATTATCTGAATACCAGTAAAGTGTAAACGTGTTAGGAAAATTACTCATTTGATGATTTCACAAATTCTAATGTAACAATAGCGGAAGATACAGGCCGCTTCCAGCCGCAATACCTTACATCTGAAATGATGGATGTGTTCCAAAATAAATTGTATTCTTTCTCACCAGTGCCACACAGTTACCTGGTACCTCAGCTGCGACTATCAGCTCACAATCTTAGGCACCGTTCTGTTCTGCGCTTGCAAGAAGATGAGCAGAAGAACTGCGATCCAGTTCATCTCAGCAGCCTTCGCTGTATCGATGCTGATACCTGCTGCACTGACATATTGGAACGAGTCGCCTGCTGTATTCCTGTATGATATTGAGTGAGTACAATAGATGATGAAAGAAGCTGTGCTGGACGAGTGATATGTACCCCCGACTTTCGATCTGAAGGTTGTGGTTTCGATACCAGCCGGGATATAATGTGAAATCTATAATTCTCTTTTTTTAATTTCGTGCTTTGATTGTTTTATAAAGCCGATACTTTTTACGGCGCCACTGATAATTTTGTTAAACTTAAACATGATAAAATTAATTGAAGGAAAATTTTAACAACATGATTTTCCTGATTTTGATAGATAGATTCAAATAATTTATTTGCTGACAGCACACAATCACAATAGAGGTACATACCATACCAAAACAGTCCAACGGCTGAGACACATAGTAAAAAATAACAAACATTTGTAATATTAATAAAATATAAAGTGCATTTTTTATGCATAATCTTTTTTTTAATTTGAATTTAATCGAATAAAATTATTTTTTCTTGGGCGACGTAAATTTTATTTGTTATTGTCATTGTCAACTTCATTCAGAAGGCTACAAAACAAAGAAGAAGTTGATAAACACTAAAGTTTAAAAATAACAATTGTTTTCGTGGAACGATGACTCACTGGTCAGTTTACTAACCAAAACCAAACAACGGCTGAAAAATCTTGGTAATGGTAATAATCTTGGGTTAACTGTGCTAAACCATCAGTTGACGCTGATGATGATATTCTGCCGAACCGGATCAACCCATTCTTGTGACCTTGTGTTAAGAAATTGTAAAACTGTTTCATATTTTCCAGAGATGCCGGAGACGTAAAACTGAACGTGATGTTCCTAATAACATACATGAAGAGTCACAGTCGGGCAAGTGCGTACATGATCGGCCTTGGGCTAGGCTACCTGGTCCATTTATACAAGCCTAAGGACTATAGGAAGACTATTAATAAGGTTAGTCTAATTAAAATATTCTGAGGAAAATTGTAATAATGAATAGAAGTGAAAGAGTAAGGTTTCTATTTTGCTCATTCCCCTCTTCATCGTCATCATCATAACAATAATCATCATTCTCATTATCATCATCTTCATCAGCATCATCATCATCATCGTCATCCGCACCTCACGGCGAAGTCTGCCATCAATGGAGTTAAAATTCGTGAAAACATTGTTCTATTTCAGCATGCATCCATCGTCGGAGGTGTCCTAGGAATCTTCCTCCTAGGATCAGTCATGGGTGTAGGAGGAATGCTGGTGGCGAGGCCGTACGATGTCTTAGAAGCTACAGCCTACTCTATGCTGGACAGAAGTGTTTGGGCTGTTGGCATCTGCTGCCTGATCGTGGTTACCGAGTATGGGACTTTCCGTAAGTCATCATCATCATCATCTCAGCCGTAGGACGTCCACTGCTAGTCATAGACCTCCCTCATAAATCTGTATGTGCTGATTAAAAGGGGTTGTTGCCATACTTACCAGAACGGAAGTTGGGTTGGCAAGCACGGTATGATGTTGATACACGGAAAGGTTGCACGCTGCCTATCTTCTGGAGATATCCGTTGGTAGATTCTTACTGCATCGAGGCCTACTTGCCATACGTCATATTATATTGCTACGGGCCATCTTCTACTGCCGGTACCCCTCGGCAAGCCACTAATGGCTAGGTCTAAAATTTTAACTGCTTTATCGCTATCTAAATAAACATCAAATATTTGGTAACAAATAACTCACATCCTATCAAAAACATAAATATGAAAATGGGAGCCAAGATTCAATATTTAGAGTGTCGTAGCGTAGCTGTCGACTTCACGCACAAAATAATTAAGGTCTTAAAGTTCTGCTGATAATAATTTATTTAATAAGAAATTGCTGATTATGTTGGATCATTAAAGCTCACGATTTAATTGGCTTGTTTATAATTTCACGTGATTGTGTTAGGAAGATTTTGAGTTATGAAAAGACCAAAAGCTCCTCCAAATGGTTCGGGTAATATACAAACTGCAGCGTCGTGTTGCCCGTTAGCTTTGTTTGAACTTGGCTGGACGCACTGCCGCGTGTCTAGATCTAATAAGGAAACTAATAAGCGCTTGAAAAAACAATTTAATATTGTTGCGCCGTGCGCAAACGTTAACCAGTAAGTTCGCGAAAGATCCAGAAAGGACCGGTGTTTGAGCGGCCGAAAGAGTTCAAGGTCACTTTCCATTGTTAACAACATAAACATGAGAAGTTTCTAGACAAACCGTTTTGAAACAATAGTGCGGGTTGTAAATAGAGTCATAAAAAGTTGTTTACTTGTCTTTTGTTGTCCTGTCTCTACTATGTGTGAATCTAGAAACTTCGGCTTCGAGAATCTTCTTTATGTGCGATATAAATACGCGGATGTGTTTACCGAGCGGACAGTCTTGATTTGGCTACGGAAGCGAACAGTGCGATATATCCGAGTGACTTCAAAGTAAATATAGTGATTGTGTACAAGTGCTATAGTGTTCAGTGAATAGTGAACAAGTGTTATAGTGACGATCAGTGTTGTTCAGTGAAGAAGTGTTCCCGTGTGAATCTGCTGTGAGATTCTTATTGGTGTGGTCTGTGATTAAAGTGTTAATTTTGGTAAAATTGGACTACATTATTTAATCCCGAACCCTCAGCTCGTAACAATATTTCGTAACAAATCCATTCACATTCTAATGAGTGGTAGATTTGTTTTACATTAAGATATTATTATGGATTTCCGCAAAGTCACGCCAGATTCAATTAATCATCGGTTATAGCTTCGTCTACATCATTTGTTCTTCTGTTTCCAGCGATAGCAGGTGATCTTCTGAGCAGCAAAGTGTTCCTATCTCTGTGCCGGCTGTCTTACATCAGCTACCTGTTCCACCCTGCTTTGCTGCATAAGATATTCTACTCCACGAGGACATCTGTCACTTATAGCTTCTTTCAACACGTAAGTAGAATGGAATATAATAATTATTTACTTCTCTCTTTTTTTATTTATTGTTTACAAATAATATTACATGCTTAATTTATACTTGACATCTGTCGCAGCTATGTCGTACAAACTATAAAATGAGTAATTACAGGCACCTTGCCGTTAAACTCGTAACACCTTTCCCGCCGCAAAATCCGTTCACACAGTAGGTACAATCACAGGAAGTTTTATACAAGGTTGGACGTGATGCTTGTCAATAAAACAAGGATAAAATTATTTGGTTATTAAGAGATATAGGATTTTTTCACTTTACGTGTAAAATTAAAGTTAAATTTAATAACTTGGAAACCGATAGCTGTGCTACCTACTTGCTGTTACATGTAGGTTAGGAATATAATTGACGACCTCTGTGGCGCAGCGGTTACAGGTTCGCCTGCGCCACAAGAGGTTGCGGGTTCGATTTCCGCCTCGGGACAAATGTCTGTACGATCTGCAGATATTTGTTTAGGGTGTTCTGAATGTTTTTTTATAGACAGGGTGTATTATAACATGTGTACTAACCTGATAGGGGGGGGGGGGTTTCAGCCCATGAATACAAGTAGTTTTAGAAGGTAAAAATCGGAAATTTGTTTTTTTTTCAATATTTTTATTTATCTCTTAACTATATGGTGTGATGTGAAAATGATCCTGCGCTCTTTAACGGATTATTTTTTAAAATAAAAACAGATCAATACCTATATATGCATGTGTTTTTTTATAATTTGTAAATACTTTCGATGTCAGTGTACTTTTAATAAATAAATATATAAAATAAATAGTCCTTATTTATATTATGTACATATAAAATAACAACGCATAACGCTGCAAAAAATACTAAAAAAAATAATAATTTGGGGCACCTCCTCCCATACACGTAAAAGTACGGAATGAATCGTTGAATAGCTATTTTAAAACTACATAGGGGTTGCGAATTTTTTTTTCGATTTAGGGTTCCGTTTGCGAAATATTAAAGCTTTAAACTTTTTCCGAGCCTCCTAGCTTTAAAAATCACAAACTTTTTAGGAAAATCATAAGGGTTAAGCTCTCATTTTTATTTTCGGAGAAATAGTCGCTCAAATAAGTGATGCGGTTTCCCAAACATACCGGAATGATTTAAACCGAAAACTCAATTAATTCCTGCTAATATGTTTTAACATTATGTGATCGCAAAAAACATACACCTACTTCTAACAACAGGAGTCTACGATTAACTATTATTTATTTTTATTTCATGTTTCTCTATTTTATTTTACTTATCTAGTTTAATTTTTGCTTGTCAAAATTTTAGAGCACAAAGGTTGTTGTTATTTCTTGTGATCTGACTTCCTCGATACAGGCTGAGCCTAGTGAGGGAGTCGACAATAATATCTTCTAGTTATTAAGTTTTTCAGCATTACTTGTATTAATAAGTGTTCAAAATTGTACTCTGCGAACATTTTAATATTGTTTTTGCTGTAATAAATATTTTTTTCATTTTTTTTCAACTCCAAAACCCTACATAGCGCATGGCCACGCACCTGACCGAACTGATTTTTGTAAAAACGTTATTGAATAATTCTATAAAGATTTGCACTGATTGCTATGTTTTGTGTTCTAGTTACTGGACTCGTTCGGCTACATCTCAGTGTCTTCGCTCGGTAGCTACCTGTTCTGGTTCATCATCGAAGCTCCCATGTCGAACATGATCAACTCCTTCTTCAGAAACAGGTAATTAGAAATCACTAGCTTATTTGTCCGTAGATGCAGTATCCGAAGAGAACCTACGGAAGATGGGCAGCGTCTTTCCGTGTATCAACATCCCGTACTGCGCTCGCAAACCCGCCTGCTAAGCGTGGCGAGTTTAACAACAGCACCTCATGATATTTTGGACATTCGTGAGGGAGGCCTATGTCTTCGGACGTGGACAGCAGCCCTACGTCTGAGAAGGACAGGAGATCATGTAAGTCATAAGCATGTAAGTTACTTGCCGCTACGCGCGCGTATTGAACTAATTTTTGGGACAAAAGTAGCCTTTGTGTTATTCCTGGTCTAGTTCTGTAAGTGTGCAAAGTTAAAGGCTACTTCGTAGTGATGTTTTTACGTGAAGAGGTATCAAATCATCATCATCATCATTTCAGCCGTAAAACGTCCACTACTGAACACAGGCCTCCCTCGTGGATCTCCATGAGGGGTAGTTGCCGTACTCACCACGCTTGGCAGGCGGGTTGGCGAGCGCAGTACGGGATGTTAGGTAATACACGGAAAGACGCTGCTGCCCATTTTCCGGAGGTATCCCTTAGCAGGCTCTTACTGCATCCACAGGCATGAGAGGAGGGGTAACATTCTACTGCCGGCACCCCACAGCAAAGGTATCAAATATACATTCATATTTGACGAGCTCTGTGGCGCAGCGGGCGAAGGTCCGCCTGCGCTGCAAGGGGTTGCGGGTTCGATTCCCGCCTCGGGACAAATGTCTGTACGATCTGCAGATATTTGTTCAGGGTGTTCTGGTTGTTTTTCTATATATGTACATATATTAAAAATATCTATCTATGTAGTATAATGTATTAAGTATATCAGTCATCTAGTACCCATAACACAAGCTCTGCTTAGCTTGGGGCTAGAAGGTGCTGTGTGATTTGTCCAGAATTATTTATTTATTTATTTTATACAAACAAACTTTCAAATTATAATATTAGAGTTATTAACGATTTCTTTGCCGTTACCCAATGTTCGGCAGCAATAGTGCCTTTCCTAATGTGTCCTTGGTGTTATTCAAATCAATTACCTTGAAAAGGGTAAAATGATTATCGGCGAATATTTATATCCAAAGCTTTTGGATTTTGATATTAATTCAAAGCAAAAACAACCGCATTTGGTGAAGAAAAACGTGTTCTTCCTGTGACGTCCATCGACTCCCTACAGTTCCTACGTAAGTAATCTTACTAACTGTAATAAAGAGATAACAAACATGCATGGATATCTGTTACCTCTTCATTGTGCCACGCTGCCTGCACACACAGGCACCACTGAAAACCAGTGCAATAATAGTGCCCTTTAACTATTATTGAAATACTGAGTGGCGACCTATTTTGTAGTAATTTAATTTTAATTGTCTGTTCTTGTACCTCTATATTATTTAACAAATATTGTGACACAAAATAAACTTTTTTCTATTTCTATATTTCTATTTCACGCAAATAGTAGGTATCCTACGGATTGAACTGAAACTTTGCACACGTATAGATGTTGACCAGGACTAGCACATAGACTATTTTTTATCCGAGTTCAACGCTTGCGAAGCGGCGGGCAGAAGCTAGTAAATGATACAACTGAAAGTGTTTGCCTGCCGCCGGCGCCAGTTTGGTGACGAGTGGCCTAGCGTGAGCCGCCCCCGCCACCTTTCACACTTTTATATGCAAGTTTATTAAAGCTGTTGATTCTCCAAATAAATAAATAAATAAATACTTATTGCTGTCAATTGCCTGTTACAAAACCTGTCGCGAGATACGTAATCACCCTGCCGGACTTAGATAGTATTCTGGTTTGTCTTGTCATGTCTTTTTATTTTATGGCTTTCTGTGTTTGGTTTAGCACAAGTCCGCCAGTGTCAAGTTAATATAAAAATTCGTAAGTTATTTGGCTAGCCATGTAGCGGCCATTTTTTTATTTTAGAGTAATCTATCTTATCTTGTCTTGTCTTTATGGCTTTTTGTGTTTGGTTTTACACAATTCCGCCAGTGTCAAGTTACTTCATAAATTCTTAATTAGGCATTTTCAATAAAAAGTAAAAACTTCAAAGATAGTTCCCTCGAACCTAATAGATGGCGTTAGTTTTCTTTACCGGTAGGAAACACAATTTGACAATGACATTAATTGTGATTAATCACAAATTTTCTACCTGCGCTCGCCAGCTCCATCTGTTAGGTTATGTAGAAAGCACTTTTTTCTTTCTTACTGAAAACGGCTCATTGTTATTTGGCTGGCCATGATGGCGGCGGCCAAGAGTAATCTAAATTGATAAAGATCTATGTTGAAATGTCACTGTCTAGTTGATCTGGTAAACATGTCAAAGTCAATGTTGAGTTTGTAAAAAACTGGGCATTCAGAGTGAGCGTGGACACACAAAATGTCGAAAAGATAATTAATATATAATAATATTTTTACAAATTTAACTTGACACTGGCAAAATTGTGTAAAACCAAACACAAAAAGCCATAAATTAAAAAGACAAGACAAGAGTGAGCGTAGTTAGACGTACAGTGAAAAAGGTTGTGAAATATTGAATAATAAGAGTGGAGAAACAGGAAATTACAAAAATCATGTGATCAATCAGTGTTAAAGCAAAACTGAGACTTTTGTCAGGGTCATTGAACTCCGAGAAGAGTTGCCGTACAGATACAAATAAAAATACCTGTAACCACAATGAGGTTTTTTTATCTATATAAAAAATAAAAATGAATCGCCGCAATGTATGTATGTAAGCGCATAACTTCCGAACAACTGGACCAAACTGGATGGTTGTTTCTTTAATATTCTGAGTAGATTACTTTTAAGATGCTTAAGGTAATAAAGGAGCTATCTTAACTTATCATTGAATAAGCCCTCGAAAAAGGCAAATCTTAAAATACTTAGCTATACTCAATAACGTTACACAACATCGCTATCAAGACAATTCTCAGGTGCACACGTGAGTAGTCTCCATGGCAAAAATGTATAAATTGGGCTACGAACTGCTACCCCATCCAGCATATCTCCATATTAAGCCTGCGACTATTTATTGTTGCCAAAGCTGAAGAAATGGCTAAGTGGTAAGATATCTGGTTCAAATGAAGAAGTCATCACTGAAACAGATGCCTATTATGAAAGCCATGAGAAAACCTATTATTTGGAAGATATAAAAATTTGACAAAACGCTGGAAGTATCGAGTATCGAGTAAAAAATAGATTATATTAAGAAAAAAAATGCTTTTCTGCGACAAAAAATAATTAGGGTCCCGGACTAAAATTGTAAAAAGAAACCCATATAACCTTACGAGTAGATACATAGATAGATAAAACGTTTATTTACGACTTAAGACACACATACAAAGAAACGAAAAGCAGAAGCATAATTACATACATTTCAACAGATATAGTACAACATTACCGACCTTGAATAGTCAATTACATTTTTGTACTCATGATGTGTTAAAAAGCAGCACAAAAAAGGCTTTAAGTCAAAAGAATTCAAGTCAAAATCTAAAATAACAGAAGCATTCTTGAGTATGCATGCACCAAATGGAACCCCTTTTATACCATCCACTCACTATTTCCATATCCATTAACGAATGTTGTGATCGCCTATAATTGGCATAATTATATAAGAACTGGTCCTTGTAATTTCAATCTTGAATGTGTTATATATATACTGTTGACGTTCCTTTTATAAATAAACATTACCATATCAAATAAACACAAAATACTTAAGACTTTGTCTGTCTGTCTCTACCTCTATGTCACAGATTGATATCTTGAGAACTGATGCTATCGACTTAAAAATTTAAATAGTTAACTCTTTTTTACTAATATAGTAAATATCATCATCATCATCATATCAGCCCGTTGACACCCACTGCTGGGTATAGGCTTCTTCAGCTCGCCAACGTAAACGGTCCTGTGCAAGTCTCATCCACTGTCGTCCGGCAACCCTGGCTAGATCGTCCGCCCATCTGGCATAATATAAAAATGTTAAATAAAACTTAATTTTATTCATAAAGTCATTGACAACCGCCCTGGTATTTAACTATCTGTTTTAATTTTCAGGTCCAAGAAAACAAAGAAAGAAGAAGAAAGTACCCAAAATGCATTGATTGCACATGAAAATGGTAAAAATAATGGCACTGTTATGTTTGATAATGGTTTACAAAATAGAACAGACAAAGCAAATGGAACCCAGAATGGACCACTCGTAAAACTCAGTAATGTCGTTCAAAACGGTGTTACTAATGTCGGAAGTGAAACAAAAAAGCTATTTGTAAATGGTTCGTTAAACCACAATGGTCATCAAAATGGTCTTGTAAATGGTTTATTAAACCGCAATGGAAACGGTATTGTGAATGGTTCATTAAACCACAATGGACCAATAAAATGCAATGAATGTGTTCAAGGATATGGCGTTGAAAACAAAAAAAACATGTAGTTTTAAATTTGAAACTGTTTAACGGGACTTTATCGCGTAATTACCTTATTTTATTATTTCCGGACGTTTCGAGTACCCTGCTGCCGTCGTGGTCAGAGGTGGACTGATGTACTGATTGTACACTGGTGGATGATATACCACGAGGGCAGCAGGACACTTGAAACGTCGGGAAATAACAAAACAAGGTAGTTAGGCGTTATAGACCCGGGAAAAAGTTTGAAATAATCTCTATTGATCGCGAAAGTTTACAAAGTGCTATGTAGTTTTTAGTTTGTAAGCATGTTTTATATAGTTAGCCATAAAGAAAATGCAATATTATTTACTTTTAAGAAGCACCTTCAAGTGAAACAGCTAAATATGTTATTAAATACATAACACGATTAAAGTATTTTTTTATGTACAAATTGCTTATTTATTAAACCTACGCATAGACCATTATACTACAGGGTGTATTATAATATCTGTAATCATCCGAAAGAGGGCAGCGGGGGTTCTTTATGCTGTTGCTGTACTGGATACTGCAGTGCCTGGGACATTGTTAAAAGGATTAAGTAGGCTTGCCCAGCACCTATACCATCCTCTCAGCAAAGGCTTTATTCAGAGGAAAGAACAATTTCAATACGTCTGAAGCTAGTGAAGCCGCGGGTTTTCTCAGGATGTTTTCACCGTCAAACGTGGATATTACCTGTGATATGTATTATATTGTTACGAGCTGGAGGTTCGGGATTAAATAATGTAGTCCAATTTTACCAAAATTAACACATTAATCACAGATCTCACCAATAATAATCTCACAGCAGATTCACACAGGAACACTTCTTCACTGTACAACACTGAACACCACTAAAACACTTGTTCACTATTCACTATAGCACTTGTACACAATCACTGATCACTTTACTGTCGCTCCGATATATCGCACTGTTCGCTTCCGTAGCCAAATCAAGACTGTCCGCTTGGTAAACACATCCGCGTATTTATATCCCACATATAGACGATTCTCGAAGCCGATGTTTCTAGATTGACACACAATAGAGACAGGACAACAAAAAAACAAGAAAACAACTTTTGAAAACTTTGTTTACTACCCGCACTATTGTGTCAAACCGGTTTGTCTGGAAACTTCCCGTGTTTGTGTTGAAAACAATAAAGAGTGACCTTTGGACTCTTTCGGCCGCTCGCACACCGGTCCTTTCTAGATCTTTCGCTAACTTACTGGTTTACGTTAGCGTTCGGCGCAACAATATCTGTGATATTACTGAGGGTGAGAGTGACCACTTTTGTTTTTTTTATTTCAAGTATAAGTCTACCAGCATAAAAAACCCTTTCGGGTTAGTACCTCATATTATAACACCCAGTATAGCTGAACATAAATCATTTATCCGCTTAGTTCCATATCTTAGTTCGTTCGGAGTTTTGCTGTACTAAAGGTGGCATTTCAGCATTTCTGGCTGTTGCTAAACTGCCATCTATATATACCTGAAATTTTCTTTAACACTAAACATATAATCATTCATCATTTCAGCCATAAAACGTCCACTAATGAACAAAGGCCTCTCTCATGAGTCTCCATGAGGGGTAGTTGCCATACTCACCACGCTTGGCAGGCGGGTTGGCGAGCGCAGTATGGGATGTTGATATATGGAAAGACGCTGCTGCCCATCTTTCTGAGGTATCCCTTAGCAGGCATTTACTGCATCCACGGGCATGAGAGGAGAGGCAACATTCTACTGCCGGCGCCCCACGGCTTACTAAACATATAAATCGTTAAAATACCTACATGTTTTTATTCAGTACGTATTCTACTAACTCATATAGATAAAACAAGGCCTCAGAGAAATAGTGCTAACAGTTTTAAAGATAACGGTCACCGCTACATGATAAATCTATTCTGCCCGCTGGATCCCACTGCTGGGTAGGCCTTCCTTTTCTTTGCACATCAGTAAAAATATTTTTTTTTATAACCGTATTCCGGTTCGCGTTTCGATATATGCATAGCGTGGGAATTCTCTCTCTTCTTAGATGCCTGTCATTTTTCATCACTTCAGCCGAAAAACGTCCATTACTGAACACAGGCTTCCCTCATAGATCTCCATGAGGGGTAGTTGCCATACTCACCACGCTTGGCAGGCGGGCTGACGAGCGCAGTACAGGATGTTGATACACGCAAAGACGCTGCTGCCCATCTTCTGGAGGTATCCCTTAGCAGACTCTTACTCCATCCACGGGCATGAGAGGAGGGGTTAAATTCTACTGCCGGCACCCCACGGCCTTCGTATTATATAATATATATTTCTTAAAATTAACACCGCTATTGCTTTCCAGCTCTCCCAGGCAATAAAACTGTTATTATATAATATACATATGTCATAAGTTAATTAAGAAAGGTTAAGGGAATTTACCTAACTTAATTAAAAATGTAATCAGGAAGAGATCCCCTAATACAGGTATCTTATTACTTAAAAGGGGATTTCAAATACATTTATTTGATATGTATAGATAAAGTTAAAGAAATAAACTTTTTTGATTGTATAAAACGTCCGTCATTTCACCGCCGCCTTTGCTAAGACCAAGTCTCTTATGAAAGACGCATTTTATGGGCCCGCCGTTACTTTAAAGGAGAATCGCCATTGCGGCCTGATTTATGACTATTGCTGCGAGAAAATAATGGATACTTACCAGTTTACAAATAAATAGAAAATATTGCCTATCTCTTTTATTGGAGCTTATAGATTTTGTTCAGCAAGTCGTAAAAGTTGGAAGAGACAAGCTTGTAGCGGAGTAGGTTAATGCTGTTGTATGTTTAGCTGGGAGTAACGTGGACGGTAAATGAAACGTCGTGGGCCAAATAATTAATGTCATAAATAATTATAGTAATCTATAGGGATATTCCCCTTCGACAGTAGAATGTCGCCTCATATCTCTTACCTAAGGATGCAGTAAGAATTTGCCAAGGGATGCCTAAAGAGGATGGGCAGTAGCGTCTTTCCGTGTTTCAACACCCAGCACCCGCCAGCTAACACGCCTGCCAAGCGTGCTGAGTATGACCACAACTTGATGATCAGTACTTTGGAGATCCACGAGGGAGACCTATGTCCGGCAGTGGACGGCCTACGTCTGTTATGATGATGATGATGAAGCTCTTCAAAGAAAACGTTTAGCCTCAAAATCTCTGTAATTAAATAATTTAATTACCTAACTGGTTTATAAGTAATATTATTAAATTGTTCTCAAAAAGATCAAGGAGAAAATGCTCGATGGAAACAAAGTCGTTAAAGGTAAAACCGTTTTATATTTCAGTTAAAAATAGAGGCTTTAAGGCAATAAGCAAGCCTTTGTTAATTTTATATATTTGGAACTCATTTTTGACAAAGAGTACAACATTCGCCATTTTGTGGCAGCGACCATAAAGTCAATAAGTGTTTATTCGATAGAGCAAAGAGCTACTTATTGAATGTATTGAGAATATAATTTTATATTGCCATCAGAATTAAAGGATCTTTGGTTTAAACTACCAGCTCCACCCAAAAGCTTTCAAGCGATGAGCAAGCATTTGCTCTTTGAACATTTTTTTGCCTAAATTGAGCTAGGCGGGACACATGGCCGTCAAATGATGGTCATCTGGCAGCAAAATGGGCAAACGATATTATTAAATCGCGGGCAAGCTATGGATCCGACTTGCGCAGCATTGTGGCGTATGGCACAAACTGAGGGAGGCCTAAACCCTTCAGTTGGTGAAGTCCGGTTGTGGATAATGATGATTATGATAGGATTTGACAAAACACACCATTATCCGCCATCTCGTAGCGGACATTTTGAAATTAATGAGAATTTCCTTAAATTGTTAGATCTAAAGGCATATACAAAACTGGAGTTAGAAATACGAGCTCCTGCTAAAATCCTTCAGGCAATAAGCAAGCATTTGCTCTTTGGATATTTTTGAGGGATGTTTATTCATGTGTGCGGCAAATGTGAGGGTCGGCTCCGTACTGAACGCTCACTTAATGCTACCATAGTTAGGGATGGGGTGATAGACTTACAAACGATAATCTAAGAATGTATTTGTCGACATCAGCTGTTTTGAGCTGAAGAAGTTTACGAAGTGTCGAAAACTTTTACCTCACTTACGGCACAGAAATTGGAAGGTAGAGAAGATGCGGTATCAAAAGCACCTCCAAATGGTTCGGGTATTACACACTGCTGCGTAGTTGCCCGTTCGCTTTGCTTGAACTTGGCTGAACTCACTGCCGCGTATCTAAATTTAAATTTTACCCCCTTCTTACTTACAAAGGAACCTCAAACTCAAACTCAAAAATGCTCTTTTTAGACTTCAAGACCTCTAAGAAATGCGTCTTCGAAGTTTTAAATTCAACTCAATTTAATATGTTTATTTCAGCTTAGAATAAATACACAGGTTCCACAGATACATATTTCGGCCATAGATTAATTAATTAAATAAAAACATCTCAAATTAATGACACACACAATCTTCATAAGCGCGTGGCACTATATGTGCGCGTCCAATGTTTCATGAAAGCGCAGTCCGTGTCTAGCCTAGCTATAAGCTTAGTTATAAGTTTTAGATAGCTACTGGTACCGCTCCTGACCTGGCGCATCAGGGATGCTGTTCTGTTGCGGATGATTGCGTAAAAATCATCAACGCGGGACTCTGCCAACATCCCGGACGCTCTACAGAAGCTGGGTCAGCCCCAGTAGCACTCTGAATCCATTATTATACTGGACGCGCCGGGAATTCCAGCATTTCTGCGTGTAGTTAACCCACAGACTCCACGTTTATAAAGATTGACAGTACGCTCAGTAAACAAACTTATCTTAACAGATGTACCGCATCGCGCGAATCTGCGGGCCAACATATTTGCTCTAACTGATTATCTGATTATTATCTCATAATTGTCATAATATGGATTACTCAATTGAATTTTTTCCCTCTGTAATCTGAAATAAACGTTTTTTAATTAATTTAATTAATAACAAAGTTATATATTTTTATTTATGGAAGCCAATATACAAATCCTTTAGCTGATTGTTAAGTTTACAAAAACAAGGACAATCCTAGACTCGTGCTCTGTATACTCTCATGATTGGCTTGTGTTCCGCGACTAAACTACCAAAACTACCAACAGCGTCACTACGTACGCTTAGTTGACGACTGAATTATAAAATAAAATAATAAAATAAAATACTTTTTTTTCGGACAACACAGATCCATATGGGGTTAGTAATACACAGTAAAAATACAGTAAATGGTTAGTAAGCAAATCGAAACATAAAAATCAAAAATTTATTTAACGCAGGACTAATTCCCAGAGTGATCTCACCAGAGTAGCGGGACTTTTTCCGGGATCACTCTGCGAACCAGGCCTGCCCACAGCGGCGAAGAGTATCTATCTGCTATGGTTTTCAGGATGCTGTTGCGACTATCGCGCATTCTGCAGATCAGGGATGTAGATTTTTTGCGAATGATGGCACTGAAGTCATCAGTTTGATATTCAGCAAACATCCCTGATGCACTACAGAAGCGAGGCAGTCCCAACAACATCCTGAATATATTATTATATTGGACGCGCAGGGTCTCTAGCGAGTTTTTGGTGTGTCTAACCCACAAGCTTCCCGTGTACATGTTTTGGCAGTAAGCTTTGAAAAGCGTTATTTTTACTTGCTCAGTACACCGGGAAAACCGGCGGGCCAGCATGTTACCTCTAACTGCCAGAGCCCTACGCTCCCTTTCTATATCAGCATCGTCTTTGAGGTTGTCGGCAATGATATGTCCAAGATATTTAAATTTATTAACTTTTCTTATGTTCATGCCATGAAGAGTAATATTATGGGTGCTGTCATCCATACCCTTGCCGGCGACCCCAAAGACCATGTACTCAGTTTTCTTTACATTGTATAGAAGTCCATGATCGGCAGCGTACACCTCACAGGCTTTCAGCAGTTCTTGTAGGCCACCCGCCGTCGGGCAGAGCAGCACCATGTCGTCCGCGTAACTAATGTTATTGACGCTTACGCCATCTATCCGACATCCGACACGCATGCTGCTCAGCCCCACGATGAGATCGTTCACATAAATGTTGAAGAGTTGAGGAGACGTCAACCCTCCTTGTCTTACCCCACTTTCCAACATATATGCTTCAGATAGTGAATCAGCCCATTTTACAAAATTCGTTTGGTTAGCGTACCAATATTTAAATATACTGATTAAGTCTGCGTTCTTATATTTTCAAACAATGTAATGTTTTTACCTTGTTTATGTATGAGACTTAATTGCCGTGGGGTGCCTAAAATGATGCCCCTATTCTCTTGCCCGTGGATGCAGTAAGAACCTGCTGAGGGATATCTTCGGAAGAAGGGCGTGTTTCCGTGTCAACATCCCGTACTGCGCTCGCCAACCCGCCTGCCAAGCGTGGTGAGTATGGCAACAACCTCCCCATGATCAGTACTTGCAGATCCATGAGGGAGGCCCATTGTCCCGCAGTGGACGTCCTGCGGCTAAGATGATGAAGAGACGGAAATAAATGCTTTATTCTTTCATATTTCTTTCCCTTCATCATTATCAACAACCCAACTTCACCCACTGCTGGGTAAACCCCTTCCTTAACGAGAATAAAAATGTCCTTCTAAAAGGAGTGTAGCATCGGTAGTGTCCCAACACTAGCATTCACCGGAGCGCGTAATCAGGTGACTGCGAGTCCGAATAACGAACTAGTGGATTGTTCTCCGGAGCCGGCGTCGGGGTGTGGCGCCACTGCAGCGGGAACTGAGCCGCATTTGCTTCATTTTGTTAATAACAAGGACATAATTAATGGAATCAGACGTTACTTTGCGGAAATCCATGACAATAAAATGCAATGAAAATATTTAGTTCTAATTCCGCTTATGCACCACGTTTCAGTTATGTTCCACGTATGTTTCGTTCCAGTCGCCGACCAGTCAACACCTCAGCGTCTCAACTGATGATGCCTCGCGGAGAGGCGAAACACGTGTCATTATATAGGTTTGGGTATGCATGCTGCACTGACAAGCTAGTTCTCCCTGCATGTCCATAATTAGCGGGAATAAGTAAACAAAATGGACAATATTAAGATATCACGATAAGTTAGAAAATGTAAGATATACAAAAATATGTGTACTTCCCCTTATTTATTCCTATGTGTAAGTAATACCTCTGCATAAATTGTAAGCAGAGATGATCAGGTAGGCTAGCCGACGGCCCCTAAATAAGCAAAAGGTAGGCGCCAATAAAAAAAAACAGTCACGTGAGCGCGACGAGTGAACCTGGTGAAGACGTGGTGAGTGCTGCCTATGTGGCTGCTTCCCTGTCACATTACGGCGGAGAGAGCAGCAGTAACAAAGAGAAAGCACCACCCATTCCATAGATGCTCGCGGTCCCACATAGCATCTACACCCCCCCACCCCCGCCATCCAACCGTCCGAAGTCGCGCGCTAAGAGAGCCTTGGCGCGCAGTGCACGACGGGTCGCGGAGGTAAAGGGCCGCGGCCTGTCATCACCCTAAAGAAGGCCCTCGATAAGGATCGAAACAGTTAGTGCCTCCAGCAATTTAACAAGTACGTGAACATTCCCGATATTTAATATTAATACGATAATTCACGATAGTTGTATAGTAAAATAGTTTGTTATTATCTTTTTAATTCCTATTTATTTCAGCCGTAAAACGTCCACTACTGAACACAGGCCTCCCTCGTGGACATCCGTGAGGGGTAGTTGCCATACTCACCACGCTTGGCAAGCGGGTTGGCGAGCGCAGTACGAGTTGTTGTTACACGGAAAGACGCTGCTGCCCATCTTTCGGCGGTATCCCTTAGCAGGCTCTTACTGCATCCACGGGCATAAGAGGAGGGGTAACATTCTAGTGCCGGCATCCCACGGCATTTAATTCCTATTAGTATTTCGCAAATCTATCGCTATCAAAAACGCTAACACCATGGCCTCACCCTATTCCAGACAGCACGTTTTTACTTACCGGTCGGGCGAGCGTTAGACCATGCCATTGGACCATCTGTCCGTCTAAAGATATCTGAACTGAGATAGTTCAAAGGTAGTCTAGTAGTCTAGTCTAGTAGGAATATTATTGAAAAAACTGTAAAAAATTCAAATGTTAATATTTTCTTTAGTTCATTAAGAATAACTACCTTAACCTGCACGAATTAATGGGAACATGAGCATTAAATATTGGCCGTGGGGTGCTAGCAGTAGAATGTTGCCTCTCCTCTCTTGCCCGAGGATGCAGTAAAAATCTGCCAAGGGATACCTCCGGAAGATGGGCAGCAGCGTCTTTCCGTGTATTAATATCCCTACTGCGCTCGCCGACCCGCCTGCCAAGCGTAGCGAGTATGATAAAAACCCCCTCATGGTCTTGGTAATCCATGAGGGAGGTATATATCCAGCAGCGGACGTTGACAGCAGTCCTAAGTGTGAAATGATGAGTATCAAATACGTTTAAATACCGTTGAACACAATTATTCTTTCAAGTCGTCAGTTACAGCGTTTTTCCTTTTACAATTAGGTCATTAGTCGATCATTTCAGCTGTAAAACATCCACTACTGAACACAGGCCTCCCTCTTGGATCTCCATGAGAGGTAGTTGCCATACTCACCACGCTTGGCAGGCGGGTTGGTAAGCGCAGTACGGGATGTTGATACACGGAATGACGCTGCTGCCATCTTCCGGAGGTATCCCTTAGCAGGCTCTTACTGCATCCACGGGTATGAGAGGAGGGGTAACATTTTTCTGCCGGCACCCCACGGCTAATTTAGTCATTAGTCGATGGAATCCCTAAAAGATAGTTAGATAGATAACTCTTTATTGTATTCTTTCAATTTGTGGTGTATTGAAACAATACAACAATATAGAGAAGTAAAATTAAAACACAGGAGTACAAAGGGCGGCCCTATCGGTGACCCTAAAGGGATGGACAGGATATATGTTGATTCAATTATGTGCTTTATTCTATTAATTTGTGTTGTTTTATTTTGTAATTTGTGACGCATCAATAAGGTCCATGCGGCCGCACTGAATAAAGTATTTTTTGATTCTTGATCCTTGATATAGAATAAGGAATAACCAGGTTGGCCTAACTTTGCCATGAACTAGCATTACTTTTGTTACAACTCCTTAGCAAAGACGTGCCGCCTGCGTCTCTCAACGAAACTCAAAAGATTAACCATCTTTTATTACATTATTAACAAACAGACCCTTTCACTATTATACGCTTAAAATATTTCACAAATAACAAAACATCTAAACGGCAAAACTAATTAAGTAATTGGTTCATAACATGTAGAAACAGGTAATATAATTATAACTTTAATTAACTTTTTAATTTTAATTAGCTTTTTTATACCTATCGGCGAGGGTCCGGCGTATAGCATAGAGTGCCAGAGTGCAGAAAAGCGGAATATTAGTCCTATAATATTATATGATATGATGATGATGATGATACAAAAAGACTCAAAAAAGTGCGCTCTATCGCCTAGTAAATCAGAAACCGTAATAAATAAACTGTAATAGCTCTCTGTTTCATTTATAGTCAAGTTATGGTGTGATTTATCAAAAACTGTCAAGGACCGAAACAAGTTTTCTTCATTTCCCAAAAAACATGAATTTTGGATTGAGTCAGTCTACGACTGGAGGTGCGAGTGACGTCTTGTAGCGTTATTGTTCGCGCAACAGTGTTAGCTTTTTTATACCTATCGGCGAGGGCCCGGCGTATAGTGTAGAGTGCCGGCAGTAGAATGTTGCCTCTCCTGTTTTGTTAGTAGATGCAGTAAGAAACTGTCACCTACCGGAAGCTCCTAGATAAAAATAAAAGTGATCACATACTTTTGAAACTATCATGGTTGTTAACATTATATGCCATATTTACGGGATATTTATCCGTGATCATGACGTGTGCAACTGCGTCGAAATATCGGGAAACTCAAAAAGACCCAAATCATGGTATATATCCCGTAAATCAAATATATATATATAACTTCCGTTACAGACTGAGTGACTGAGTGACTGACAGACAACGCACAGCCTAAAGCACTGGACCTATAGAGACTTGAAATTTGGCACACATACACCTTGAGTATCCTAGAGGTGCACTAAGGAGGGATTTTTCGAAATTCGCACGGGAACAGGAACTACGCGGGTGAATCTGCGGGGTGCGGCTAGTATTGCATATAATTACATACTTACTGAAATATTCAGCTGTGACAAATTCGTAGCAAAGGTTTCCTTTTCCAACAATTCCGGGCTGGCTCCGTAATACCTGCCAACCTGAGCATACCCTGCGTCCAATCTGTCACCGCACTAGCGGCCCAGGAATTTGATATGTTGAAAAGGACTTTCCACCCATACTAACACTAGAGGTAACACAGCTTGGATCTGCAGTCAAAGACTTAAGGACGCATTTACGATTTGACGCGCTTGTATTGCATACTGACCATTCATTCAAAATGATCGTTACTTTATACACCAAACATCGACAAAGACAAATGATAGTCAACCTTATTTCTTAGACAATTCGCTTTACGTGAATTAAGCAAAATTTTAGAATTATGGTGGAATATTGATGATTTATTTTTGTGGTTTATGTGAATATTTTTGTATTTTTTTTTATGAATTATTGTTTTATCTTCCTTTTTTATCGTAGTATATATTTTATTATTTGAAATCTTCGAGTTATTGAGATCTATGCACCGAAAGTGGGCCTATTTTCATAGTTTTTGCGAGGAGAGGCTACGGAAAACTATATTTTTTGAATTAAAAGTATATTATTTTGAAGAAAAAGAACCCACATTCCATAGACACTGGTTTTCTGGTTCATTTGGTATGCTTAAAATATGTTAAACTTTGACGGATAAACCAGAAAATGAACCGGGACTAGTCCTATTTTCCTAATATTTTGACGCGTTTCGTAAATGCGTCCTTAAGGTATAAATTTAGTTCTCTCCCAACTAGCACACAAGCTGCATATACAGTGTTTGTACAGCAATTATGCTGTATATTAGCTGTTTAAGGGCTATCAATTTGTAATAAATTTCCCGACGTTTCGACCGGATTGCACCTGGTCGTGGTGGCGGGCAGACTGACTACGCGATAAATACCCGATAATCCAATATAGTGATAAAGTTTGATTCGATTATTGTAAGCCGTGGGGTGCCGGCAGTAGAATGCTACCCCTCCTCTCATACCCGTGGATGCAGTAAGAGCCTGCTAAGGGATACCTCCGGAAAATGGGCAGCAGCGTCTTTCCGTGTACCTATCAACATACCATACTGCGCTCGCCAACCCGCCTGCCAAGCGTGGTGAGTATGGCAACTACCCCTCATGGTCCATGGTCAAGATCCATGAGGGAGGCCGGTGTTCAGTAGTGGACGGTTTACGGCTGAAATGATGATGATGATTGTAAGCCTAAACGTTAGTTGTTTTTTTTTGTAATTTGTGACGCGTCAATAAGGTCCGCACTGAATAAAGTATTTTTTGATTCTTTGATCTGAATTTCCTTTAGTCTACCTACATTGAAACTGAAATCGAAAAACATTTATTCCTTTCACAAAAACAGGATATACATGATACACAAATTAGGTAAAGCAGTACTATGGTAAAAACAAAAGAAAAGACAAATATAATAACATGAAACAATTATGAAGAAAGGACAGAATAAAGAAAACTTAGTATATCCTTAAATCCTTAATATAATTATAATAATTCATCTACCTACATTATATAAATTCTATGACTTAGAGAAAATAATAAATAACCAATACAATGATAAACAATAAATTAGGGTACCTACTACTGGCTGGTCTGGGCTGATAATGTGTACCAAAAAGGAGGCAGACTTAGCTTTTTTTTCAGTCTACACTAGTACATGTCGTTTTTTCCTTAGTTTTATTCGCATTTGTTTCTACTGTGCTGAAGCAGTGATCGATAATTTATTTTTACAAGTCTAGAGCTTAGTTAGAACGAGACGCTCAATGTTTAAGCAACACAAACAGTTATAAGCTAAAATATAATTAGGTTAACCTAAAGGCTACATTGATAATTTTGTACAATTTCTGACCTTTATAAATAAATGATTTTTATTTCAAGAATCCAGAATCAAGAATCAAAAAATACTTTATTCAGTGCGGCCGCATGGACCTTATTGACGTGTCACAAATAACAAAATAAAACAACACAAATAAATAGAATAAAGCACATAATTGAATCTGCTCACTTTAGATGCCACGCGATCTATTATTACTTATTATTATTTCATTCTCTCATAACCTACGGAAGATGGGCAGCAGCGTCTTCTCGTGTATCAACATCCCGTACTGCGCTCGCTAACCCACCTGCGAAGCGTGGTGATTATGGCAACTTCCCCTCATGGAAATGATTATTATCTTGATCTTGATTGAGTCTGAAAGCTGTGTCACATACATTAGGAGTTATTCGATTGAAGTACAATCGAATATCTCAACAGAATACCCGCAAGACCGACGCGACCGTTGCATTTGTAGTTCGTAGTTCCTTGGAGGTATAGTGTGCGTCTATCATCTAGCACAGTGATTCTGGTACTTTTGTTTGCACTGGTTTGTTTACTGGCAAAATATGTGCAGAGCATGTATTTTTCTATAACTGGAAATCCATGAGGGAGGCCTATGTCCAGCAGTGGACGTCCTACGGTTGAAATGATGATTTATTTTTCAAAAAGATATATTATCTAGAAAAAAATCACCAATCGCCTTTTTAAAACACGTAATCTAAGATAAAAGCCTTAAATATAATTTCCCTAGATATGGAAGTGGTAACTTTCACAGATTCTGAGATAAATAACGATTACGAACTACGAATTTGCCTAATGCGCACTCTTAACCTACTATAGGTAATCTAAGACCTTGACGGGCGAAGGTCCGCCTGCGATGATGCAAGAGGATTCGATTCCCGCCTCGGGTCAAATGTCTGTTCGGAAGATAAATGTTCAGGGTATTCTGGTAGATGGTTTATCTATAATAAAAAGTATCATTTGTGTGAAGAATGAAATAAGCATATTAGTCATCTAATATCCATAACACAAGGTAACCTTAAATTGAGACAAGATGATGCTGTGTGCCGCCGTGGGGTGCCGGCAGTAGAATAATACCCCTCCTCTCATGCCCATGGATGCAGTAAGAGCCTGCTAAGGGATACCTCCGGAAGATGGGCAGCAGCGTCTATCCATGTATCAACATCCCATACTGCGCTCACCAACCCGCCTGCCAAGCATGGTTAGAATGGCAACCACCCCTCATGGAGATCCATGAGGGAGGCCTATGTTCATCAGTGGAAGTTTTATGGCTGAAATGATGAATGATGATGATGTGTGAATTGTCCGGCATTATTTATTTTATTTATTCTTGATGCAAACAGTTTATTGTAAAATAATATAAAAAGTTACATAAGTAATGCTCGTTACCTTCATGGTGAAGTTGCAGAAACCAGCTCATGATCTTGGAGTTCCATGAAAGCGGGGTCTGTCCAGCTGTGGATGTGGAAAGCAGTCCTAGAGATGATAGTGATAGTCTGAGTAGATTAATGGCCGAGCTATGTGGCGAGCACTGTATCCAATTCAGTCGAGCATTGCTAGTAGTTTCTGAGAAACTGCATTGGTGTGCTTTTAAGTGAAGTCGAAAAGTTCAAACCAATTGAACATTTGCTTGAGATGATACTGTAGTGTGCTGGGAAACCTTCTATTTTAACATATTTGTGAACGCTGTATGAAAATTCCGGTATTCATCATAATTGAAAAATATTCTTATTATGAATGCAAACGAAGTTTCAAAAGTGGGTTTACAAGATCATGTGTATCATATGGGGATATCATATGAGATGAGATATCATAGTGTTGTGCCGTGCGCAAACGTTAACTAATAAGTTAGCGAAAGATCCAAAAAGGACCGGTGTGCGAGCGGCCGAAAGAGTCCAAAGGTCACGCCTTATTGTTTTCGACAGAAACACGTGAAGTTTCTAGACAAACCGGTTTTGAAACAATAGTGCGGGTTGTAAATAAAGTTGAAAAAAGTTGTTTACTTGTCTTTTGTTGTCCTGTCTCTATTGTGTGTGAATCTAGAAACTTCGGCGACTAGAATCTTCTTTATATGCGATATAAATAAGTGAGCGTGTTTGTCGAGCGGACAGTCTTGATTTGGAAGTGAACAGTGCGATATATCCGAGTGAATACAGTGATTGTGTACAAATGCTATTGTGTTCACTGAATAGTTGACAAGTGTGTATAGTGATGATCAGTGTTGTTCAGTGAAGAAGTGTTCTAGTGAGAATCTGCTGTGAGATTATTATTGGTGTAATCTGTGATTAAAGTGTTTATTTTCGTAAAATTAGACTACATTATTTAATCCCGAACCCCAGGTCGTAACAATATGTGTGATCTGTACTAATACTATAAAGCTAAAGAGTTTGTTTGTTTGATATGAAAATGGTCTGCGATAACATAAGTCTATCTTTTAAGGTTGATTCACTTAAATCTTTATGGTGCACGTAAAGGGATCAACCTTAAAATATAGACATTTGCTATCTCAGACTTTTCAGGACTTTTTAAGGGGAACAATTCCGTCATACTTGGTAGCTGCATAACTTTAACCGTTTACGCAGCGCATGTAACAGAAGCTCTCAAAAGGTACAATTTCGCTTATGCAACATTTTTTAATGATGCTCCGGTCCTATTAGTATAAACATAATTGGGCTATCCATTACGGAAAGATAGTCGGAGTAGTTTTAACTGATGTGATCTTAAATTAAATTAAGCTGTTTATTTGCATAACATATATAGATCGATAAACTCTTTATTGTACATTCACCATAAAACAATAATTTATGTTATGCCTGTTTCTGTTATTTTTTTGTGAGTAGTTAATATTAATTTTTGTTGGTAGTAATGAGTTGAGAATTTTGATTTTCCATGCGTATCAAACCGTTTCTGATGGAAGGTCAGCGTTACGCTTTAGGCTCAACATAGTGCCGCTTTTCTGTTAATGTTTTTTCTTAGTTTAACTTTTTATTTTGTTACTTTCTCTTTCTTTTTGTGTCTTTTGTTTTGTTATGTGTTGAATAAGTTATGAATATTATAAATACATGTTTTAGGATTATAGAAAGTAATTCTACTTCTCTATAATATGTATCTCGTAGTTCCTGAGATAAGCGCGTTCAACCAAACAAACACATTCTTCAGCTTTTTAGTATTAGTACCTATAAATGATGGCACAGTACCCGCGGTGCGCGAGTGCGACTCGCTCTTGGCCGGTTTTATTTACTTTCTATGGTTTACCTCCAATGCAATGTTAAACTTTCTAGCAAAGCTAAGCTTTTTTTGTAAAGAATGCTGCAAATAAAAAATGCGGGAAAATAAAAAAGAATTACGCAATAAAATCCTGTATTTCAAAACTGATACGTTAACAAATCACAAAACTTTAACAAAACCTATTTCTTTTCAAAAACAACATGAATGGCAAATATAACAAAACCAGTATTTTCATGCAGCCAACTTCCGAATTTCACACAGTCTATTTGACTTTCAAACGATTGACCCCTTTGCGGGATTGTAACGTAAAATATACAATGGACTAAACCGCAGAACACTTTATAGTACCTGCATTAGAATAAGCTGCCGTGGGGTGCCGGCAGTAGAATGTTACCCCTCCTCGTCTTTGGTTGCAGTAAGAGCCCGCCAAGGGATTCCTCTGAAAGATGGGCAGAAGGGTCTTTCCGTGTATCAATATCCCGTACTGCGCTCACCAACCCGCCTGCCAAGCGTGGTGAGTATGGCAACTACCTTACATGCAGAACCATGAGGGAAGCCTGTGTTCAGTAGAGGACGTTTGAAATGATGATGTTTAAAGTACTTGTGCCAGGTCGTTTCGCGCTTCAATAGCCACATTTAATTATTATTTATTTTTGGTGGCAATAATATCATCGGAAAAAAATGTCAAAGAATAGATAAAAACCAGTATATAGCTATACATTATTCCGAAGTCTGCTCTATCAAAGGAACAACAATCTAACATACTCCACGAGATTTCGTCGATTTGTCAAGATCACGAGCAAACTTGCTCTGTATTTCATCCGGCGGATGCATTGCAAACGGCTATTACGATTTCCGATATTTTCCTATTTCCTTCGAGGCCTATATATAGAGTATGTTTTAGATTGTTCATATTACTTAGTAGTTATATAAGTTTATATCTTAAGGTCCAACTAGTCGCGGAGGCAAAGTCGTCAGTGAGCGCGGCCTAAATGTATGCTATCACCTGACATAGTGTGTTTACCCGCGCGCTAGAATGAAATGCACAATGATTCATTCCTAAACCGACCGCGCAAAAATATGTGAATAGACTTTTAGCACAAGGGTCATTCATTATAGAAAAACTTGAGTGTAATCTTTTCAAAATAACATTTATTTAAACTTTTGAATAATTAAACTATGTCGGAACGGCATTTATTTTTGAGTTTTCTTTCTCCTTATATTATTTAGTTTCGTCCAAAGTTGGGCGTGTGATTGTGCGTTGAAAATCTGTGTTGAAATACGATTAGAAGCTTGTATTTTTGAAATAAATACTTTTTTTACGGTTTGGGGTGTAAACAAACATAGATTATGACGAGATAAATTAATATAATCCTTAGTGTTGGATGGTTAACGTCAAACAGTGGAGTAGTTACCCTTCCACGTTTGTATGGAAAGATGAGCGACTCGTTCATCCTTAAGAGACTCACTAGCATGCGGACAAACAGCTAACGGATTTGCAAGTTTACTTTTCTGTATGTAATAAATACATAAAAAACACATAAGAATAGGAATAAGAATAAGAATAATTTTTATTCAAAACTCAACTTAAAAAACAGTTTAGATGCGTAGGTAACAAAAATAAAATTAAAAGACTTAACATTTAGCTTATTCTAAATAATACAACTTTTTAGTTAGTCTACCTACCAATGAGTGAATGCAAGTGAGCATCATCGCAAAAATGTCGGTACCTAAACAGTTTAGGTGTCAATACTTTCCGTGCTAGTCAAAAGACTGTGTTACGGCAAAGTAGTGATTCCCGCCCCATATAAATACGGATCATGGATCTCCATGAGAGGTTTAGCAATTTAATTTATATTTCTGATAAGTCTGGTTTGTGTCCCTGCCTATTTGTCTGCCTATCCGTATGACTGTATATCACTAATCATCGTTTTTAAACCTTAAAAATCTATTCAGTAATCTTATGCCTCTAGTTTTTCGTTAACTTAATCGACCACAATTCATTTGAAATAGCAATAAAGCTAGGTGCGTGTCAGGCCAAGCGTTTTGCAGAGTTCCGTAGTTATCTGTTGTTAAGATTTAGGGTTAAATTATATATTTTAGGGAAAAGACCTCTGAAATACAAACTGAAATTACAAATCTGAAAAAAAATCATGATTGTTGTTTTACCATGAACATAACGTATCAAACATAGTTACATACGAAGATCGCAAGTGAAATAAAAGCTTGTGAAAAAATATTATTACATGTAAAGGCCTTACTTTACTATACAGAACCAATAATATCCACCCATACTCTGTACATCGACCGGCCAGTATGCCGTCCACAGGTGATTGCTCAAAGTCCGCCCGCAAGCCAACCTGCCATATTGCAATCGGACACCTGGGACACTTCGAATGCAAGGCATTCTAAGTCAAAGTAAAAAGGGGTTTATTCAATAGAACAAAAAGCTACATAGAATAGTCAATTTACAAATAAATCCGGGCAAGAGCGAGTCGGACTCGCGCACCGAGGGTTCCGTACAATATAATATATGATAAAGTCAAAAACTATACGGCTTAAAGCAAAACAAAAAACTGTTTATTAATGTGCAAATGAATACCTTTCATATGATACCACTCACGATACATACCCTTATATCCGAAGTTTGCAGAGATAAACTTCTGAAACTTTTATTGTTAATAGGAGTGTATGTAAAGATTGTAGGAAAATTATAACCAATTGTCTAATTGGCTTTAGGAAAAAAATCCTTTAGAAATCATCGAATGTGTAATAAATCTACATTAGTTCCGCTATCAGTCAAGAGATGGCGCTGTCAAGGTTCTCCAACAAATATAAACCGCCCATGTCATATATTATATTGTATGATGGCACGGAACCCTCGGTGCGCGAGTCTGACTCGCTCCTGCCCGATTTTTTTTAATAAAAAGTTTTGCGGGGTTTAAACTGAAACCTAAATATAATAGAAGAGAGAAGAGGCAAAATGTAATTTCATACCAGTTGTCTATTCTATGTGATTTGCATGCTTTAATTTGATTGTTTATTTATTTATTTTAATTTACTGGTATAAATTTCATGGTTATTATATTAGTTCTATTGTTATTAATTTTGTATAACATATTTTAACTGTGTTTCTTTATTTAATGTCGATATCCGCGTTTTCGAAATGTTCCTTACGGAAGACCAGCGTTGACTGGCCCTGCAGCCCGCATTATGCTGAGCAAGGACCCTTTTGCAGCGACAAACCTAGATCATAACTTTATTAAACCTGATTGTAATGTTTGTTTTGTAGTTGCAAATAAATCATTATCTTTCTATCAACATTCTACTGCCGGCACCCCACGGCACAGCCTAGGCATTCCTTATTTATGTTGCTCCCCTAACAACAGGGTGGCTTTATTAAATTCTCTGCGTAGCGCTGTTTATCGTGCGGTTATTAGGTTATCTATTTTCTTTTGATATACGCGATGTTCCTTTTCGCCTTCGGGTGCCGGCAGCATGGTCAGTACTCGGAGATGCACGAGGGGCTATGTCGATGATGATGATACTGATTGTTCCACAACGTATGTACATTCTAATTATAAAGCTTCTATAAAATCTCTCCAGTGCTAGCCCTGGATTGCAACTTGTTACAATTAATAATAGCTACCTGTAAGTTTGGGGAACTTTCGGATTTCATTACTGGGGTTAAGGCTCTTACAAGGACCGATCACGATACGATAGTCAAAGATTTAAATCGTTCGGTGCGCCCTCACCGTTATGAGACGGCGCCATTTTGTTTCCACATGAAACGCTCACTCATTTTGAATCAGTGTAAATTAATTAAACACAGTGTTATCCGGACGTGGTGTGTGTTATTTCTTTCACAAAAGTTCGTGTAACATGATTGCATAATAAATGGTAACAATAACAGTTTGGTTTATTAGCAAAATCAGTGTGCGTGCGTCGGCATTTTTTTTAATATATAATATATCAAATTAAGGCAATCCCACAGCTTTTGGTGTCAGGGCACGTCTAACGATTTCAGTCATTGACGATAGTAGTTAGCCATGCCAGGTTTCAACTTATTATTTTGTGAATATATCAAGCGCCTACCTGTAGGTCTACCATGAGTTTTCACAATCTATACTCGCTAGCGACTGTAGTAAATAAAATGTATGAAAACTTGTACAGCGCCTCTAGCGGACAGTTTGGTACTAAAATACGCAGTAAACTACACTACAGCGACTGTAGTTTGGGCTTAATTTGCTCAGAATTTGGTACCATGAGTTACAAATCTGACAGATGTCATAGTAACGTACTATTACTACTGTAGTAACGGCAGGCGATCTAACAGCGACAACTCATGGTAGACACACTGTTGCCATTATTAATATTAAGCAAAAAAACGGCAAAAAACACTTTTAGTGTATGGGAGCCCCCTTGAAAACTTATTTATTTTATTCTGTTTTTAGTATTTGTTGTTATAGCGGCAACATAAATTCATAACGCACGCAACCAAAGCTCTCAAACGGACTACAAACATCTTCCGGTCATGCTACATAATTATTTGCTGTGTTCCGGTTTGAAGGGTAAGGTGGCTGGGGAAATTACGGGCACATGAGACCTTACAATTCTCTGTCTCAGGGTGCCGGGCGCAATGCAATTTATTTATTTTATTTTAATAACACTGTAATAACCAATTAAATTTATTAAAATGATAACCAATAACAAATTAATTAATTATTATTCAACTAATTTCATTAGTACTACATAATATTATACAGCTTAAGCAATTGTAAAAACAAATACCAGTATAGGTAAGCAATGCAGCATTGGTCACGTGATTAGTTATCTTATCACCGCGGTTTCGCAGTTGTTACAGGCCCCTTTGGACTTACACAACTATGTGAACTGGTTGTTCATTACTTGAAATGGTATTTATTCTGCTTTGACCCGCTGAGTGAGCTGCTTACCATCTATTTGTCACTATGTCGCAGAATATTTAACTGGGTAGGTACTCCTAGATTAAAATTAGAAATAAGTCAGTTTTTTTTACTATAGATATTTTTAAGTTTAGTGTGTGTGTCTAATAAATGCATTTCTTTCTTTCTTAAAAAGTATAGGTAGGTATCCACTTAACATCGGCTGGGCCTTCGGCTTGTCTCGTCATTTAGTAGTATAAAAAAAGTTAAGATACATAGACTGAAGGTAGCCCATCTTCAGGAGGGGATACCTCCATACTGCATCCACGGGCAAGTGAGAAGGGGCCACATTCCACTGCTGGCGCCCCACACGTCGTATCATATCCATCTAAAAGCTAAGGAACTTTAAGAAGAGTGATTGGGGAAACTCCCGAAAAAAGCTTAATTAAAATCTATAGGGTGGTAATGGAAGGGCTCACATATTAGGAGGTTAACAAAATATATTTGTTTTTGTGGGTATCTGCGTCACATTGAACGAGATCATCATCATCATCACTACCACCACTACCACCATCATCATCATCATCATCGTCATCATCATCATCATCGTCATCATCATCAGCATCATCATCATCATCATCACCATCATCAACATCATCTCAGTCGTAGCACGTCCAGCCTGGACATAGGGTCATGGATTTCATAGTATATAATCATGAGGCCGCCTAAGTGCTAAATGTAGTGCCATACTACGTTTAGCAGGCGTGTTGGCGAGCGAAGTACGGGATGTTTATGTGTATAAACATCAGCAACAAGCAGCGTCTTTCCGTGTGGAAAGACGCTGCTGCCCATTATCCGGAGCTATCCATAAATTCATTATTTTTCCTATCATGTATATTTGTTTGTTTGTATCTTCCAAATGGTTTTTTTGTTTTTATTGAATTAATTATTGAATGAATATATTGTATTTTTATTATTGTTAATTTTACTATTTCGAGTGATTAAATTAATTTATCTTATTCAAAAATTAATGTAATAATAAGTAAATTGTATTATTAGTGTATATTCATACGCTTGTAAAGGCAAGTTTCGGCAAAATGTTTATAACTCCAAGATCTGATTGTTTACACCTGAAATCTTTGAATAAATGATTATGAATTATTTATTTATTTAACTTTTATTAAAACGGTACAACCAATAACATTAATTAAACAAAAACAATCATCAATTATGAATTATGGCTGGATGGATTGCGACAATCCTGGTGGCGGCGTTTTGTGGCCCGTATACTTCGGCACTTGTCAACCATCGTGTATCAACATTCCATACTGCAATCGCCAACCCGCCTGCCAGGCGTGGCGAGTATGGCAATATGGCAGTGCACGTAAACAGCAGTTCTATGGCTGAGACGATAAGGCGGGAATTGAACTCGCTAAAGAGTGCCGTGGGGCAGTAGAATGTGTCCTGTCTTGCCTGTAGATGCAGTAAGAGTCTACTAAGGGATACCTCTGGAAAATAGGAAGCAGCGTCTTTCACATCCCGTACTGCGCTCACCAACTTGCCTGCTAAGCGTGGTGAGTATGGCAACAACCCCTCATGATCTGTACTTGGATTTCCAAGTCCATTAGGGAGGCCTTTGTGCAGCAGTGGAAGTCCTACGGCTGTGAAGATGATGATGATTAAAGCAACTGCAAAAGTCGTTTATATAGTTAACATTTCTAACAATAACCATTGAAATTTCAGCCATTACTTTTTCTGACAAGACGCAGCGTGGCATGTTTTCTGTTACATTAAATCTAATCGAATCATGTATTGTTTTTGCTGACTGCCAAATAGAGTTAGGTCTGGCTTAAGTGATTGCATGAGTTTTGTTACACGCAATTTTTAACCCACTTTAATAAAAGACGGAGGATCTCTAGTGGTCTGAATTGTTTTTTCTAAATCTTTGTTAAGAAGGACTCTGTCGTTTATGAACAGGGTTGGAACATTTTTGAGTTTGAATAGACAGACACATTGTCAACAATTAAGCGCAATTTCTTTCAAAGCACGATTCTGATGATGACTCGTCTGTATGTATTTTAAACTTTGTTACTTCAGAACTCAGTGGTATCAACCGTATTGGAAATTTATTAATAAAATGGTACAGCTACATTAGAAATCCAAACAACTGAAAGCTTAATAATCATTCATCGTCATCATAATCATCTCAGCCGTAGGACGTCCACTGCTGGACATAAGCCTCCCTCATGGATCTGCAAGTACTGATCATGAGAGGGTTGTTGCCATAATGCGCTTGGCAGGCGGGTTGGCGAGCGCAGTACGGGATGTTGATATACGGAGAGACACCGCTGCCTACCTTCCGGAGGTATCCCTTGGCAGTCTCACTGCATCCATGGGCAAGAGGCCACATTCTACGGCACTCCACAGCACAGTTAAATTTATAATCGTATTAAATAAGTTTCTGCTTATTCGGACCGACAAAACACCTATTATGTAAGTGTTATGTATGGATCCTGCTCATACTTGCCTGCTTTATTCTGAGAATAAGGTTGACTAAGTGAGGGTAGTTGTACACTTTTTGTGATTGCCAATTTGCCAGTCTGTAACTTGCTACCTAGCACAATACACGTAGTTACTGAATTACTGTGTTTTATTGGACATAACAGTGGCGACTTGGATTAAAAGTGAAATATGGCGATCAAATTAGTGATATTTGGAGAATTCAACGGAAAATCGGACAACTGGGACACTTACATCGTGAGACTAAAATATTGCTTTGAAGCAAATGGTATCGACGACGACGCTGTGAAGAGGGCAAATTTTTGTACAGTTTGTGGTGTTCAGACATTCGAAACACTTCTTGCTTTGATAACGCCACGAAAATCGAGTGGATGTATCTTTCGAGGAAATAGTGGAGATATTAACTAAACATTACAGTCCGAAGACCAACGAAATATCAATGTCGTATAAATTTTACAAACGCGATCAAGGGGAAGACGAAACATCATCAGAGTATATCGCACAGCTACGGAAGATCAGTACCGACTGTAATTTTCCAAATTTGGAACGCATGCTGCGAGACAGGCTCGTGTGCGGCATGAGGGATCGCGCGCTGCAGTACGACCTGTTGAAACGTGATCGCCTGCAGTACGCCGACGTCGTGGACGCCATGCTGTCCGCCGACAGCGCGGGGAGGGACGCGCGCATGATGCACGCCGCGACATCGCCGCCCGACACCGCGCCCGCGGCGTCGCGAGCGCCGGAGCCGATGGAGGTCAACGCACTCAAAACCAAAGCGGACATTCGACTTTGCTACCGCTGTGGAGACAAACACGGCGGTGAATGTCGTTTTATCAACGCGGTGTGTCACTACTGCAAAAAGATGGGCCATATCGAGAAAATCTGCACCGCTAAGAAGAAAAACAGACCCGGAAAAGTCAACTATGCGGACGACGACACCAACGAGAACATTAACGGCTTCTACAGCGTGGGTGCTGCAGGGGTCGGGGGCGCGCGCGTGCCTGCCTTCGTGGTGCGCGTGGCTCTGGCCGGCGTGCCCGTCGACATGGAGGTGGACTCCGGCGCCGCCTTCTCGCTGCTCAACGAGCGCACGTGGGCGCGCCTGCCGCGCGGCGCGCGCCTGCGCCCGCTGCACACCAGGCTGCGCACGTGGAACGACTCGCGGGTTACGGTGCTAGGACAAACTACAATTCCGGTGATGTATAGAGACATTAGACGTGACCTTAACATAGTGGTAGCTAAAGGTGCGGGCCCGAATCTGATTGGACGAGATTGGTTCGAAGCACTGGCTATTTCTGTGAATGTGGACAAAACTCTAGACGTTGACATTAGTGCGACTGAGGGTGCGGTAGGAAAGTATGGTGAGGTTTTTAAAGAAGAACTCGGTACGTACCGGCAAGACTCAATTGCGCTTCAAATTAAATCGAACGCATCAGCTACATTTTTAAAAGCTCGACCGGTGCCCTATGCTATCAAAGATAATATAGAAAATGAGATACATAGTTTGGTAGGTTATAGATAATGCTCTTAGGCCAGTATCTTTTTCAGAGTGGGCGACTCCCTTCGTTCCTATCATTAAAAAAAGGTGCGGTACAACTTTATGGAGACTACAGAAACACGGTAAACCAAGAGTCGGATATATATCCGATGTCCACTGCTAGTTAAGTGTTCTCTAAATCTCGATAGAACATACACTCACGTTGTCACGGACGCGACAATGCGTCTAACTTTGAACACATGTATCTGTGTATCTTCACACTGTACACACAGTAGCGATTAGCGTGAAGGCGCGTCCAGGTATTTTCCCATAGGTGGATGACAGCGCTTTAGGCGGGCGTGCGTGCGTAGAACCATGCCAGAGATGACATACTTAGCGGCTAGACAGTGCAGGCAGAGAAGGCAGGTTTACGGCTCAACGACAATAAATATCTGGGTTTATACATTTTTTACGAAAGGTTCGTACCTACCTCACAAGGATACAATTCTCGAGCCTCTACATAGAGTGCTCGACGAGTATCGGACATCAGAACCACAACTATGTGACGTACTGCTCATAGCCAAGGCTCCCGAGGACTTGACAATTGGTAATGATCAATTAGCAGCAGCTACAAAGCGCGATAAAGTACTCGGGTAAGTCATCACTATGCGGTTGGCCAGCTAGAGAATCAGACGATGAACTGCGTCCATACTGGTTGCATCGCGCTAAGCTGTCTGTGCATGATGGATGACTGCATCCTCCTAAGCTGTCGCGTGGTGGTGCCTCCATCGCTGCGTGAAGCTGTTTTGCGTGCTTTACATAAAGCACATAGTGGCATTGTACAAACAAAGTCACTAGCCAGAAGATGGTAAAATAGTCAGTAGACATACATTTATTTAGAAAACAAACATACATTATACACAGCACCTCAGTCACAACACACAACTAGCTAACATCCAAGAACAGGAAAGTAAAGTAGATACAGAGGTTGTAGGGGAAAACATAGAACAAGAGCAGTCCATGGATAATGTATCTACTAGTAATGAAAACAAACTAATAATAGATATACCACATCCACAGAATGGGCAGAAATGCTAGGAATACCACCGAGCCAGGTTTCTTAGATGGAAGAGTAAAAAATAAGTAGGTTATGCATAGCAGGTCTTTCCTATACTCGGAACTGTAATTTTAGGTTATAAGTTTGTTTTGACTGTACAAAGAATATATTATTTCTTTTAAGTTTGTATTGTTGTACTTTTTATATTTTGTTTAATTTAAGGTATCTTTAAAATTGTTATTAGTTTGCTTCTGTTTTTATTTATTATACTAATTGAATTTCTGTTTACATACTTGGGGGAAAGGTACATATGTTATGTATGGATCCTGCTCATACTTGCCTGCTTTATTCTGAGAATAAGGTTGACTAAGTGAGGGTAGTTGTACACTTTTTGTGATTGCCAATTTGCCAGTCTGTAACTTGCTACCTAGCACAATACACGTAGTTACTGAATTACTGTGTTTTATTGGACATAACAGTAAGTTTGTGCAGTGCACGAACTATAACTCCACTGAACTAGTTGCATAACTATGTTACAAGCTACCTGTCTGCTTCAATCCGTATGCTCACCTATCATAAAAATAAAATATCTGAATGAACAACAAATATTTTATTTTAGAAATTCAGGACAAGCAACAGCTAGTATAAGTCTTAAAGGTAATTATAGACATCATCATTTCAGCCAGAGGACGTCTACATAGACTTTCCTCATGAACTTCGAAGTATTGCGACTGGAAGCGGCCTGTATCCACCCCCGCATACCTTACCAGGTCTTCTGCACTTGTTGGTGGACGTCCTACGCTGCGCTTGCCGGTCTGTGGCCTCCATTCGAGAACCTTTCGGCCTCATCAGACATCTGTTCTGCAAGCTACATGACCTGCCCATTGCCACTTCAGCGTGCTAATCCATTTGGTTATGTCGGTGACCCGAGAGAAAATTATAGTAACTGGGGGCTAATTAAAGGTTTTTAGAGATATTAAGACAAAAGCAAATCCTATGTACAACAGTGCTTTTGAAATCTAACTAAAATGTATAAGTTTAAAGTTTAAAAAGTTTATTCAAATAATCAATGTAACATTACAGATTAACCAAAGCGTTACACGTTAAATCTTACACTCATTAAACACACATATTAAATAAATATTATTAAAACAACACACACAAAAGAAATACAAAACATAAAAAACAAAAGAAAAACAGAAAAATCTAATTAAAACAGGTGGCTAGGAAAGATTATTTACAATTCTATACTTTCACAGTAGCTTTGACATACTCTAGAAATTATATTTATATTATCATGAAATAAATCTAAATCTGGCTCGATTTTCATAATTGCATTGAAATGGTTCTGAGCGCGGCAGATGGGGGATTGTTGGCGTGCAACCGTGCGTGGGGGTATGGGGGCGAATAATGGGACTAGTCTGGGACGGAACCTGGCGCGCTGCTCAGGTACCCAGAGCCGACTCGCTTCCCTAACTAAGTCAGGACTGTCTACTATTCCCCTTAGTATACGAATAACTGTGAAAAGCTGATCGCACAGTCTGCGTGTCTGGAGAGAATGAAAACCAAGTGTCCCTTGTAGGTATTTAGTAGGGTACAAATACGGGTAATATCCATGAGAGTTCCTGTACAAGAAACGAAGAAAACGTTTCTGGACTTTTTCCAGCATTAATGCATATGTCATCTCGTGGGGATTCCATATGCATGAGCTACTCTCTATTTTGGAGCGTACTAATGCGGTGTATAATGCCTTTATAGCGGGGACAGATGTAAATTCCTTACAGTTTCGTGTTACGAACCCAAGACGTTTGAAGCAAGTTGTTGTAACTCCACGGACGTGCTCGTGAAATGTAAGTTTGGGATCGAACACTACACCGAGGTCCTTCACAGTGTGACACCTTGTTATTGGTTTACCATTAAGCTCATAGCTCCATGTCATCATTTGATGTGCACGTGAATAGCTCAGCACTTGACATTTCGTAATGTTTAGATAAAGTTCGTTCTTTTCACACCAGCTCATTATAGAGTTTAGGTCAAACTGTAGTGTAATGCAGTCCTGCAAGCATGTTATTGCCTTGACTATTTTTAGGTCATCTGCATATAACAAGCAACTACTGTTAGAAAGACAGTTTGGGAGGTCGTTTATCATTAAGGAAAATAGAAGTGGTCCAAGAGAAGACCCTTGGCTGACGCCTGAACGCGTATGAAACGGTTTTGAGTCATAACAGCCTAAGCGCACGAATTGACTACGGTCGCGAAGATAGTCTGCGAAAAGCTTTAAGAGTTTGGTGGAGAATCCCATGGCACCCAGTTTTTCAAGAAGAATATCATTACTAACCCTGTCGAACGCTTTTTTAAAGTCTAGATAGATCACGTCGACTTGTTTGTTGTTGTCTAATTTTTGTGAGATGTTATCCACAAGGGTAAGTAGGTTCGTATTAACTGATCGTCTCTTCCTGAAAGCATGTTGGGCGTCACTAAGGTGTGGTTCGATCTGCTCGTAAATCTTAGTGTGAATAATGCTTTCAAAGAGCTTCCCAAAACAACAGAGTATTGCTATGGGCCGGTAGTTTTCTGACTTTGTTTTATCCCCAGATTTAAATATTGGTGCTACTCTAGATTGTTTCCATTGGATTGGATATGTGCCATTATTAAGAGATAGATTAAATATATGGTTTAAAGGTGCAGCGAGTTGTTTTTCAAATGCCTTTACTACATAATGGGGTATGTTATCGGGGCCTAAAGAACTTTTTGGCTTTAACTTCCGTATATGATAAACAACATCAGCTATAGATATATTATATATATTAACTAGACTATTGTTACCAACTGCCCTAGATCCTCCATCAACATTCAGGACTGGCACCTGGGGTATAAAAACATTGCTAAAACAGTCAGCGAAGGCGTTTGCGGCTGCTCGGCCACTATGTTTTTGTTCCTCATGCATTATACATGGTTCAAAGCCACCTTTAGTTTTTAGTCCCGAGATGTGCTTCCAAAATGATTTGGGGTTTTTTCTTAAATCATCCTGCACATTCCGAATATGTTGATCGTATAACAGAGATATATTCCGTTTAATATGTGCTCTGATAGCAGTGAAAAAGCTATACACGTGTTTGTCTTGACTAGCTTTCCACTGTTTATGTAAAATGTGTTTCAAACCAATGTTAGTTATTACAGCTTTAGTATACCATTTAGGGTATCGTCTAGCCGGTTTCCGAAGACGTTGTTTTTTGGGCACACATTGGTCGAAGCATGCGTAAAGGTGGTCATACAACATGTTCGTAGCTTTGTTAACGTCGGGTTCTTCCAAAACATTGGTCCAGTCTATTTCAGTAACTAGTTCATATAGCAGTTGAAAATCTGCTTTGCAAAAGTTGTAGTCTGTTTTGCTATCTATGTTACTAGGTTCTAGCTTATCAACAACTACGGCCCCCTCTAGCTGAAATGAGATATCTAAGGGAGGATGGGGTTTATCGACGCGTGGCACAAGACTCTCATCTGCCGTACCAACACACACTTCACGAACTTAGTAACTAGTAACAAAACAGCTAATTATATTGACGAACATTATGCCGAGGCCGGACATTTTGGTTAACAAATCAGAAATATCAAGAAACTAAAAAAAAAAAATCATGGTAAATATCCCCCAACTATTGGATACAGAGTTCACAACCATGATAGTTCAAAAGTTATGTCAATCCTTGGTCTAACAAAAACGCGGAGTTGTAAATGACGCCCACACCCAACTCCGTCCTGTCCTGTGCCATTATATGATAATGTTGGAGTATAATTTGTTTTGTGTCCTACTGGTTGCATGAATTTTACGCGTTATATCACACACATCCAGATCACTACGTAAAATAATTCAAATGCAATGGGACCTCATTGAAAGAAGTCGCTCGCTCGTTCCATGGTCGTGGCGACAACTAGTTTAAAAGATTTTACCTGTGCTAAATTTTAAAATCATCATTTCAGCCGTTGGACGTCCACTGCTGGACATAGGCCTCCCTCATGGATTCCCAGTTATTGCGGTTGGAAGCGATCTGCATCCACCGTCGACCTGCGGTCTTCACCAGGTCATCATCCAATCTTGTTGGTGGACGTCCCACGCTGCGCTTGCCGGTCTGTCTCCTCCACTCGAGAACTTTTCAGCCCCATCGGCCATCTGTTCTGCGCGCTATATGGCCTGCCCATTGCCACTTCAACATGCTAATCCGTTTGGCTATGTCGGTGACCCGAGTTCTTCTACGTATCTCCTCATTTCTGATTCAATCCCGTAGAGAAACCCCGAGCATAGGCCTCTTCATAGCTCGTTGAGCGACTCTGAGCTTATTCATGAGGCCAATCGTGAATGACCACGTTTCGGTTCCATATATCAAAATGTCAATTTTAAAATACCCGAAAGTAATGTCCTACTAGCTGGGTAAGGTATTCTTATCGTATTATCTTTTTAAATGTATTTTTGTTCGTGTCGAAGTTTTGTAATTGCAAACTATGAAAATAAATGAATGAATTTCTGAATTTCAAATGTAACCTTTGCAAGAGAGCAGTAAATAATAATTATATTCTATTCAATTCTATCCTTTGCACCACATTCCATTCATAATTGCATTTAGTTAGTATAAAGATGCCCGGACCGACAAAACACCTGCATACCTATTAGAGTTATTAGTGCCTGTGTGCTGCAATCTAGGACCACGCTGGGTCATAGATGAAAAAGATGGGACGTACGTTCAGAAAGGTTTGTCTGTGTTTATTATATTTTAGTATAGTTTAAAGAAGAAGAAACACATTAAAACATAAATATTTATTGCTAGACATTCTGTACCGCACCATCTTAATCAGGTCGGTTGGCCAAGTATATAATCCTGACTTTCAATACGACGGCTGTGGGTTCGATACCAGCCATGCATCAATGGATTTTTATTTCTTGAAAAAAATATGTGCACATCTAACACGTGCTTGAACGGAAAAGGTAAACATGGTGAGGAAACCCCGCGGCTAAGTCTGCTTGAGTATCGACCTGCTCTTCACTCTGATTAGTAGCCGACTAAGTTGGGAGGATGGAATAGGTTGGGGTCCTGACTAGCATAAATGGCAGGTATCGGTGCAGCATGCTCTTACTGCATCCCCGGTTATAATGTGTGTTAATAAAAATAATGTATGTTATGAACAATATAGAAATAAATAATATAAAAGGGTCTTTGTGTAACGCCCAAATAACAGATTTGTACTGCATAAGAAAGAATATACGATAAGTACTTATAATAAGCAAAATTTTTTTTTTACATCTGTCTTCCTTTCTGTCTTTTCGTTTTACCTAATCTCCAAAACGGCTAGACCGATTTAAACGCAAATTTCACTGGCAGATATCTGTTTTTATGATGAGTGTCTTAGGCAACTAACATTCTAGAAATATAATTCAGCGCAAAAAATAAACGCGATTAAAGCCGCGGGAAGCAGCGAGTTTGTTAATACCATAGGAGCTATTCACAAACGGCCAGATCATTCGGTCGTTAACGTTTTGCTTTGTATTGAAATATGAAAAAAAATCGTTTGAGTTGCCTGCGACGTGATAAAATGTATTCTGGCCAACATCCCTCACAGGAACTCGAACGAAAATCAACCTTACCTCTACGGTATAAAGTTTACATCAACGCATATAAAAGTTAGTTGGTCTAGCATTTCATCACTACGTAATACAAAGTACGAGCTGTAGGTTGGTAATGAAAAGTCGTTGAAAACTGAGTCTTAGGTGGGAGGGATAAGGTTCAAAGGTTTGTGTGAAAGTTTTGCAAGTTTCAACAAAGGCAAAGGGCTTTTTAATGAAAGTTCTCCAAGACGAATCTGTCTTTTCTTAAAAGCTTAGGATAATTTTTGTTTTGAAGTTCCAGGGTGGAAGTTTGGAGTTTGAATGTTTGGGAAATTTCGGCTTGACAAGTTTTGATAGAGTTTTTGTGCGCAATTGTTTTTATTTCATTTTTGCGAAGACCAGGCTTATTAGAAACATCCAACACTGACCAGATCTGTGTGATTTTGTATTCATCATCATCATTTCTGCCGTAAAACATCCACTACTGAACACAGGCCTTCCTCGTGGATCTCCATGAGGGGTACTTCCCATACTCACCACGCTTGGCAGGCGGGTTGGCGAGCGCAGCACGGGATGTTGATACACGGAAAAACGCTGCTTCCCATCTTCCGGAGGTATCTCTTACCAGGCTCTTAAGGGCATGAGAGGAAGGGTAACATTCTACTGCCGGCACGGCTTACCGAAGGTGAAGTATCGGTGAAAGGAATAAAATACTACGGTGCACTTTTAATCACTCCACTTACCGTTACAGACTGTTAGATCGCGAGAAGTAAAGCACATTTGCCGCCAAGGCTAAGATGCGAAAAAATTACCTACGTATTTCATCACATAGGGATTGAAAGGGGGACAACACGGTTCATAAGATCTCTGGTAAAGAGTAGGAAGCAATTACAAAACCATTAAGCCTTCCTCGCGATTTTCTTAGTGGTTATTGTTCTATTCTTCCGGCACTTTCAACCGTTTCGAAGAAATAAAAATCCATTGGTGCACGGCCGGTATCGAACCCGACCTACGGGTTTAAAGGGAGACGAACCACTCTGCCAACACGGTTCATAAGATCTCTGGTAAAGAGAAAGAAGCAGTAACATCCATTAAGCCTTCCTCGTGAGATTCTCATTGGCTATTGTTCCATTCTTCCGATACCTTCAGTCGTTTCGAAGAAATAAAAATCCCTTGATGCACGGCCGGTATCGAACCTACGGATTGAAAGGGGGGACAAACCACTCGGCCAACACGAAACATAATATCTCCGGTTGAAGGAAGCAGTAACAAATCTATTAAGCCTTTCTCGCGAGATTCTCAGTGGCCATTGTTTCGTTCTTCTACGTCACCTGTGAAACCTCCGATAACTTACGGAAACCCGTTAAAGCCGCGCTGAATTTACACTGACATGTAACGAACCGCCGTGGGGTGCCGGCAGTAGAATATTGTCTCTTCTCACTCGCCCGTAGACGCAGAAAGAATCTGCCAAGGGATAACTCCGGAAGATGGACAGCAGGGTCTTTCCGTACACTCACCATGCCTGGCAGGCGGGTTGGCAAGTGCAGTTCGGGATGTTGATACAAATATATATTTTAATTTTTTTTATATATTTATTTCTCTCACAACAAACCAAAATGATAATACATAGAAAGATAAAACTTATTCTATTTGAGTCGGTTTGCAGGAGACTGGTGCCTGAGATAGGTTAGGAAAAAACCTGTATTACAGGTCACCAGGTCCCTTCACTCCCCGGATTCAAAATACAAACTATAGAGGTAAAATACAAGTTATTTGAATATACATAAATGTAAATTTTATATAAATATATATTATACACACATAAAATACATATAATAACATTAATAAAATATGATGTTTTGTGTTTAACGAGTAGTATATTTGTGCTGTAGTGTGTCTGTTGTGTTGTGTTATTTAAACGCGAGTTATGTTAGTTAGTTACCCCCTGAGAACACCAAGCCCGTAAGAGTCTGGGCAACAGGAGGCAACGTGAGTGTAGAGTGTGTGCTATTATGTGTACCTATGTGAGGGCAGTTAAGTTTGTATTAACAAAGAGGTGACAAGAGGTTTTCAGTCTCTTCGTAACTGAGGGATTTCAGCCACGTGGTTACTACAGTTTTGCATTTAAATTTGGGCATTGGGTATATAGTTAAAATCGAGTTTACTTTATTATATATAAATGGGCCAAGGTAACATAAAAAGTTCGTTGATAATTTTGTGCGGAACGTGAGTGTAGGACAGACAGTCCCCTTTCTCCGCTTATCACTCACCAGAGCCGAGTCGTACACAATTTGGGAGTGTGTAGTGAGTAGGACTTGTAGTACGAAATACTGTCTGACAGAGAGGACATCCCATCTTGTATACAACTCAGCCGTGGGGAAGCGATAAGGGAGTCTGGCGGCCACCTTCAAGATCGCTCGCTGAGCCCTTTCTACTTCAATGAGGTTAGTCTTGGCAGCCCCTCCCCAAGATGTGACGCAATAGCCTATGATGCTTTGACAAAGAGCTTGGTACACCATCTTGGTAGTTTTGTTGTCACCTAGACGACTCAAAGCCTTAAAAATATAAATTAGCTTGCGCATTCTGCCAACTAGCATGTCAATATGCACTTTAAAGGACAAAGTTTGGTCTACGTATACGCCAAGATACTTTGTGCTGGTTGCACGTTGCAATGTAGGACATGTACAAGATAATAACGTTGGAGGGCAGCTATGGGCTATTAATGAAAAATTAGGTTGAGGTAAAAGATTTCTTTTAATGGCAAACGCAACGTAGTTTGTCTTCGCAACGTTTAGTGTAAGCACGTTACGCCTGAGCCATAAGCAGACTTTCGACAAACCGTATTGCGCTACTTCAAAAAGATTTTCCCAGTTATCGCTACTAAAGAAAAGAGCCGTGTCGTCTGCAAAGGTAAGTATTTCTCCGCTGTTTAGTCTTATATTGCAGAGGTCATTAATGTAGACCAAAAACAGCGAAGGTCCAAGGATACTTCCTTGCGGTACTCCATAGCAGATAGACAAATCCTCACTATGGAGTCGATCTATTTTCACTCGCTGATACAGGGAAAGACGCCCATCTTTCGGAGGTGCATCTTAGCAGGCTCTTACTGCATACACGGGCATGAGAGGAGGGGTAACATTCTACTGCCGGCACCCCAAGGCATAAACATGTTACGACCAAAGATTTAAATCGTTAGATGCGCCCTGACGCCAAAAACTGTGGCATCCCACTAATATTATAAAGCCGAAAGTTTGTTTGGATGGAGGTTTGTTACCCGCAAAAACTAGGCTACGGATTGAGCTGAAACTGCACACGTATTGATGTTGACCGGAATTAACGCATAGGCTACTTTTTGTTCGGGTACAACGCATGCGAAGCGGCGGGCAGAAGCTAGTCACACTAATATTATAAATATGGATACCTATTTTCAACGAATAATTAACGTGAGTAGAAAACCCGTTTAACATAACAATGAATAGTGTAACTCACGAATCATTTGCAAGTGAAATAATACTATAAAGCCGAAAGTTTGTTTGTATAATTTCTTAACTTTGTCTCATCATAATTATTGTTGTCTTAAATTATTGTAGATCACAATTCACATTAACATTTAAGATTTTTAACGTTGTTTAGTACCTAGATATTTTGGCCTGTCCTAAGCCAGGTTTAAGGTATGAAAGGAAAATGGATTCAAACTAAAGGTCAACTAAAACACATGTTCTCTCGATAATATTAAATCGCTAGCGCAAGGGTGTATACACGTTGCGAGATTTTTGCGAAAATTTTGGTATGGTTCTGCCTGTTATTTATCAGTGTTTTTTTTGTTTATATTTTTGTTAGTATCATGTAAGCATACACTATTGTGGGTTTGAATACGTCCCTCGTTTAAACTAACATACTGTATATTCTGTATTCCGTGGTTACGACACAGTGTAACAAGCGCCCTCTCCGTTTCGCAGCTCGTTACGTAGATCTACCGGTAAATACCCACGTTTCAGATTCCGGTGCCTATTACTTCCCTGTTGATGTTACCCTCATTAGTGAGTCATTACGTTAGTAACAACGATGGGTTCCCAATGAGTTACACTAAAACCGAGTGACTTGTTGCATTAAAGGACGATTCAATACTTTTCAATACCACTTTTACTGCCAACAAACCACACCATATAGAAACAGTTTACCAAAACACCAATTTAAATAATGACATAACATTTCACGATTGCCAGTAATTGTCAAGACTGACAATAAGTATCAAGTATGACAGTAAGTATTAAAAATTCGAATTGTTTGTGTGTACTTTATGCTTGGTAACAAAATAAACTTGTTTTTATCTTTATCTAAAATGACAGGAAATGGCAAAGCTACAGTTAATGCTAAGAACGACTTTAATGTCATGGATAACAAACAGTGACTGTCAAGACAGCCGGTAAATATCTATTCATTTTGTAAATTAGGGGATTACTGAATTGAAATTATCGTGGCTTTGACATCATTTAATAATTAATATAATGACAGTTTTAGTCTCGCGGCCCTCGGAGGCGGCCACGAATGGTGCTCATGAAGAAGGGCCTCTAAGTGGTCTACGAAACGTTAGCAAGATGATACTAAGTTAGGTGCGTGGTGAAAGCCGTATTATATTTATAAAATAAGGGGATTACTCACGTAGTATTATACCGTCGAACATTATTCCGACACGTTTCGATTTTTCAAGAAAGTCATCTTCGTGGGATTGAATGCCCGTCCGCGCGTGAGGCCGACATGAAACGTGTCGGAATAATCACATTTACATAACGGATTCTTACGGCATCTGCGAACAAGCGAGAAGAAACAACATTCTACTGCCAGCACCCCAAGTATAAAGTAAAGGTCAATGAAGGAAGAAACCGTTTTTGATAAGGTTATTAATCTCTTTGAAATGTTCTACCTAAGTGTGGTTAAATATTATAAAAATTACAAACTATAAAACAAGCTATAGTGACATCTCTAGTCTGAATGCTGAATGCATGTTCAGACAATGAACAGGTGAACTCTAGTAGTTACCTGTAGATGGCGCTCTAATCAGGGCTCAAACCGATATCACCTTATTAAGAATTTCAGCGGTATCCGACATGGGTTCTGAAGCTTAGTGTTCAAAGCACTTCCGGCTTTAGGAAGCGTCAAGAATAGATTTGACGGACGCGGTTCGAATCCCACCAGAATCGTAAAATTTTTGATATGGTTATTCATTTCTTTGAAATGTTCTACCTAAGTGTGGTTAAACACTATAAAAAATACAAACTGAGGAAGAAACCGATTTAAATTAAATAAAGCAAATAATTAATTGAATTCGTTTGGCTCAGAAAACTTTATTTTTTCTACCGAGTGAATCAAGCGAAAAATAAATACCTCACTCTTTCACTTCATTCAATTATGGGCACATGAGACCTTACTCTGTGTCTCTGGGTGACGGGCGCAATGTATTGCAGCATTGGTTACATGCTTAGTGAACGTAGCTGCCGTGAAGTGCGATTATTCATATATCGCACGCCAAACGCGGGAGTCAATCGCTGACCATTGTTACACCAGCGTCATCTTCTTAAAATGTTGTAGTTAGAAGGTTCTATTTCATACAATATTGCCACTGACAACACTAGACAAGATAAATCTGGACTGCGCACCAACGGACCTTCCCGTCTGCCACTCTTGTACACACAAAATCTAACGGGTTTTTAAAAACTACTTCTGTAATCGATTTGCCAGTTACAGAATCGTTAAAAAATTGTTATGGAATTTATACACCAACATAATATTATATATTTAACATTCCCAACCTAAGTCATTCCACAACGAAACCCATATCTCTGAAATAAATAATAATATATGAGTGTGAATTATAATGTTGATGCTGGTATCCCTTTTGGATATTTTAGCATGTAGTCAGTTTATAATTAATAGAATCAGGCGTTACTTTGCGGAAATCCATATTATTATGATAAACAAAGAAAAATATCTAGTTTTAATTCCGCTAATGCTGAGATGCATATGCACCGCCCTCCCGCCCGCTAATTATGCACATGCAGGGGGAACCAGGCTGTTAGTGCAACATGCATACCCAAACCCACACGACGACACGTGTTTCGCCTCTCTGCGAGGCATCTTCAGGTTAAACGCCGAGATCCTAACGAACCTGAAGATGCCTCGCAGAGAGGCGAAACACGTGTCGTCGTGTGGGTTTGGGTATGCATGTTGCACTAACAGCCTGGTTCCCCCTGCATGTGCATAATTAGCGGGCGGGAGGGCGGTGCATATGCATCTCAGCATTAGCGGAATTAAAACTAGATATTTTTCTTTGTTTATCATGTAGTCAGTTTCTTTCCTCCCCCCGAAAAAAATGGCAGATGTTTTTGTAAAGAGAAAGCTGGAAGCAGCCTGCGTTTAATCTGCAGACCGTACCAGGTCATCCGCTCATCTAGTTAGTGGAAGTCCTACGCTGCGCTTGTTGCCTCCACTTGGGCCCATTGGCCATTTCTTTTTTGAGCTACATGACCTGCCCATTGTCCCTTCAACGTGCTAATCCGTTTGGCTATGTCGGTGGCCGAATTCTTTTACGTATCATCTCATTTCTAATTCAATCCCGTAGAGAAACCCAGAGAAAAGCCATGTCCATAGCTCGTTGAGCGACTCGGAGCTTATTCTTAAGGCCAGAAGTGAAGAAACACAACTCGATTTCTTTTTAAAGCCATCACCGGTGAAAAGTAATGAGTATAAATCGTTTTAAAATATTAACATGTATATTGTTCTCCAGCACACATCAAAGCTGCCATTGGAGAAGTGCGATGCAGGCATAGAACGAATTCGGCGGAGCGAATGGGAATCAAGCTAAAGCTGGACACTCACCGGCAGTATTAAAGATATAAAATATAAAGAAAGATACAAATGAAGGGAACTTGGTACTGACGTGTCATCATCATCATCTTAATAATAATAATAAACGTATAGTTCAGGCAACATTCATCATCATCATTTCAGCCGTAAAACGTCCACTACTGAACTAAGGCCTCCCTCATGGATCTCCATGAGGGGTAGTTGTCATACTCACCACGCTTGGCAGGCGGGTTGGTGAGCGCAGTACCGGATGTTGATATACGGAAAGACGCTGCTGCCCATCTAACGGAGGTGTCCCTTAGCCGACTCTTACTGCATCCAAGGGTAGGAGAGGAGGGGTAACATTCTACTGCCGGCACCCCACGGCTAGGCAACAAAGAAAAATATCTAGTTTTAATTCCGCTAATGCTGAGATGCATATGCACCGCCCTCCCGCCCGCTAATTATGCACATGCAGGGGGAACCAGGCTGTTAGTGCAACATGCATACCCAAACCCACACGACGACACGTGTTTCGCCTCTCTGCGAGGCATCTTCAGGTTAAACGCCGAGATCCTAACGAACCTGAAGATGCCTCGCAGAGAGGCGAAACACGTGTCGTCGTGTGGGTTTGGGTATGCATGTTGCACTAACAGCCTGGTTCCCCCTGCATGTGCATAATTAGCGGGCGGGAGGGCGGTGCATATGCATCTCAGCATTAGCGGAATTAAAACTAGATATTTTTCTTTGTTTATCATGTAGTCAGTTTCTTTCCTCCCCCCGAAAAAAATGGCAGATGTTTTTGTAAAGAGAAAGCTGGAAGCAGCCTGCGTTTAATCTGCAGACCGTACCAGGTCATCCGCTCATCTAGTTAGTGGAAGTCCTACGCTGCGCTTGTTGCCTCCACTTGGGCCCATTGGCCATTTCTTTTTTGAGCTACATGACCTGCCCATTGTCCCTTCAACGTGCTAATCCGTTTGGCTATGTCGGTGGCCGAATTCTTTTACGTATCATCTCATTTCTAATTCAATCCCGTAGAGAAACCCAGAGAAAAGCCATGTCCATAGCTCGTTGAGCGACTCGGAGCTTATTCTTAAGGCCAGAAGTGAAGAAACACAACTCGATTTCTTTTTAAAGCCATCACCGGTGAAAAGTAATGAGTATAAATCGTTTTAAAATATTAACATGTATATTGTTCTCCAGCACACATCAAAGCTGCCATTGGAGAAGTGCGATGCAGGCATAGAACGAATTCGGCGGAGCGAATGGGAATCAAGCTAAAGCTGGACACTCACCGGCAGTATTAAAGATATAAAATATAAAGAAAGATACAAATGAAGGGAACTTGGTACTGACGTGTCATCATCATCATCTTAATAATAATAATAAACGTATAGTTCAGGCAACATTCATCATCATCATTTCAGCCGTAAAACGTCCACTACTGAACTAAGGCCTCCCTCATGGATCTCCATGAGGGGTAGTTGTCATACTCACCACGCTTGGCAGGCGGGTTGGTGAGCGCAGTACCGGATGTTGATATACGGAAAGACGCTGCTGCCCATCTAACGGAGGTGTCCCTTAGCCGACTCTTACTGCATCCAAGGGTAGGAGAGGAGGGGTAACATTCTACTGCCGGCACCCCACGGCTAGGCAACATTAGTAATGTACAAAATGTAAAATTCCTTAAACTACGGCCCATATAAACTTAGTCTTACATAAATAAAAAATAAACTTAGTCTGAGCCGCACGTGTCGCGACGCTGGGGCTGTGACAGACGGCCCTTCGGAACTTCACCCCTTTCGGAGCTGTACGACATCCACTGTTGATGGACCTCCAAGTTTTGCAGCGGCCTGCATTAAATCGGCAGACCTTAACAGGTCGTCTGCCCATCTAGTTGTTGGTCCTACGCTGCGCTTTCCTGCCCGTGGCTTCCACTCCGTAAGTGCAGAAATTTTGTGACGTTATACTCAAGCTGTTATATTTTCGGCTTAACTAGGAGGTAATAATCGAAGACTAGTAGTAGAAGTAGTTAGCAAAAGTTGTAAGTAGTTATAGAGTAGAAGAGTATAATAATAATAATAATAATAAATAATGCTGGACAAATCACACAGCATCATCTAGCCCCAAGCTAAGCAGAGCTTGTGTTATGGGTACTAGATGACTGATATACTTAATACATTATACTACATATATAGATATTTTTATTATATATAGAAAAACACCCAGAATACCCTGAACAAACCGTTGTAGATAACAGATTGTACAGACATTTGTCCCAAGGCGGGAATCGAACCCGCAACCCCTTGCGTCGTAGGCGGACCTTCGCCCGCTGCGCCACAGAGCTCGTCGATGGTCGATAATGGTAGTAGTATATTAGTTGTAGAGTAGAAAAGTAGGTGAGTAATGGTAGTAGTATATTAGTTGTAGAGTAGAAGAGTAGCTGTAGAGTAGTGGTAGTCAGTAGTTGTAGAAGTAGAGAGTTGATTCTTAGGCGGCACGAAGTTTGCCGGGATATCTAGATGAGCAAAGATCGGAGTCCATTTAAGCAAACAAATAATAATTAGGTAAATAGTCATGAACATGGGTTTTTACAGAATACTAAGGAACTGCGTTTCACTATTCACGTCAAACGGCTTGACAGTGAATATTCGCCTTTACCGGGCCACTGGGAGACTGTGTGGATGCCATAATTCCACTAGTCAGCAGCGGTGAATCCTATTTGTTCTACTGTTACCGTCCCTACCTATAGTTCGTTAAACTTAGCTCGATCGCTGCGGCAGATGCCAAGTGACACGATTAGGGATAGGGTGGCTATCACTGGATTCCAAGTGTACTCGGCGTGTGAATAAACCAAAGTGTGCTGATACAGTGAGTGTAGTGTGCTGTCCCAGTGTGAACCGGCCTTAAATCTCAAATTTCTAATTATGAAGACCAAGTGAGGGTAGTCTGAAAAGATGCCTTCGCTTTGCTGCGGTTAACTTCAGCACGCCAGTCTCCCCGCGACCACGACCAGGTGCAATCCGGTCGAAACGTCGGGAATAAAATAAAGGTAATTACGCGATAAATACCCGATAATCCCATATTTTAATAATGTGTTGTGATCGCGAAAGTTTAAAAAAGACTAAATATATTATAATCATAGATTAGGTACATACGTATTTTCCGAAAGTACATGTATTAGATAAACATAATAATATACATCATCATTAATACATACATCAGATTTAATTGAAATTTTGCATACTTAACCAAGACCGATGAAAATACAATAATTATTCGATAAGTTTGTTCCAATGTTTGTTAAATAGGTACTTGGTAAAATTTAAACAATCACTAATGCATTACTTATAGTTTACATCTAGGCTTTGAATTATCTGTGCTCGCAAAGCAGGCAGTATAGGTCACCACACCACTATGCGATTCGTGTGCTTTAAATCAAAAATAAGAATGTGGTTTTTGGTTCGTCGTTAGTTAATTTTTTTTGACTAGATGTCGCCGAAAAAGTGTTCAAATTGTAGATCGCGCTAACGAAAACGCAGAGCTACGAAATATGTCCACGCCCTATGTTCACTTTAGGTAGATTTCCTCCGTCGACCGAGACACGTTCTTGGCTTGTCCGTTGACGAGATCACCGCCGCTTACCCGGAGGTGACGTCAACCCATCCCACATTAACTGCTAGGCACACCTATAATATCCGGACCCGCCGGCGGGGCCGAAGAAATAGAAATGGTGGCAGTTTTGGAGGGCTGGTAAAAAGTTAAAATTTTTCGGATCAGATTTGAACGGCCATTATGATGTATTTATCGCCATCGAAAACGGTCAACAAAAAGAGATATGAGAGTATAGACGTTGACCAGGATTAACACTTAGGCTACTTTTTATCCGAGTACAACGCGTGCGAAGCGTCGGGCGTAAGCTAGTACTTATTATTGTTAAAATAGGTAGATTTTCCTATATTCCGCTAGTTTTATTTATTTTAGTAAAGAGCTTCTTGCGAAAATAAAAAAGTGCGATTATATTTCATCGGAGTAAGTTTTAAGGCTGCCAGAAGTACTAAATAACATGTGGCGTATCCGGAGCACAGGGGCGGAGCCAGGGTAGAAGGATTAAGGGTGTTTTGCTGTTGAAACAGGTTAAATTTATGAGCTTTAATCTATTAAAGCTATAAATGCGCCGTGGGGTGCCGGCAGTAGAATGTTACCCCTCCTCTCATACCCATAATTGCAGTAAGAGCCTGCTAAGGGATACCTCCGGAAGATGGGCAGCAGCGTTTTTCCGTGTACCAACATCCCGTACTGCGCTCGCCAACCCGCCTGCCAAGCGTGGTGAGTATGGCAACTACCCCTCATGTAGATCCATGAGCGATGCCTGTGTTCAGTAGTGGACGTTTTACGGCTGAAACGAACGAATCTATTAATGGTGTGTTTTATTTTAGGGGGTGAAGCCCCATATTATGCATAGCGCTGTCTGTCTGTCTGTGTATGACACTATTACAACCGAACGCGTTGACAGATTTACATGAAACCTTTATTGTTAGCACTGTCTTAATGAGATAAGTAAATGAGATAAGTAACTGATTTTGGTGACCCTAGGATTACAGGGATCGGAGTTATTGTCATTCTACTACCGGCACCCCACGGCATTAAAGTGTATCATCATCATCATCAGCCCGTATCAGTCCACTGCTGACATAGGCCTCTCCGCACGCTAGCTATGGGGCGATGTTATACATCAGCGGGCAGGGATTGGAGGAGTTAAGCTGAAGATCGAGCTCAGTAAAGTGTATACACATGTTGATTTTAAAAGTAAAATAAATTGAATTCATCAGTTCTAAATACGTCCCTGCGCTCGTATCCGGCGTTTAGCGGGCGGTATAAATCCCTACTTGCGGCTCTGTTGATATTAACGTGACAGTTTTGTTCCATTGTTTTCTATTTAGCACTGAAAAAACTAGTAGTTCCTTACAACAATAAATATACGCGATATCTTCCGGTTGCGCGGACAGAGTAAAAGTCTTTTTATATGAAAGTATTTTTTAAAGATATTTTACGAGCTTTTATTTGCATTTGCAATGTTAGTGTGTAAGGTTTCAGTGCCTGTGGATGCAGTGATCCTAGGGTCACAGGGACCGAAATTATTGTGGCCTCAAAAGGTCACCAAAGGTCATAAATGGCATTTTTAGGAAAACTTCGCCCCCTTTTTTGGTACCCCCGTACTTGTTAACATTATAGTGTTCAAAAGGGCATCCAAATTATTGTCTTTACTGATATGCTATAATATATCTCCAACACCTTGTATCGTAAACGCTTGAAATTTAGAATGTAGAATACTCATTCTAATAAAGCAATCATTTATTCAAGGATGTTCTAGTTGTAAATTCAGGTGCGATTTATGTGTAAAAATTAGTAAAATTAGTAAAAATGTGTCAAGTCTCTAAAATCGTGCCTGCGAGACACTTCATATTTGGAATGTAGAAAACTCATTAATAATATCCAATCTCGTATTCAATGATTTCTATTTTTTTAAAGGTGTAAATTAAAAAAAAATGTCGCAACCAAAATCAAAATAAATAAGCGTTTATTCAATAGAGAAAAACGCTACTAAGAATAGTCAATTTACATAAGAAGAACAAGACACATTTAAATTGAATAAAGCACATCATTGAATTCGTTCGCTTCACATAACTTTTTTCCAAGTGAGGGAAAGAAGCGAACAAGAAACCTCACAACCATAAAATGTATTTTGGATAACTCAGCTACAATGTTGTATTTCTTAAGACTAAGCGGACTAAGTCGCAGGCAACAGCTAGTAATACATAAAACACACCCCAGACCTGGCCTACATAAAGGAGCCTATCACAAAGGAGGCTTTTATGATCTCCAGATATATGTAAAAAGGCTTTAGGTTCCCCATAGGTCAAGAGTATAAAATGATATAACCTATCTTCGATTCATAACCCTAAAAGCTTTATCGCTCGATGCAGAAATTGAATACGGAACTCAATTGCGATAAAAGTACCCAATCATAGCGGTCGAATAAAACTTGTAAGGTTTGAGGTTTACGCTACACATTGGAGCCGTAAGTAATTCATAAATTCATTCATTTACCAGACACAAGAATTATTGACCTGTAATGATGTAATCACGTGGCCCTTTGAAACAACTTTTAAAGTACCACTCGGCCATCATTACTATCAGTCGGGTAAAAAGGACCAAAATTTTTCATTGATAGATATTCAAGGAAAAATCTTGAATTCATCCCTCCGGACTGTATAAATCATTAATATAATTAGATAATTCCAACTATCTTCTGTTTCCGACTGTACCGTTTGAATTAAGAACGTTATTTTCCCAGTATTTGCGGGTTCGCGCCAATATTTTCACTTTAAAGGAAATTGGGTTACGGTCGTTAATCACCGGAAGTGACGCGAGCGGCCAGCTTACTTCCGGTACAGAAGGTGTTCTAGTGATGAAGTGTATCTTTGTATCACTGAATCTTTTGAATTATTCTGGTAAATTATTTTGATGTTTTATGAATTGATGAACGTTTATAAGTAAATACCGTGCCGTGTTATGCCGGCAGTAGAATGCCAAGGGATACCTCCGGAAGATAAACTACTGGGTGCCAGCAGTAGAATGCTGAAGATAAACTACTGGCGCGAGGGTACTGGCAGTGTAATGTTACTCCTCCTTTCTTGCCCATGGATGCAGTAAGAATCTTCCATGGGATAACTCCGGAAGATGGGAATTAATGTCTTCCTATGTATCATCTTCCCGTACTGCGCTCGCCAACCCGCCTGCCAAGCGTGGCGAGTATGGCAATAATCTTCATAAACTTGGAGATCTTGGAGGGCTATGCCCAGCTGTGACCGCGGACAGCAGTCCCAAGTCTGAGATGATGACATCCAACATAACTGTTATTTATCTTAACAAAGCCTATTTAAATAAATAAATAGTCAATGCTGGACACATAACACCAATTTGCCGTGGGGTGCCGGCAGTAGAATGTTACCCCTCCTCTCATGCCCGTGGATACAGTAAGAGCCTGCTCAGGGATATCTCCGGAAGATGGGCAGCAGCGTCTTTCCGTGTATCAACATCCCGTACTGCGCTCGACAACCCGCCTGCCAAGGAGTGAGGCCTGTGTTCACTAGTGGACGTTTAACGGCTGAAATGATGAAAATGATGATGACAGAACACCATCTAGTCTATCATTATAGAGAGTAGCAAATTAATAATCATCGTTTCAAGCCAAAATAACCTTTATCTCAACCCAGCACCGCCCATTATCCCCCACCAGGGAACCGGTAGTGCCGTAACGTAACTTCCGACCTGATACGGTTTCCGGTGCGATCAGTGTGTGGCGTCAAACTAGATATTATCTTTATTGACTTGTGGGGGATCTGCTTGACTTAGCAGTTTCTGATTAGATTTTAATGGTTAGATTGTTTGGTTTTGTGAGCGGGGACTTTGGTTTGGGTTGTTGGGTAAGGCTGGAATGGCACACAGTGGCTTAAGATCGTGAGCGGCTTGTTGTTACACTCGCCACGCCTCGCAGGCGGGTTGGCGAGCGCAGCACGTGATGTTGATACACGAAAAGACGCTGAAAGCACAGATATCATACATGTTATAATACAAAGTCCTCCGCCACCTTTGTCTGTTACCGATAAACTCAAAAACTACTCAACGGATTTTCATGCGGTTTTCACCAAAAGATAGAGTGGATTATGAGGAACATGGACGGTGGCGGTAATTTTATTTTTCCATCGTGTGGCGTATCGTAGAATAGGTATTTTAAAACAACTTAGGAGTTGCTTTTGTGAAATATTAAGGAATTAACTTTTTTTCGAACCTCTAAAATCTAAACTGTTAGCTTAACAAATCGGAAATAATCATAAGGGTTAAGCTAGCTTTTTAGGGTTCCGGACCAAAATGGTAAAAAGGAACCCTTAAAGAATCACTCTGCCTGTCTGTCTGTCTGTCTGTCACAAGTGGATATCTCGAGAACTAATGATGCTAACAACTTGAAATTTGAAATGGTTAAAGATAAACTTAATTTTTTTTACTAATATAGCATATATGAAAATGCTAAAAATATTCTTAATATGATTGCAGGGGGGCGGATCTCAAATTTTTTTAGTGAAGTTACCTGGTCTTGTGGGTATCATATGAAAGGTATTTGTTTGCACATTAATAAACAGTTTTTAATTTTCCCGATAAGCCGTATCATTTCCGAGTTATTTACAAAAATGTTGAAAAACGACCGTTCCCCACACTTAAGTTTGCGGAGATAAACTCGTGAAACTTTTATAGCTAATAGGAGTGTATGTAAAGTTTATGGGAAAATTACAGCGAACTCTCTAATTTGCATAGTTTTTTTAGAAATCATCGAAAGTGTAATAAATCTACGTAAGTTCCGCTATCAGACAAGAGATGGCGCTGTCAAGGTTCTCCAACAAATATAAAACCGCCTTTATCATATATTATATTGTATGATGGCACGGAACCCTCGTTGCGCGAGTCCGACTCGCTCTTGACCGGATTTATTTAGTTTTGGAGAAATTGTCGCTCAAATAGGTGATACGGTTTCCCACACATACCGAAATACTTTAAACCGAAAACGAAATTAATTAATGTTAATAATGTTTTGATAAGCGTAAAAAAACATTCACCATTTTCTAACGGTCTACGGTTAGCTACGGGATCCTACATAGGCAAGAAAAGCACCTGGACTAATTTATTTACTGTAGGTTAAAGCGAAAAACGACAAAAAACATACACTTTTTAAAAGACAACTCCATTACATGGTTTATTTATTTAATAAATGAGTTTCGTTGTATGTTTGTCAGTAATTTGCTTGTCTGCTGGTTTGAAAAGAAGATGGTTGTTTAATGTTGTACTGAAAGATATGAGATTGTACGCAATGATGTACGATGATGACAGGACATGACACGATGATATGAACGATGCTTCTGTGGCACAGTGGGCATTTGTTTTTTTATTTCTCTAAAACGGCACAATCTGCTGTTGCAGCTTATACTATAATCATTTGTATTATTACTTTTACTACCAACTGTTGGTGCCTCCACCAACATCAACAAGTACGTGAAAATTCCTGCTATTAATATGAATGTAATAAGTCACGAAAGCGTAATTTCGATGATATAGCTGTGGTATATAGTTTTTAGGACATCTAGCCTGACTATCCTTCGCATTTTGTATAGAATATAAGCATATTTACTACGAGATTTACATATCTCGATCTGCAAGTACTGATCATGAGGGGTTTCTGCCATACTCACCACCCTTGGCAGGCGGGTTGGCGAGCGCAGTGCGGTATGTTAAATCACGGAGAGACGCTGCTGCCCATCCTCCGTAGGTATCCCTTACCAGATTTTTACCGCATCCACGGACAAGAGAGGAGATGCAACGAGAAGCAAGCTACTGCCGGCACACCACAGCTACTCCTATTTACCTGTAGTTTTTAGTGGATAACAGACCTATACTTCCTTCGATTGACATTGCCTTCTAAGAATTTTTGTGGTATTTTGACAGGGTTTTGTTGCTATAAATATTTCTAGGAATCGACATATGTCGAACTAGCTTTTGCCCGTGTCTTCGTCCGCGTGGAAGTCATTAAACGTAAAATGCCCTTTTTCACGCAGAGCCACTTTGATTCGAAAATATAAATCCCATTTATTCCCTATCCCGTAGGAATTTCGAAAAATCCCTTCTTAGTGCACCTCTAGGATACTCAAGGTATATGTATGTGTGCCAAATTTCAAGTCTTTAGGTCCAGTGGTTTAGGCTGTGCGTTGATATATCAGTCCGTCAGTCAGTCAGTGAGTCAGTCAGGACTTTGAATTATATATGTACATATATATGTATATAGAAGATTAAAAAGGGGATATAAGTAATTTCGTGTTTTTGTTTTTGTTTCGTTGATATCAAGAATAACTTTAGAGACGGAAAATGAGTTTTGGGTTACTGTTTGTAATGGAAAATCGAGTGGATATTATAAAATTGGATCCTGTATTTAGACACAAGCTGCTGCATGCGGTTCTACCCGGATGTAAGAAGCTAAGATCCATTTCAAAAGTCCATTTGGAGTTTGTACACGGAATGAAATCAAATGAAATGGCGTTCAAGTGCACGGCCGGTATCGATTATATGTTTAATCTTGTTTAGTTTATTTATTTGGTACACAAAACAGAATGCGGTCAGTACAATGTAATAAAATATAAATGTATATAAATGGTATTGAACCAGACAGCGTTCCAAAGCATGCATACATCTCATGATTTTATGAAGCAGCATAACACACAACAATATATGACTTACAATTAATAAAAGGCGTAAATTAAATCAGAAGGGATTAAAATAGGGGAAAGTTCGTATGGAAATATCGTTATTTTTCACTTGAAAAACTTAAAATTTTGCATAGATATTAGAAACTACCAAAATTATTAATTACATGTTTCAGCGTTAGTAGTAGGGTAGATATAGGGTATTTGTAGGGTAGTTGTAGGCTAGTTGTAGGGTGGCGGAATCTGGCACTCAGGATCGGGCAGGATCTCTCTCTGCCCAGCGTAGTAGCGGCTATGCTGGCAGATTAGACGGCGTGAAAAGCGGGGGCCTCTTTCTGTGAGACCGTAATGGTTCGGAAAGAGGCCGCGGAGCGGGATCGCGAGAGGGCTGATCCCGCTCGTAGAAGGCGGCGGCGGGGTGCAGGCAACGGCCGCCCCGCGCTGCCTGCCCCGTGAGGCTACGGCGTCATGGGGCTGCGGCATCCCCTATGGGGGACCATCTGGGTACGTAGGGTAGTCGGAGTGAGGGCTTTGGACTATCCCAGACGGACCCAGGGAGGGCGATGGTGCATAATATGGCTATGCACCATCGTAAGTTCCGCGAGACGTAGGGGGCGTTAGTTGTGAACGCCCCCGGGCCGTGCTCAGGCAAGGTGCTATAGGGGCTCCGGAGTGTTCTTTATGAGGAACCGGAGCCCCTAGTGCACCGAGGCCGGCCATCGGGGTGGTTTTAGTGAGTCGTCAGGAGACAACCTCACATAACCATGCTGTGCCCTTAACGCAGCATGGTATCTGAACGAGCAGATTTCCACCCCGTCACCAAAAAAAAAAAAAAAGGGTAGTTTTAGGGTAGTGGTAGGGTAGTTGTAGGGTAAGTTGTAAGTGGTGGTTGTAGTTACAGGTGCGGTACGAAGTTCACCGGGACAAATAGTATTTTATAATAATCAAAAATGATCAGTACGGCTCAAGTGAAACCTGATTATACCTTTAATTTAATTCAAAAATCCGCTCTTTGAAGTCTAGAAACGAGTCAGAACCCGGATATCAGGATACGTGCCTCGAATACCGGAAAACCCGTGAAAATCCTGATAACCGGTGAAAATATACGGCCTACAGGCCATTGTGGGACTTTTTTATCTGCGTCGAGTGAATAATGATGAGCGAATACTTTTGATTGGGAGATAATGAAGCTGTGGTCTACCGAGAGTTGAAATGACGAAATTCTGTTTGTGTTGAAACGTTGTTTAACCCTGACATCAAAAGAGGGGTATTATAAGTTTGACCGCTATGTGAATATGTGTCTGTCTGTGGCACCCTGTAGATATTAAACGAGTGGACCGATTTGAATGCAGTTATTAGGTTTTCTAGCGGTGGTCATGTAATATTTTATTTTATTGTATTTTAACAATTATAGGAAAACTTACAGCTATGCTTAAGTATAGGTACATGATTAACAATATGACATGATTACATCATGTCATAATTCAAAACTTAAATTAAATGTGAAAAAAGGTCAGTAGATGACAATCACCACTAATAATGATAATGAAATAAAAAGGAGAACAACTAAAATATACGAAACGATAAACAAAACAAGATAACTACATACTAACGAGATGGGTAGGCAGCCTATAAAATTATATAGGTACATCACTGTCCAAGACAAAAAATGTATCGCTAAGTGTTCGCCTCAATTTAGCTATAGACGTAGTAAAAATGTCTATGTCTACATTTGCCTTTGTTAAGGTATTATACCTCTACATGCTCTGTATTACATGCTCTGATAATAAACGCATTTTGACTATAATGTAGTTATAATTTATTATTTAGTACAAGCGTGTGCCCGCCGCTTCGCATGCGTTGTACCCGGATAAAAAGTTGCCTTTGTGTTAATCCTAGTCAACATCTATAAGTTTGTAAAATTTCAGCTCGATACGTATGTCATTTTTTGCGTGAAGAGGTAATAAACCTCCATACAAACAAACTTTCAGCTTTATAATATTAGTGAAATATCAGTCATCTAGTACCCATAACACAAGCTCTGCTTAGTTTGGGACTAAGTGATGCAGTGTGAATTATCCAACATTATTTATTTATTAAATATTTTAAGTAATCTCCGACTCTTAACCTAGACTTCAAAGCATAGATAAAACTAGCTGGTACCCGCGACTTGATTCGCGAGGACTCCAGAGGGCTTCAGAGTAATTAATTGAAGCTCAAATCATTTATTTATTCATAAAAACTTTACAACATTTGCACGAAGTATTACTTTCATCATCATCATTTCAGCCGTAAAACGTCCACTACTGAACTAAGGCCTGAATAGAGATCCATGAGGAGTAGTTGCCACCACGCTTGGCAGGCGGGTTGATGAGCGCAGTACGGGATGTTGATATACGGAAAGACGCTGCTGCCCATCTTCCGGAGGTGTTCCTTAGGCTCTTACTGCATCCACGGGTAGGAGAGGAGGGGTAAAATTCTACTGCCGGCACCCCACGGCATAGATTAACGGCAATGCTGTATAAATCACCTTTAATAGATACAAAGGCATCAACAAATTACGGCGAATATTTATTTATTTATTTCAACGGCATTGAATCGACTTGTTTCACTGCCTATATCCGCCAGACCATTCGCTGGGATAGCAGCGCTTCAAGGCCTCAATTGTTTGCGGATAAATTACAAATTTATTTTCAATTTTATTTTTGCTTGGGTACTGTCAAATCCATCGGTCAATCCATAGGGTGCCGTGGGGTGCCGGCAGTAGAATGTTACCTCTCCTCTCCTACCCGTGGATGCAGTAAGAGCCTGCTAAGGGATACCTCCGGAAGATGGGCAGCAGCGTCTATCCGTGTATCAACATCCCATACTGCGCTCACCAACCCGCCTGCCAAGCGTCGTGAGAATGGCAACTACCCCTCATGGAGATCCATGAGGGAGGCCTGTGTTCATCAGTGGACGTTTTACGGCTGAAATGATGACTGTCAAATTGTTGCTAAAGTCATTGTAAATTTCACTCTGAATGCAGACAAACACGCCAATCAGGAGAGTAGCAGTAGGGTAGAAGTAGAGTAGTTGTAGCGTAGTAGTAGAGTAGTAGTAGAAGAACTATAGTAGCAGTTAGAAGATGTGGTAGTAGGTAGTTGATTCTGGGCGGTACAAAGTTCGCCGCGACAGCTAGTTTAATAAATAAATTAAACAAACTTTCACGTTTTGTTACCCTCAAATATTTGTTAACCGTATTGATTTTAAAATACATGATTTTAACGCGTATCTTTTTTTATGGTTCCGTTACCCAAAGGGAAAAACGGTATTACTAAGACTTCGCTGTCTGTCTGTCTGTCACGAGGCTGTATATTACGAACCGTGATAGCTAGACAGTTAAAATTTTCTCACATGATGTATTTATGTTGCCGCTATAACAACATTATATTATAAAGAGAATAAAACAAATAAATGAGGGGGGCTCCCATAAAACAACCAAACAAACGTGATTCTTTGCCGTTTTTTGCTCGATGGTACGAAACCCTTCGTGCGCGAGTCTGACTCGCACTTAGCCGATTAATTTTATTTCGTATTTTCGAAAATATATATTAATATAAAAAATGTGAAAGAAAATAGTAACGCGATAAAATTCTGTATTTAAAATCCTGTATGTTCAGTCACATCCATGTGGGAGGCCTTTTATCCAGCAGTGCACGTCCTTTAGCAGAGATGATAATGATGATCATATTGGGAAAAAGTTGCCAGGTCCGTCTTAAGTAATTCTCTCAATAGTTGCTTAAGAGTTAATCCAATTTCGACTGTTCTTTGTGAGTTCCAGAGACTTATCTTGAGTTTCTTAGTGTTTTGTCCGGTCGCTTTTGTTTTAATTACCTAAGTTACATTTACACTAAACTGAGCAACAGCTATATTAACTTCAGACAAGTATTACATAAATAATTAATCTGCCGTGGGGTGCCGGCAGTAGATGTTACCCCGCCTCTCATGCCCATGGATGCAGTAGGAGCAGAATCTGCGAGTATCAACATCCCGTACTGCGCTCGCCAACCCGCCTACCAAGAGTGGTGAATATGGCAACTACCCTCATGGAGATCTATATAAGGGAGGTCTGTCTTCAGTAGTAGTCGTAAAGTATTCTAATTTAAATCGTGAAGACGGATTCAGACTCTCTGCCTCATGGAATCTAGTGATAGCCAAGCTCCACGTATGAATCAACCTAAGTGTGCTGATACAGTTAGTGTAGTGTGCTGTTCCAGCGTGAAACAGCCTTAATCTCAAGTTCCTATAATTATAAAAACCAAGTGAGGTTAGTCTGAAAAGACGCCTTCGCTTTGCTGCGGTTACCTCCAACATGCCAGTCTTCCCGGGACCACGATGGGTGCAATCCTGTCGAAACGTCGGGCAATAATAAAGGTAAATAACGCGATAAATACCCGGTTATATATGTGTTAATAACAGTAGTAGACGTTTAATGGCGAGCGCAGTATGGGCTGTTGATACACGAAAGCTACTGCCTATCTTCCTGAGATATCCCTTTGCAGATTCTTCCTGCATCCACAGGCAAGAGATTAGCAACGTCCTTATGCTGACACCCCACGGCGTGGAGCAAACTGGGGTCGGCGCCACAACTCAAGTCTTACGGCAAAAGCGGGAACTAAACTCTACAGTACAGTCTGTTGTCCTTATCTAGTTCTATGTTACCAGTGCCGCGTCTATCGGTCTTAAGTGGTGGCGCGGACTCTAGTAGAATATTAATTGTAATGTCCTAGACAAAACGGATGTAGTCTCGAGGCAGAGGCAGGAAATTTGTTTCGTTCCATAAACAACTTTGCTGGGTTGCCAGCAACTATAGCAACGGAATATCATTTTAACAGTACAGGTTAGTTTGCAACAACATAATAAAGCAAAATTATGAAAAATATAACTTGTATTCGCGGTGGGGTGCCGGCAGTAGAATGTTACCCCTCCTTTTATGTCCGTGGATGCAGTAAGAGCCTGCTAAGGATGCCTCTGGAAGATGGGCAGTGGCATCTTTCCGTGTCTAAACACCCCGTACTGCGCTCACCAACCCGCCTGCCAAGCGTGGTGAGTATGGCAACTACCCCTCATGGTGATTCATGAGGGAGGCCTGTTCAATAGTGGACTTTTTACGGCTGAAATGATGATGAAAGTAAAGTAAGGCCTTTGCTATCCGTTATAGATGAAAGGCCTTACTTAACCATCCTCGCAGCTTAGTCAGCTATTAGTCAGTGGAAAGAACAGGTCAATACGTCTGAAGCTAACTAAGCCGCGGGTTTCCTCACGATGTTAAACCCCTGTAAACTGAAGTATTAAGCAATACAATCTGTTTGTTCATTGTTGGTTCCAGAAAGCTGAGCTAATTCCGTGTTACAGATATTGCAATGATTGTTATTGGAAATAACATTTTCAATTTACAGCAAGCAATTTAGTTCTAACAAGTTCTTTGATTTTTCAATAACAGCAAGTCGATTGGGAGACTGAGAGTCTTTGATATAATTATTAAATAATTAGCCACATGCCATGGTTTTAGCCGCATAGTTCCCGTTCCCGTGGGAATACGGGGATAAAATATGGTCTATGCTACTTGAGAATAATATAGCATTCTAATGGTGAAATAATTTTGAAAATTGGTCGAGTTGTTTTTGAGTTTATTCGTTACAAACATACAAAATACAAATCTTTATAATATGGAGAGATTAGTCTTTTTTATGCAAGTAGGTTCATATAGTGTGTATTCGTTTGTTAAACTTTCGCGATTTGTTAACATATTTTTAGTTTTAAAATTACAGGATTTTATCGCGTACCTTTTTTATTATTTTCCCGACGTTTCGAACACCTTTCAGCGTTCTTGGTCGCGGGAGGACTGATGTGCTGGGAGCTACCGCCGCGAATTGATGGCAGAATCCACGACTACCCTCAATTCGTCTTCAGATTCAGAAATGTCCAAGTTCACATTACGACACACTACACTGACGGTATCGGACTGCTGTACCGTCGGAACACAACGCACACACTTATTCAACACAGGATTCCATGCAGAAGAGAGACGAAAACCATCTTCACGATTGAAATTTAGGTGTTTCTTGATCTCAATCGCCTCTCGAACTATCCTCTTATAATAGTGTCGTTCTTTGGATAGAACTTTTGGGTCGTGTAGTTCTATCCAGTGGTTAGGTCCTGACTCCAGCAGATGTTCGGCAATCGCTGACTTATACACTTGCCGATTTTTGACCGCGGCTATATGCTCCTTGACACGTTCGGCTATTGTGCGCTTAGTTTGCCCTATGTATGAACGGCCACAGCTACAGTCAATTTTGTATACGCCTGGCATTTGCAGCGGTATGCTATCTTTTGGTGTTCGGAGCTGCTGAGAGACTTTTGAGTAGGGAGTGAAAACTGACTTAATTGAAAATCTCTTGAGAATATTTCCAATCTTATCCGTCACCCCCTTCACGTACGGCAGAAAGATAGGTTGTCTGCTGACCTCCGGCGTTTTTCGGCTTTTCCGTTTTATAGTTTTTCTACTTACATATCCGTTGTGTCTAAGAACCTCCTGAACATGGCTGATTTCACTTTCCACATGTTCAGGGTCGCACAGATCATGAGCCCTGTTAATTAATGAAGCCACAACAGACTGCAAGTGGCACGGATGATGATGCGATGCAGCGTTTAGGTACCGGTCAGTATGAGTCGGTTTTCGGTAGACACAATGCGCTAAGGAACCATCGAATCTCACCATCACTTTGACATCCAGAAAAGCTAAAGTCCTATTAATCTCCATTTCATGCGTGAACCGGATATTCGGGTGTATGGCGTTCAATGTGTCTGTTAACTGGTGGACTTCCTGTTCGCCTCCCTTCATTATGCAGAGAACGTCATCCACATAACGTTTCCACAACTTTATACCGTTGGCTGTAAAATCAATCTTACTCTCAAAATGTTCCATCCAGATGTTGGCCAAGACCGGAGCTATACCCGGAGCTATAGACCGGAAAATAATAAAAAAGGTACGCGATAAAATCCTGTAATTTTAAAACTAAAAATGTGTGTATTCGTGTTTATTAACAACTTGTTGTTTTTTTTATCTATCATAAATTTGGATCACTCTCAGTATATCCAGTCAACAGATCCAGTCTGGATCTACTGAGGCTTTTCCCTTTAGGAAACTCTCACTCCAGTTTTTAGAAGAGCAATAAATTATGACTCCAATTACTCTCAGTAGATCCAGTATCGAAATTAAAAAAAATACTGTATCTATGTAAATGCGATTACAATTTGAATCTTCAAGTTTTACACGGACGATGTGGTCGCTAGGCGACAAAGTCTTAAATAAATAAAAAAAAATCTTAAAGTTCCATATCTATAGTTTTGACAGATGTCAAAAATTACAAATGTCAAATTTGCACTGCCGTCCCTTACTGCTTCATTCCACCGAACAGAAGATAACCATTTTAACCACAGGAACAAAGTTGCTATTGAATGCTACAAAGTTCAATATGTTTTGTCCCCACTCTGAATAGGCAATAGGCAATAACCTACACAAAAGTTGTAACTCACTAACAAAACCCTAAAACCCTATGCATGTAGGGATATTCGCTCTGAGAATGCTAAGATTGAAAAAGTTAGATGTCAATTTCTTGTTTTATGATAAAGAGGTGTACACATTGGACCACACAGTGGTTAACACAGTGTATGAAGATGGAATCTTCATTAGTTTTCGGAGAAACAGTCGCTCAAATAAGTGGTGCGGAAACCCTACATCGCCTTATTTATTCGAAGTAATATACGTATAATATATATATATATATAATATTATAAGTGTTTACGTAATTCTCTTGGCAGGCGGGTTGGCGAGCGCAGTACTGATGTTGATAACTTGATACACCGAAAGACGCTGCTGCCCATCTGTAATGACGAGTTTTGATAACTATCGTGTTATTGAATTCCACTTCATCAAATCAATGAAATTAAAGTTTAAATTATTATTATTATTAAATATTTTTTTATAATATTTTATAAATATTTCTAAATGCAAAATGCTTGACCTTGAGCTAAATATGCTGAAATCGCTATATACGTTACCTACAACATTTGAGAAGTTTCGATTCCTCATGGATCCCATCATCATAACTGAGTTTTTAATAAAGACCTAATTTAAAGTGTATCTATACGAACCAAAAAGAATTTTCCAAATCGTTTCATATAGGACGGAGTTCTGAGATAACTCTCTCTCTCTTTCAAGCTATGCGTCCCACATAGTGGTGGGGTCAGCTTTCCGTATTTATTCCCTTCACTTCGCTTTATCCTCGACGTCGTCTTCAGAAGCTTGACACTCTGTTATATCATTTAATACTACATCTCAGGAGTTCTGAGGTAACAAAGATTTATAAAAAAAAATTATAAAAAAATAGAACCTTTTTTATAAGTCGGTTAAATATACAGATAACTCTTTATGTACCCCCGTTTTTTTAAAGTCTGATAAAATATAATATGGCGCTATGTAAAAGTAACTTTATCCATCTCATTCATGTGATTTAAGTGAAAATACAGTACGTAAACTTTTATTATCTTCATATAAAGAGTCTGATAAGTCGTTGGATTTCTGCCCATTCTGCAAAACACAATACAGCATTCTCTTATATGAAATAATTTTCGTATAATAGGTACTTATACATTTTTTCATATTACGTAGAAAGGACTGCTGGTACCATCATCATCATCATTCTAGCCGTAAAACGTCCACTATTGAACACAGAATCTCCATGAAGGGTAGTTGCCATGCTCGCCACGCTTGGCAGGCGGGTTGGTGAGCGCAGTACGGGATGTTGTTACACGGAAAGACGCTGCTGCCCAACTTCCGGAGGTATCCCTTATCAGGCTCTTACTTCATCCACGGGCATGAGGGGAGGGGTAGCATTCTACTGCCGGCACCCCACGGCATGTTCTATATGGCTGTTATAAATCGGTTGGCAAAAGTAATTATAAAGTTTGATATGAAATTATTACCGGTATTTTTATTCATCTTTACTATAAAATACAATAATATTAGTAAATAGTAGATTGTATAATCATAAGGGAGCAAAATAATATTTTTATGGCGAGGGCGCTTTTTCGAATCCAGAGCAAAGAAAGGGATTCGAAAATTAGAAGATTTTTTGGTAGAATCTTGAGGGATTTAAAGTACGTCGCCTGAGCCAAAAATATATTTTGCGCCCGAGTGATACACTACTTTTCATCACTCTCTATGAGAAAATAAAAGGCGGCGGTGCGACTATGGGCCGTCGTACCAGCAGTTCTTTATTCAAACAATATTTTCGTTAGATTTCTTTGGCGCTGAACACTAAGATGTTCTATATTCAAAAAGTGCGCGGCAAAGATAATTGCGGCGCACTTATAAAGAGGATTATTAACTCATTACTGCCCGCCAAAAGTTTCTTATAGAAGACACCACCTTTGGGTGCACTTAAAAGCGAACCAAGTCGTCCTTTTCAAATAGATGAAAAGTAATAAGCAAACCAAGTCCTTATAAAAATACATGGTTTGCATAATATTATTGTATCCATCCGAAAACAGTCACACTCGATTTTGTTTTAGTTATTTTCTAAATAATTAATTAATTTACACAACGATACAATATGACATATTGTAGATATTCAAATTGTATTGTGTACAAATCACTAAGCACTCATCAAAGGGTTAAAAAATATTAAACAAAAAGATTATACAATTTTAAAGTCATTTATCCATCATCATTTCAGCCGTAAAACGTCCACTACTGAACTAAGGCCTCCCTCATGGATCTCCATGAGGGGTAGTTGCCATACTCACCACGCTTGGCAGGCGGGTTGGTGAGCGCAGTATGGGATGTTGATATACGGAAAGACGCTGCTGCCCATCTTCCGGAGGTGTCCCTTAGCAGGCTCATACTGCATCCACGGGTAAGAGAGGAGGGGTAACATTCTACTGCCGGCACCCCACGGCCATTTATCCATGCTACTTCAAAATCAACCATAGGCCTGTGACAGCTTCAAAAACTTGTATTTGGAACACACAAAGTCCATTTTACTCAGTCAACTTCAAAATAAAACTTTTGACAGTATCAACAGTATAAACATAGGTTTGTATTTGGAACACATAAAGACCCATTCAAACAAGTGACACTTCTAAAAATTGCAGCAATTTTTGAATATCGAAATGACAGGATAGCGAAGCCATTCAAATTTCGAACACGGCGCGCCGTCAATCTTGGTTCCAAATTCCCAATGCATCTGAATTGCTGCGGAAGAATAGAAATTGTCGATTTGATTGAAGGTACCTACTTCGTTTTTGGAATATTCTAGCAACTTTTAACTGGTTATTTTTGGTTAACACTCTAAAGTCTTTTGTGTGAATGTTTACACTAGGATTCATTTACTTAGATATGTTAAGTTACCTCTACCTACAAGAACTGCAATACCGCGGTGATCACGTTCACAAAGCACGTGACCAACGCTGCATTGCATTGCGCCCGTCACCCTGAGACAAAGAGTTGTAAGGTCTCATGTGCCCGTAATTTCACCGGCCCACTTACTCTTCAAACCGGCACACAGTAGTGTAGGCATTACTGCTTGGCGGCAGAAATAGGTAAGTATGGTGGTAGTACTCCCCCGGATGAACTCTTCGCAAAAAGTTCTACTACTATGTAGTATGATTACGAATATTTGGTTATCAATATTGTTTTAAGATGGGATGATGACCTGGTGAAGACCGCAGGTCGACGGTGGATGCAGATCGCTTCCAACCGCAACAACTGGAAATCCATGAGGGAGGCCTATGTCCAGCAGTGGACGTCCTACGGCTGAAATGATGATGATGATTGTTTTAAGCTATGTTACTGCTGTTGTTCTCTAAGCAAGATTAAAATCGTTAGATACGCCCTCACCGTAATGAGAGCGAGCTCACTCATTTGGAACCAGTGTAGAGGTACACTGTACACAGTGGGTCAAAGATTTAATCTCTCCAACAAACATGTTATATAACTTGTTAAACTTTCGCGATTTGTTAACATATTTTTAGTTTTAAAATTACAGGATTTTATCGCGTACCTTTTTTATTATTTTCCCGACGGGAGGACTCCCGCGACCAAGAACGCTGAAAGGTGTTCGAAACGTCGGGAAAATAATAAAAAAAGTACGCGATAAAATCCTGTAATTTTAAAACTAAAAACATGTTATATTCAATTGAAGGAAAAATATGTTAGCAAATAGCATACAACGTCTGAACGTCCTACTGCTTATCAGCATAGATATTCCATTAAGTTTCTATTCTTTCAATTTGGGATCTCTTAGGGCGCGAGTTTCGTTCACACTAATCTGCTTAGTTATTTTATTTACTTACAAAATAAAACAAGGCTTTGTCACTGAGCGATCACATCGCTCTGATGGAAACTCGGCCCTGGCCTATAAACAAAACAAAAGCAAAACAATAAACCCTCGAAAAATATGAACCAAAAATATGTCACAATTTTAAAATCCTACCACCATCCTGCTTCAAAAACAAATAATAGGACATAATAGATTAGCATAGTCTGAAAACATAAAGTCCCATTCCCAACGTCAACTCCAAATCAAACTGTACAATAACACAGTGTTAGCTGGACGTGGTGTGTGTTGTTTTTTCACGAAAGTTCGTGCACCAAAGACTTAAATCGTAGATACGCCCTCACCGTACTGAGACCCAGAACGAATGAGTGTGCTCACTCGTTGGAATCAGTGCACATCGAAACACAGTGTTAGCCGGACATGTTGATGTTTGCAATTTTTGATGAAAAGTGTCAGGAAATGCCATCTTGTGCATTTTGCAAGAGCACCAACAATTAAAGAAACAAAAATAAAGCCAAAGGTGTACAATTTCATTCGATTTTGTTAATAACTATTGTTTTGTTTCCATCGTCAAAATAACTAATTTAAAAAGGGCGAATGAAATTCAACAAACACGACATTAGTGTGCGTGCATCGGTTGTATTGTAAACACACATATAAAGACAATGCCAGAGTTTTTGGTTTGAGGGTCAATCTATGATTTAAATCTATGGAGTGCACAATCAGCATTTCAGTCGTAAAACGTACACTATTGAACACATACCTCCCTCATGGTTCTTGGTTCTTGTGGTAGTTGCCATATTCACCACGTTTGGCAGGCGGGTAGGTTGGCTAGCGAAGTACGGGATGTTGATACACGGAACGATACTGCTGCCCATCTTCCGGAGGTAACCCTTAGCAGGCTGCATCCACGGGCATGAGAGGAGGAGTAACATTCTACTGTACCCCACAGCTACACTCCTAGGCCTCTCTAACCCATGGGTGCAGTAAATGCCAGTTTACATAAACTTTTAATACCGGAAATTCTTTGACCACTAACCTCCCGTCCAAGGCGACCCAAACATGTCTAAAGCCAACGAAAGGCGCCCCCATTTCCATATAGATGGAAAAACTTTAAATTCCCTCACCTTCCAGTTTAAGTGAGCATACGTTACTTGGGAGTTTTCACACACTTATTTAGACGGCTTGAATTAAACATGTGCTTAATAGCTGTATTTAATTAACTAGCTGCGCACTTACGGTTTCACCCGCGTTGTTCCAGTTTCTAACGGAATACCGGGATCAAATATGGTCTATGTTACTCAGGAATAATGTAGCATTTTAATGGTGAAAGAATTTTGAAAATCGGTTAAGTAGTTTTTGAGTTTATTCTTTAATATAACATACAAATATTTCCTCTTTATAATATTAAGAGATTTGTAATCAATCAGTAATGTCTTCATTGGCGTTTTTAATAATATAAATGGATTTTTAGCTGTTAAGGTCATACTGGCTTGTCTTTTGTTCGAATTTTTGTCTAATGGGTATATTATCTGTGGCTTAGGTAAGAAAACCTTAACATGAAATTATTATTGTTTTGCTTTTGTATGAACTGCAGGTCTTCCTTTATAAGTAAACTAGCTGCACTCCGCAGTTTCACCTGCGTAGTTCCTGTTCCCGTGGGAATACGGGGATAATGTAGCTTTCTAATGGTGAAATAATTTTGAAAATCGGTCTAGTAGTTTTTGAATTTACTCGTTACAAACACACAAAATGTAACATACAAATCTTTCCTTATGTTTCGCTTTGTCTGTCTGTTTGTCTGTCTGTCCGTCCGTCTGTCATAGGCTTTGCGAAGAGACTTAATAGTCTCTAGGACTAATGTCCTAAAAAGCTGTAATTTTGCATGGACATATAAAATAATAGTTGAATATAAATAATGGTGGGGCAATAGTTGCCGTGGGGTGCCGGCAGTAGAATGTTACCCGTCATCTCCTACCCGTGGATGCAGTAAGAGCCTACTAAGGGACACCTCCGGAAGATGGGCAGCAGCGTCTATCCGTATATCAACATCCCGTACTGCGCTAACCAACCCGCCTGCCAAGCGTGGTGAGTATGGCAACTACCCCTCATGGAGATCCATGAGGGAGGCCTATTTTCATCAGTGGACGTTCTATGGCGGAAATGATGATATAAAGTAACAGCGCCGAGATAACGCTACCACAATATTCCTTAAAAAAAATAATTTGGGGCACTTCCCCCCCATACATTTAAGGTGGGGATGAACTTTTCTTTTCTTGATTTTTCCATCGTGTGAGGTATCGTTGAATGAGTATTTTAAAACTATCTAGGGGTTGCCAAGATATTTTTTCGATTTAGTGTTCCATTCGCGAAATGTTAGGGTTTAAATCTTTTTTTCGAGCGTCTTGATTTTAGAGGGGGGCTCTAAAATGTAAACTGCTAGCTTTGAAAAAAAAAAATCTATCTGTGTAGTATAATGTATTTATTATATCAGTCATCTAGTACCCATAATACAAGCTCTGCTTAGCTTGGGGCTAGATGATGCAGTGCGAATTGTCCAGCGTTATTTATTTATTTTATTTATGGTCTTTTAAATAATTTTAATAATTCTGTAGTAATGTGTTTTTTTTAATTGGTATTTTTAAAAGACAAGTTTCGTGATAGATCTTTATTTATTTATTTATTTATTTATGGACACCCAACAAAAGAATCACAATAAAATATAAACTTATAACTAATTTAACTTATGACAATGTGTTCCTCCACTTACAGGATGTCACAGCATGCAGGAATACAAATTTTGCAACATTATAGGCACATAACAAGATAATTTTACGAGAATGTATGACAAATAATAAGATAATAAAAATAACAAGTCTTTCGAATTCAAAATTACGAATACTTATACAAGAAATGTAAAGTGTAGGTACTGTTTATATATTTTGTAAATATATTATTACTTATTTTAAACAACATTATTAAAGAGTTAATAACTAACTGGTGTGTTAACAACATTAGATATAGGTAAATAACTTTCTAACAAAGATAATTTCTATATACAGATAGTATGCAGATTGTATGAAGGTGCGATGAGCTCTGCTTAATCATACAGTCATAAGATACTATTAGTTGAGCTATTGTTTTATTAGAATGCACTGAGTTTGTGCTCACACTACATTATGTAATAAAAACATCCAAGAACATTAATATTATTTTCTTTGTCGCTTTGGTGTTTTGTTAAGCTGTCATGGCAATGTAAATATGAAATAAATAAAGTAAATAAATATATGTATCTAAGGAACAAATACAAAGATTTAAATCTTTAGATTTGCCCTTACCTTAATAAGACCGGGCCGTTTTGTTTCCACACGAAATGAGATAACTCGCTTATTTAGAATCAGTGTACCTAACTCTATACACAGTGTTAGCCGGAAGTGTTGTGTGTTGTTTTTTTCACGAAAGTTTGTGCAATATTATTGCACAATAAATGGTAACGATAACGGGTTAACTTTCAAAAGTATCATGGCTGTGAACTCTATATCCCTAGCAAAGACCAACAACATTATTCGTCGAGTGCTCAAAACCGCCTCAAGTATATAAAATATAGTTCCGTTTGTTCGTTTGCTGTACAAAGCGTACTCGGGTGATCGTTAGCCACTGCGATTGTATGCTTCAGCACAACAAGCTCCGTACTATAAGTTCTCGATACTTCACCTTATCTTTTAAACCTGTTTATTGACATTATATGTTTTTTATAAGACCTATTGTACTCTATTTTTTGTGAATAAATTATTTCATTTCATTTCATTGACCGCAGATAGCCATGACTACGTTGCTATGCGAACGCAGAGGGGAGGGGGAGAAGGCAAAAGTTATGATGGGGCAACAAGCACAAGGGCACCACTTAGGTACGAATCACGGCTTGGACTGTTGCTAGATTTGTTGTATGAAATGAAGATTAACGTCTAATGTTGAGGCGGAAGAGTGTATTCTTCGACCACGCCGGTGGGATTGGTTTTTGAATGTGTGTCGGACATCTGGTGAGGTACGGGTTGACTTCACCTCCGGGTTAGCGGCGGTGAGTGGGTCCAACGGGCAGACCGAGAACGTGTCTCAGTCGACGGAGGAAAGTTTTTAAACCCCTGACGCAAAAAGACAGGTGTTATGACGTGTCATTTGTGATTGTGATCATTTGTAATTTTTAGTGTTAAATCACACTTACGTAGAAAATTTCAAGTAAATAAAAACCCCTAATAAAATTTTTGGATTTCGTCGGGGTTTGAATCCACATATGTACATTAAATTGATCCTTGACGCTTCCTAAAGCCGGAAAAGCGCTTTAACCACTAAGCTACGAAACCCGGGCTACGTCAAAATTCTATGGTTATATCGGTTAAGCACCGATTAAAGCGCCATCTACAAGTAACACAGGAGAACTTTATTAGTTACTTGACGTATTTTGTGTATCGTATGTCTGTCTGTGGCATCGTAGCTCCCAAACGGATTTGAGTGGTTTTTCAATGAAAGTTTTCTTAACTATGTCTCCTGAAAATCGGTTCAGCCGTTTGAATTTACTAGCGCTCTTCTAGTCCAAATGACGATAGATGAGTGGGGAGGGTTAAAATGCTCTATTTTATACTTGTATGCTCAATAAATTAACTAAACATTTTCAGATATATTTTGCGTTATTTTTTTTCTAATTAATTAAGAGTTAAGCCGAATGCCCACCTGATGATAACATCAGCGATAACCTCTTCATTTAACAACTGTATTACCGATGTCATCACATTCAAGTAGGAATGTGTGTTTTTCTTGCTTTATTTATTTATTGTTGTACACATAACTGTCTTATCCAATAGGTATATTGCATCTCCTTTGCCTCAGGTTTGCTGGAAGAAAACTCTTTAGGGTTAAGCTCGCCTTTGTACATGTTTGTTTCTGTACCCTTTTTGTAAATGTTTTTTTTTTGTGTGCAATAAAGAATTACAAGAATGTGCCAGCGAATCCTGCATTACATTGCGCCCGTCACCCTGAGACATAGAGTTGTAAGGTCTCTTATGCCCGTAATTTCCTCGGTCCCATTATCCTTCATCGGAACCCAGCAATGGAGACATTGCTGCTTGGTGGAAGAAATAGGTATGAAGGTAGGGCCGCTAGTAAAATAAAATAAGACCAAACATCTAGTTGATTTTTTTTAAATCATTTATTATTTATACAGGGTTTTGGTTACATGACACCCTATCATCATCATCATCATTTCAGCCGTAAAACGTCCACTACTGAACTAAGGCCTCCCTCATGGAACTCCATGAGGGATAGTTGCCATACTCACCACGCTTGGCAGGCGGGTTGGTGAGCGCAGTACGGGATGTTGATATACGGAAAGACGCTGCTGCCCATCTTCTGGAGGTGTCCCTTAGCAGGCTCTTACTGCATCCACGGGCATGAGAGGAGGGGTAACATTCTACTGCCGGCACCCCACGGAAAACTTATCATATTAAAACATAATTCTTAATCATTTCTGTAGTAGAAATATTACTCTTACTAGTGAAATGTGTTAAGGTTGCTGAGAAATTTGTTGTCGAAATTAGTAGACAACACATTTCTGGGTGCTATTTGTTTTTTAAACGCCCAGGAATGTAACAGAAATGATTTCCGTTCGAGTTCAACTAGTAGCACCTAAAAGCCCTGGAACCATATCTCGTTACGAAACCAAGAAATAGAAGCGTTTGAAGTGTTCTCCAAACGCCGACACCTATGTTACCATAGGTTCTTCTACACATGAAGCTTTCTTTAATTGAATACAGTAGAGTTTTAAGATATTGTACTGGGCTGGCGACGTCTGCCGATTGGTCGTTTGTTCGGCGTTTATCGGCGTATCATCGTTTCAGCCATAAAACGTCTAGGTACAACTGAACACAGGGCTCCCTCATGGATCTCGATGAAGGGTAGTTGTCATACTCACCACGCTTGGAGGGTTGGCGAGCGCAGTACTGGATGTTGATACGGAAAGATGCTGCTGCCCATCTTCCGGAGGTATTCCTTAGCAGGCTCTTACTGGATCCACGGGCATGAGAGGAGGGGTAACATTCTGCTGTCCCTACGAACAAAATCTATCGGACACGTATTTTTTCTTCTTTAACCTAATCACAGATAATATAATCCAATAATAACTACGATACATTAAATCGAAATGTCGTGTGAAGTCGCACGCTGGTACGCGCTGACGTTTCTCGGTATATAATTATTACGTCACAAGTCCCCACACCTAAACTTCAACGTTCGCTTTATCATAATGTATTGTTTCATAATTTTAAATTGCAAAAAATATGTGTCTATTACTTTTACCTAACTGTCGGATTAAATATAATTTTAATCATAATCATAATCATTTATTTGCCAGAATGTATGTACAATAAGATCTTAATTAAATATAATGTCCAGTTACAAACTACCAAACATGGCGTGCAAATATAGTTAAAATATAGTTAAATATATAATTTTGTAATTATATAATTTTGATTCTCAAACCCTGTCATCATGTCTATTCACACTGCACCATCTAGCCCCAATCTAAGCAGAGCTTGTGTTATGTTGTCAGAGAACTATTAGGTGTTGTTTCAACCAGAAACAAATAGTTTTGATTTGTTAATACATAAAAGTAAGGCCTTTGCATCTATTATAGATGATTTATACAGCGTCAGCAACTGGTAGTCATGCTGTACGGGACGCTGCAGTGCCTGGGACATTGTTAGATGGATTAGGCTTGCCCAGCACCTATACCATCCTCTCAGCTTAGTCAGCTATTATTCAGAGGAAAGAACAGGTCAATACGTCTGAAGCTAACTAAGCCGCGGGTTTCCTCATGATGTTTCCTTCACCGTTAAAGTACGTGTTAAGTGTGCACATAAATTTTTCAAGAAAGAAAAATCCATTGATGCTACCAGCATCGAAAAAAAAAGCCGTGTTGTTAATACATACATACATAGAAAACACCCAGAACCCGGACGAATATCTATAGAAAAATTACGAACTCTGAATCGAACCCGCTACCTCCTGCATCTAAGCTGGATAATAAACGCCTCGGAGGCGGCTCGGAGATCGTCAAATTTCAGCATATGATACGTCAAACATGAATGTTATACAGATAAATTCACCTGGGACCATGTCTGGTGCAATCCAGTCTGGGAAATACTAAAGGTAGTTTACGCGATAAATACGCAATCCAGTCGTAGCGTCGAGAAATACATAAGGTAATTTACGCTATAAATATCCGGTTATATTTATATCAAACAATCAATCAAAGAATCAAAAAAATACTTTATTCAGAGCGGCCGCATGGACCTTATTGACGCTTCACAAATAACAAAATAAAACAACACAAATTAATAGAATAAAGCACATAATTGATTGTGTTCACTTCAGATGACACGCGAGTTAGGAAAAGAAGCGAACAGAAGAACCTAACTCGGTCGTTATAGTCATCATATAACAATTTTATTTTGTCTTATGTTACGTTTGACGGAGTTGAAGCAGATCCGTATATCACGATTACTACATAGTATAAAACAAAGTCGCTTCCCGCTGTCTGTCTATCCCTATGATTGCTTAGATCTTTAAAATTACGCAACGGATTTTGATGCGGTTTCTTTAATAGATAGAGTAGTTCAAGAGAAAGGTTTTTATGTATAATACATGCATAAAATACAGTAGTAGAGATACACTGCCTTTTTTATAGGTTTCTAATGTGATGTCGTAAATTAACACATTTTTTTGCGCTTACATCGCAAACGCTGGCTGATCCATACGAGATAGACCAAAATTTCTTCTTCTTTATTTATCCAGAATCAGACATTACGCCGCCGTGGGGTGCCGGCAGTAGAATGATACCCCTCCTCTCATGCCCATGGATGCAGTAAGAGCCTGCTACGGGATACCTCCGAAAGATGGGCAGCAGCGTCTATCCGTGTATCAACATCCCATACTGCGCTCACCAACCCGCCTGCCAAGCGTGGTGAGAATGGCAACTACCCTTCATGGAGATCCATGAGGGAGGCCTGTGTTCATCAGTGGACGTTTTATGTCTGAAATGATTATGATCAGACAACACGCACTACCAAAGACAAAGCAAAAGCATGATGTTCACTTAGTTATGCTGGTACAATCAGCAAATTTTCGTGCAGCATGTATGGAAATAATATAAAATAATGTACTACAGTATTGTAAACCATAAAAAGGTCTACTATAAAGTTCGCGATGGTATATCCTGTAGTATATTTAGCAACAGCGTTGCACCCGAGCGAAACTGGGGTGGGTCGTTAGTTCCGTATAAATGTAAAAAGTCAGATACGAAGTAGGTACTTACCTACAGTTGTGTTGCACAAACATTGTATAACTGGGCCATAATTACTTGGCTTTTATTAAGTAAACTTGATAAGCTTCGTAAAACTTTTACGAGACTTATAAAGAAACAGATAACGCAAAATACTGTGTTTCTGCCTTATCATATTAAATTTACATAAAGTTTATTTTTCACTTTCAAATGACTCGTGAGTTACACTATTCATTGTTATGTTAAACGGGTTTTCTACTCACGTTTTTATTCGTTGAAAATAGGTATACAACGTGTTCAGTTCCTCCCAGGGGAACTGAACTCGTTGTATACCTATTTTCAACGAATAATTAACGTGAGTAGAATACCCGTATAACATAACAAAGTTTATTTTGCTGACTTAAATTAGGATTTCTGAGTTCAATAGATAAATATTTAATGAGGTTAAATTTTTACAAAACTTCGTTCAATCGATGTTAATCGAAGAAACTCCTCAAATATTGAAGGAAAACATAATACACGTATGTTTTCCTTGCCAAAATTGCTATATTATAGCAATTGAGGCTTCATCATTTCAGCCGTAAAACGTGCACTACTGAACACAGGCCTGAGGGATCATGGATCTCGAAAAAGGGTAGTTGCCGTACTCACCCCGCTTAACAGGCAGGTTGGCGAGCGCAGTACGGGATGTTGATACACGGAAAGACGCTGCTGCCCATCTTCCGGAGGTTTCCCTTAGCAGGCTCTTACTGCATCCACGGGCATGAGGAGAAGGGTAACATTCTACTGCCGCCACCTCACGGCAGGTACCAACAGGATCCTAAATCTCCTCAATGTTAACATAGCTGATAAATCCACTACGTTGTAACCAAGTCTATGCACTAAGCTCAGTTCTGAATAATTGAACAGGAATCTAAACTATCTTGTTTGAGCAAGCTGGCAACTTGGTCGCATGGAATCAGCTAAATGCGTGATTTAGATTGCGGTTAGCTGAGACCGGTCCTGGTGTGCCGGCAGTAGAATGATGCCCTCTCATCCCGTGGATGCAGTAAGAGCCTGCTAAGGGAAACCTACGGAAGATGGGCAGCAGCGACTTTCCGTGTATTAACATCCCGTACTCCGCTGGCCAACCCGCCTGCAAAGCGTGGTGAGTATGGCAACTACCCCTCGTGGATGTTCATGATCGGCCTGTGTTTAGTGGTGGACGTTTTACGGCTGAAATGATTGTACATTATAGACTACGGGAATGCATAAAACATCTAGGGAATACCCTATAGAGAGGATATGTAATTTATTTAGTCTAAATAATTTTTTTAGCCGGTTGTAATGTTAGCGCTGTAATGTCAAAGACGAGAGACAGTTGTCATTGCATTAGTGCATTAGTGCATTAGTGCAATTTTTTAGTGAATTTTTGTTCATGTATCTTTTAACAATTTTAGTATTATTTATTGTTAATTAAGTTTTCACTATGGTTTGCTTTTTATGTTTTTTTCTATTGTATTTTTATATTAGTATAGTGTCTGGGCGACTTGGATTCATCTGTTACCATGAGTTTTCACGATCTATACTCGCTAGCGACTGTAATTCAAAAAGCGTATGAAAAATTGTACAGCGCCTCTAGCGGTTAGTTTAGTACACTTTAAACTATACTAAAGCGACAGTAGTTTGGGCTTCATTTGCTTAGAATATGGTATCATGAGTTACAAATCTGACAGATGTCATAGTAACGTACTTATTACTACTGTAGTAACGGACAGTGACAACTCATGGTAGGCACACTGTAAGCCCATTCGACAATTTGAAACAAATAAAATAAAGAAATCACTATTGTGCTTCGGAATTCTTATGATATTATTTCCCCTCTATTAGATATGTGCTCGATGGCATAAAATAACGCTCGCTAGAAAAATTGTCACTTGCACGCACACGTCATCGCATCGGCGACGTGTCTTATCTAATGACCTAACTATACTCCAGTCACTTTTGTTGTAGAATGTTTATAAACAAACTGTATCAGTAATATAAATCTGTAGCATCTGTAGCAATTTAATTATAAGTACACTTAAAATTTAATTTACTGCGCACGTCAAACCGCCTTCCAAGGGTGAGTATGGCAATAACCCCCTCATATTCAGAATTTAAAGATCAATAAGGGAGGCCTACGTTCAGCAGTGGACATACGGCTAAGAATTTATTAATAAACCATAAACGTAATTTATAACCTAGGGGCTTGACAGTGTTTTATGAATTATGATTTATCTAAACTAGCCAAATGATTTTCACTTTTATCAAAACATACATTAAGTCCACTCTCGTCTGAGTAATTGGGTTCGTTAGTAACCACATACCAATGTTAAAGGAAAAAGGCAGAACGCCGGCAGAATATCGTCTTACCAATTGGACCCACTTGGGACCGCTCGGCCCACTTCATTAGTGAGGAGGGCACTAACGTGTTAAGTGTTGTGTTATGCGACAGGTTATTTTGTGTTAGATTATTTTTGTATTCATCATCATCATCATTATTATTATCTAAGCTATAGCACACGCTGGTAGAGATAAACTATTCTAAAAATGCACGCCCCTCCACAGCGTTTACTCGGACATACAAATAGGTGTTCTGTACGCAATACAGATAAATTAGTATTTGTCATTGGTTGTTCATACTTGTTCAGTCACCGGCCAGACACAAACGGTATCACTAGGAAAAAAAGCTGGATCTGTCGGTCAACTAGTGCATTAGTGTTCCGAGCGCGCGACAGAGCGGACGTGTCGTTGAAACAAGAAGCACGCTCCCGCCTTACAATGCCTACAGCTCGACTGATCGCCCGATTAGTTGACTTGTCAGTGCGCAGACTATTCCATGTTTCCAGTAAAGTCGCAGCACGCACACAAGTACAGAGATGCAATAAGTATTTCCTCTCACACATTGTGATTATAACGTTTTGTGGAGGGGCGTGCATTTTTAAAATGGTTTATCTCTACGCACCGACGTGGCTCGGTTCAGTATTAAGACGTCACGAGGCCCCACTCCTAAGCTTCAACTCGCTTTATCTTAGTATTGTTTCATTAATTTGAAATAGAAAATAAGGAGTCTTTTATTTAGGTGTTATTTAACTGAGGATGTAAATACAGTTTTGATTTTATACCCAGTTACCATGCCTTTATTACCCGTAGCATGACATATTAGCGACTCAACCGCCTATTACCTCACTCACAAAACATGTCATGTTTTGTTTGTATAAATAATTAATATCATTATCTATATCTCAATTTATATATAGATGGACAAAGAGAGTGACCGAATGGATCCCGAGGGAAGGAAGAGAAAGCAAGGAAGGCAGAGAAAGAGATGGAGAGATATTTTTCATGAAAAAGGTGGACCATATTGGATGACGAAGGCGAGAGAAAGGGACATATGGAGGGTTTTAGGGGAGGCCTACGCTGCTGAGGCGACTACTGCTTTAGTTATTTAGTTTTAAGTAAATTGTGTTTTATAATAAGTAAAATAAAGGCTTTTTTATTTTATTTTATTTTATTTATATCTCAATTTAAACTAAGAAACAAAACATTTGAATATCATCTTACCAATCGGCCCTACTTGCGACCACTCAGCCTAGTACTTCAATAGCGAGGGCCCTTACGTCGTGAGGGTTTCTTAGATATTTTGAGATGTTTTCTTCTGCGTAGTTTTTCTAAACAGTAACAGTAAACTAATCAGTACTCAATTGACAGTTTTGTAAGAAAATTTACCTATTTTAACAGCGTTGCGGTTTAAAAACGTAATACACGCATGTGCACTATTTATTGACATAAAAACAATGTATATTATTTAATGAACTAATATTAATTATTATACGTATTGGTTTTTTTATATTGGTAGATACCAAGAGGTCGGCGTAATTTTTATATGTCCATGCAAGAAAGCAGCTTTTTAGGACTTATAAGTTTATTCGTTAAGCCCCAGACACACAAGCGGACAGACAAACAGACAGACAAAGCCACGTGGTCACGTGCTTAGTGAACGTGATAATCGCGGTATTGCAGTTGTAATAGGTAGAGGTTACCATCAGGTGGTCCTCTGGCTTGTCTCGTCATTTAAAAAAAATATTTAATAATCATTTATTTAAAAATTATTTGAACATTTATCAATAATTTAATTACTACGGAACCCTTAAAGCATAGAATAGCGACATGTGGCCGCGAACCCAAGCCGCCGCGTCCAATTAAGTCTGATAATGGCTGCTGGGCGCGCATCCTGGCCGCCTAATGCGCTGGGGCACCACGGAAGAACTAGCTAGCTTTTAGCTCTAAACATTAAACAAAAATCGACCAAATACGAGTCCAACTGGCGCACAAAGTCCCGCAGTTCTTTTAAGCGTTACCTGTTGCCGTTATTAATATCGAGCAAGACACGGCAACTGGCAACGGTTTGCAGGAGCCCTCTTAAATATTTATTTCAAATATATTTACTTCAAATAATATATGCCATGGGGTGCCGGCAGTAGAATGTTACCCCTCCTCTCATGCCCGTGGATGCAGTAAGAGCCTGCTAAGGGACACCTCCGGAAGATGGGCAGCAGCGTCTTTCCGTGTATCAACATTCTGAGCTGCGCTCGCCAACCCGCCTACCAAGCGTGGTGAGTATGGCAACTATTCCCTCATGGAAATCCATGAGGGAGGCCTGTGTTCAGTAGTGGACATTTTACGGCTGAAATGATGATGATGATGATGATGAATATGTATTGATAAAATAGACATAAATGACAAATATATATTCACTTGGTGCCGTTCTAAAATTAGGTATGTAACCAGTTATAATTATGTATTGTATAAATAACAAGCACAACGTACCTACTTCCAACATCTAGAAACGAATCCCAACTCTTTATATAATTACATGATCCCTAACCATTCTCCCCATAATATATCTCCCGACTGATTTCAATATTCACTTTCGTTATCGAGTAACATCAGTAAATTTTCCCGTCTGTGGTAGAAAATGCTGATGCTCTGAATACCAACATAAAGCAAAGTTAACTACCTAACATCCAGCTCGATATCTCAAGTGTAAACCTAGTACAATATAAACAAAAGCTCAACTTCAAGTAACATCTATAGTTAGGACCGAGACGTCTTATATTAGTAAAGACTTCAATTTAGAGTTGGGAATGGATGATATAATTATTTTCATGGAAAATCGTTAATACCGATAACAATTGATTAATCATGACTTAATAATTACAATATGTAATTTGATATATTTTATATATCAAATTACATATATATTTTGATGTAATTTGTAATTAGTCGGAGATGTCCCCCTTTTCAAAACCGGTGGCAAGAAATAAAAAAAAACTAATAAACACTGCCCGATTTACAGCGTCGTCACTCTGATTTGAACACTTTTTGTATACTTGCTGGTTTTCATAGCTACAAAAAGCAATAATGTTTACACGAAAGACCTTGCGCAAATACGTCATTTTCAAAGAAATCATTAATTTATACCTTCAGGTACCTTCAGGCTTCAGGTTCAGGGTTCAATATTTTTTCTTGTTATCGAGTAACATAAAGCTCTCCAATTTTCTAGGAATATGAACTTAAAGATAAGTTAAACAGTCAACATTCAGCTCCGTATCTCAAGTGTAAACCTGGTACAATAGGTATTTAAAAAAGCTCCATTTCAAGTCAAATCGGTAGTTAGAACTGATAAGTTTAATTTTATTAGGAAATACTGCTGCTTAGCGGCCACTTTGCATCGTCCCGAAAAGGCGACACAAAAATCAACAAAAAAATATTACAATAAAAACAACAAACTAACTTAAATTTTATCTAGTCCTAATTCTAGCACATAATTAACATTTTTACTCCTCCTACATCGGACCACTCGGTTTGGAAAAACAATTACTTGTGTCTTATTTCTGCCGAAATATGTCGTCGCCCTTTGTGGTTACTTCCTCCGAACACTTGATGTAAGTTTGGGAATCGATGTTTTAATTTCATTTTCATATTATTGATACGATTGATAGTTATACAGGGCGTCTCACGGCTATGCCACGTGGTTGTAGACATAATAAATGTTTAATAACTTAATTTTGATTTTAGAAACAATTTGAACTGCACTGCACTTACAGTATTTTGGCTAATCGTTTGACTGAAACAGACATCGAACGCGCCAAATAAAAAAAAAAACAACCTTATATACTTTTTTAATAAAACCGCTAAAAAAACAAAAAAAAAACATCTTTTTCAATAGCACAGCATCTTAATTATGCGAAAGAATATGAATTTTACTATTATTATTGTTTGTAACCGTTATTTATGTTGTGTATAAATAACTTTAGTCCTCCTCCTTTTTTGAAACCGTTAAAAAATGCATAAAATAATAAAAAAAACTTTGTCAAATTCGCAGCGTCTGTACCAAAATGATCATAAAAGTAGCATATGCGACGTGACAACCAAAATCACATAATATCGCTGTTACTAGCGAAGTGGTCCATGCCTATTCGGATCTTTTGCTCGTTAGTTTAGACCGTAGGATATAGGGCTTTAGACTTGGACTTACAACTTGTGGACGTCAAATGAATTCGTGAGCAAATAAACATTATGAGTCAAAGTCAATAAGCGTATATGTAGAAACAAAATACATTTAAATTGAATAAAGCTTAAAGTTTAACTGAACCGGCACTCCACGGCAAATGAATATTCATTTCAGCCGTAAATTGTCCACTACTGTACACAGACCTCCTTCATGGAACTTCATGAGGGGTAGTTGCCATACTCACCACGCTTGGCAGGCGGGTTGGCGAGCGCAGTACGGGATGTTGACACACGGAGAGATGCTGCTGCCTATCTTCCGGAGGTATCCCTTAGCAGGCTCTTGCTGCATCCACGGACATGAGAGGAGGGGTAACATTCTACTGCCGGCACCCCACGGCCAGCGGTATCCCTTAGCAGGCTCTTACTGCATCCACGGAGATGAGAGGAGGACAGGAGAGGTAACATTCTACTGCCGACACTCCACAGCAAATTAATATTATTCTTTATTTATCTCAAACTGTATTCCTAACTCAACTGTATGTAAAACTGAAATGTATTTACTTATTTACTAAAATAAATTTTTGAAATCTATCTTTTGTTGAAAACTTATTTCTTTTTTTTTATTTTAAAGTTGGTCCATTCATGTTTGTTAATGTTGTTTTTTCCACTCCAGTGTTTGGTAGTTCATAGGTTTAACTTGGACCGCTTGTGTGAGACCAGTGAGATTTTGCAAACTTAACTGTTCAAACAATTAGGAGTTCGAGTCTTCATAGCCAAATATACCCTGCTAGCTGTCTCGGCGAAATGTGAAATACAATAGTATCATTATTAGATACTAGCCACACTCCTCGGTTTCACCCGTGTAGTTCCCGTTCCCGTGGGAATACGGGGATAAAATGTAGCCTATGTTACTCAGGGATAATGTAGCATTCTAGTGGTGAAAGAATTTTGGCAATCTTTCTCGATTTAAGAAATCATTTGTTTTTTGTTTGAGTGCCTTTACTGCAGAAACCAAAAATATTTTGTTTGCAAGTGTAAAGTCGGCAAAGAAAAAAACATAACGTAAAAGGGATGGAAGGACTTAAAGGGATTTACAAGACATCATAGGAATATTTCGTGAGCTCGAACAAGCTTCCCCATATTCGTTGTAAAATCTTAAAATATTTTAATCAATAAGATCCCTTAGCAGGCTCTTACTGCATCCACGGGCATGAATGGAGGGGTAACATTCTACTGCCGGCACCGCACGGCAATGATGCCTCTTCTATGGCTCGTAATATCAAACATTTAGGAATTTCCCGTCGCAGACCTTTCTTTTTGAATTTGAACGGCATATTTCTGTGATTAAAAACAATTCAAATGATTTAATTAAAGCAACAAACCTATACAATCTAAACTGCTAGTTTTTACAAATGTGAAAAAAAAAAACATGAATATAGTTTGAACTATGAACGTTCTAGGAAAACTATACTTAAGCTTATACCGGAATACTTTTAACCGAAAACTCTATTAACTCATGTTATTAAGTTGTGGTAAACATAAAAAAAACAACACCAATTTCTAACACCACGTATACGGTTAACTACGAAACCTCGGACCTCGGACACTGACATTTCAAAATGATACTCAGAATCATCTATATCTATACTAATATTATAAAGAAGTAAAGTTTGTGAGTGTGTAACCTCACACACGTAGGGGGTAATCTCTGGATCTACTGAACCGATTTTCAAAATTATTTTACTAATAGAAAGCCACAGTATTTGTGAGTGTCATAGGCTGTAAATTACTGCCCAACGAAGTGGACACCGGGTCAGCTAGTATCATAATAAAAATAAGGAAATTATTCAATGCGTTTCCATTTACCTCTGTTTACTATTACCCACTATTACTATTATTATCATAGTAAATATTGTATATAATGTTCAAAACCATGATAGTTTTAAAAGTTATATTATTTATATAATTACAGTGAAACGAAACCATCTAACTGAATTATGGAGGTCCTAATGCCGTAACTTGTGACTTCCATTTCTTACTAAGGGAGATAGTTATGTGTAGTTAAGGAGTCGACGGTTAATCTATAGCATCCATTCATCATGGAGAGCAGCTTAGCTCTAATCTAAACCTATCGCAATAAAATTTCACTTAAAAGCTAGGGTGCAAAAAAAATAAAATTGTTCATCACAGTGTCGTGTCGGCCCCACGCGCGGACGGGCATTCAATCCCATGATGATGATTTCCTTGAAAAATCGAAACGTGTCGGAATAATCTTCGACGTTACAATACTACGTGAGTAATTTTTACAAAATGAATTGTTCATCATAGTTTTTATTTTGCGATTTTGCCTAATGGCTCCAATAATTCTAATAAAACATCTAACCATTTTTTTTCTGTGTAGCCAAATGGAATACATACAGTTTGAGATAAATAAACAATTACCTATGTTAATTTGCCGTGGTGTGCCGACAGTAGAGTGTTGCCCCTCCGCTCTTGCCCGTGGATGCAGTACGAATCTGCTTAGAAATACCTCCGGAAGATGGGCAGCAGCGTCTTTCCGTGTAACGACATCCCGTACTGCGCTTGCCATCCGCCAGGTATATGCAGGATAGATCACAACACCACAGTACGCAGATCCGTGTGCAGTGAATCAAATATAAGAATGAGGTTTTTGGCTATCATACGTTTTTTAAACTAGATGTCGACTGAAAAAGTGTTCAAATTGTAGATTGCGATAACGAAAACGAGGAACTGTGAATAAGGTCCAAAAAAATCCAAAAAATTCAAAATTCAAAAAATACTTTATTCAGTGCGGCCGCATGGACCTTATTGACGTGTCACAACTTACAAAATAAAACAACACAAATAAATAGAATAAAGCACATAATTGAATCTGTTCACTTCAGATGACACGCGAGTTAGGAAAAGAAGCGAACAGAAGAACCTAACTCGGTCGTTATAGTCATCATTTAACAAACGCAACTTCGTCCTGTTCTGTCCTGTCCCTCTCCTCCGTCGACCGGGACACGTTCCTGGTTTGTCCGTTGACGAACTCACCGCCGCTAACACGGAGGTGACGCCAACCCATCTCATATTGGAAGAAGAAGAAGAATAGATTTTTATTAGATACACATATAACTATAAAACAACTATAATAAAAAGCTGGACTTATTTCTAATTTTAATCCATTTCCTATCATAATTTTAATCTTGGAGTACCAGTTACCTGTTAAATATTTTAAAAAAGTGTCAAAAATATGGCATGCTCACTCAGTGGGTCAAAGAAAAATTATGATGAATAAAATTAGCTGCTAGACACATATTTAAAAAAACCAATCCCGCCGACGGGGTCGAACAATACACTCTTCCGTCTTAAGGTGCAATTGTGCACTTAGACGTTAACCGTCATTACATATAAAAATCTGGCAACATTCCAAGCCTTGGTGTGCCCTTGCGCTTGTTGCTTAATGTATTGTTTGTATACGCGATAGATCACACACAACTAGATTAGTCGAAAGCCAGGTCGGTACTTAAAATCAAGTTCAAATGCGATGGGAACCCCATCAAAAGGAGTCGCTCGCTCGTTCTAAGTTTGTGGTAAACAACTAGTTAAGCTTTTAATATATTATAAGTAAAATTTAAAACAAAAAAAAACTGCAAAAAAGTCCAAACTCAGCAAATTGCAGGTTCCAGGATAACCTTTTTTTTTTTTTTTTTTTTTTTTTACGATGGGAAAATGCATGTTATGCATCCTCTTCTGTCCGAGGAGAACCAAAGGGGTATGTTGGACTCACCACTGCTACCAACAAAGTGTTAGTGTACAGAGGCATACCAACTAAAAAACCATCGCTGTTCCGCCTTTCACCTTAGCGCCAGAGCGTCGTCGAACCATTCGTCACCGGACGATTCGTTCGACGGCGCACTAGCACTTGACAGGGTTTCGGGTTCCCGGTTAGATTCGACCGCTACCCTGTCGGTGATTATCCGTCTTAGACGGATCCTTCCTGAGCGCCTCTGAGGCGAGAGATTTCCTATGTTGGTGTCGACATTTTGAGACCTGTGCAATGCCGGGGTGATTCTCCTCGCATCACCACTCGGCTGGTCTCCATTAAGCGGAATAAGGCGATCGAATTGCCGTCGCCGTCTTCCGGTCCTCCGCCGACGAAGTGGTTCTTGAGAGCTTTCCTCTCTGAATCTCTCCGCGGTTTCTTTCTGTAAGATGACATCTTCACAGTAAGAAACCATTGCTTCCCAGGCCCTGTCACTATCAAGCATGGCATGCACCAAACTTGGCAGTGAGAGGTCGCTACCAACTACTGCTTCCAGCGCCTGGCGCTGCAACGCCCAAGCACTGCATTCCTCTAGGGTATGTTGAGCTGTATCCTCAGGGTCGTCGCAGTGATGGCATATAGAGGTTGCTTCTCTTTTTGCAACTCGGTGCAAGTACCGGCCAAAGCATCCATGCCCAGTCAGTACCTGCACCAATCTAAAGGTGAGAGCTCCGTGTTCCCGGTGCATCCACTCCGCCAGAACAGGACGTATAGCCTCTATAGTCCACCGGCCATAGGGAGCAATCGCCAGCTCTTCAGCCCACTCTTGCATCGCAGCTTCCCTCGCTAGCTCCCTTGCATGGGTAATTTCCTGCTGAGCCAACCTGTAACCTTGTGCTTGTTCCTCTTTTTTGTGCTCGTGTACTCTTGCAAGCACTCTTCCTTCTCGATCCCATGGAAGGGATCCTGCCAGCACACAAGCGGCCCCATAAGACACAGTGCGGTAGCCGCGTATCGTTCTTATCGCCATTATTCTCTGCGGTCTTCGCAGAAGAGATCTGTTTTGGGCTGTTAGAGCGTCCGCCCATACTGGTGCTCCATACAGGGCCATAGAGCGGATGACATTCGTGAATAAGTATCGACACGATGCTTTGGGTCCTCTCTGATTAGGTAAAAGTCGAGCGAGTGATCCTGCTGCACTTTGTATCTTTGGACTCAGAAGCTGGAAGTGCTCGGTAAATTTCCAAGCTCTGTCCAATGTGAGTCCTAAGTATTTCATACGGGTTGACAACATAATCCGCACGCCGTCTACCCTAATATAGGCTCCAGGTGGTGGTTTACCTCTTCTTCCATAAAACAGAAGGGCTTCTGTTTTCTCTAAAGCTACCTTTAGCCCCAGAAGTTCAATTCGATTGATCAGGAGGGTTGAGCCCACTGAGGCCAAATGCGCAACTTCCTCATAGCTACGTCCCCGGGCGATAAATAAAGTGTCATCAGCGTAGCAGATAATATGCGTCCGGGGAAGGAGCGCACCGCGAAGAACCCAATCGTAGCCGATGTTCCAGAGCAAAGGTCCCATCACAGATCCTTGTGGAACACCAGTTGTCATGCGCTTGGCACAAACCCTCCCATCTTTGCTTATAAATAGCACGTCCCGTTCCCTCAGGTAGTGCTCTACAAATCGCCGAAGGTACAGTGGCACTGTATGAAAGCGCAGTGCCTCATCAATGCATTCGTAGGGGAGACTATTGAATGCATTGGCGATATCTAATGATACCGCCAAGGCACTTTCCCCATGTGCAACAGCCTCCTGTGTTATGTTCTTGAGTCGCAGTAAAGCATCGATAGTGGAACGTCCAGACCTAAAACCATATTGCTCATCTGATATATTGGGGCCCACTGATGTCAAGTGGTCGTTTATACGGGTAGCCACTATGCGTTCCAGAAGTTTTCCCATCTCGTCCAACAAAATAATTGGCCTGTAGCCGAAAGGGGAGTCATGTGGGCGTCCTTCCTTGCGAAGCAGGCAAAGGCGGCCGTCTTTCCATGCCTTTGGAAACTGACCTGTTTCAAGACAAGAGTTGAACAACTCTTTGGCTCGGTCTCCCAAATGCTTAAGTACGCGTACCAAGACACGACCTGGCACACCGTCCGGTCCGGGGGCAGTTTTTTTTGCCCGAAGATGTAAAATTGCCCCACCGAATTCCCCTTCAGTCACAGGAGGAATTTCTGGGTTAGCAAGTTCCGCGAATACCGGTGCTACCATACAGGGAGCTTCGTATGGCGGACACGTCGGAAAAAGGCCCGTAACCACGCGTGTGAGGAGTTCGGGTTCAAACGTTTCAGTAGAGGGTGCCTGTTTGCACAGTTTTTTCATCACGGTTCGATATGGACGGCCCCATGGGTCTCTATCGAGTTCTTTCAAAAATTCACGCCAGGCTTCATTTTTGGCTCGGTAAATAGCTACCTGGAGTGCTTTTCTGGCTTGGCGATAATCCTCGTAGAGTTGCCTTTCTTCATCTTCAGTATGACGCCTTCGGCGGCATCGCGTGTATGCCCGGCGTGAGGTGACGCAAGCGAGACGAAAAGAAGAGACTTCGTCCGACCACCAGTACACCTGTTTTCTCCCTGGCAGCTTTCGAACGCGTGGCATAGCTGCGTCGCATACAGCAGTCAAACTTTTGCGGAAGTGGTCTGAGAGCGCATTTACACCACGTAGCGACGGTGGGACTGGGCACCAACTCTGGACTATAGCCGTTTCCTCAACCTGCTCCTTATCTAGGCGACTTAAAGACCACCGCGGGAAAGTTCTTAAACGGACAACTGGTGTAGGCGCTTCTCCATGACCTGGGGAGATAGATATTTCAAACCTAATATACCGGTGGTCTGACAAGGTCTCTTCGTTTTCAAGTACCCGCCAGTTGATAGTGCGTGCTGCTACAGCAGGAGTGGCAAAGGTCACATCAACTATCGATTCTCCTTGCCACCTTACACATGTGCTTACTGAGCCTTGATTGAGCAGTACAAGCCCAGCAGCTGCCGCCCAGTCCGCTACCGCTGCTCCTCGGTTGTTGGTAGAAGGGCATCCCCAAGTTACTGACTTGGCGTTAAGGTCCCCCATCACAATTACTTGCGATGGAGACATTCGAGCAACTACACCGCAAAGCACTTGTAGGTAGGCTTCAAGATCAGAGAAGCTTTTATTTGGAGAAAAATATGTCCCAATAAGTATAAGCTCTCCCCAAGCTGCTGCGACATAACCTGGACCCCTCTCCCGTACTGAGAGGGATGTAGACGAAGAAGGTGAATAAATGGCGACCAAACCGTCAGTGTCTCCGACCCAATTAGGACTGTCGGGAATGGTGTACGGCTCGGCAGCTACGGCCACATTTATCGACCACTCTGCCAACACCTGTGCCAATAGACTTTGCGCGGCAGCGCAGTGATTTAAATTCGTTTGAAGTAAGTGGATATACCTTGACATCTAGTCTGACATAACAACCACCTCTGTAGTAGGGATAGACTGAGACACAATGGTTGACTTACCCTTAACAATAGGAGGGTTGCATTGTTTGCCTCCCATTCTGTGACTAGATGGTCTTCCCATGTCAGCACATACAGCGCAAGAAAGCTCTGTGACTTTGCAAGCCGTGGCCATATGCCCTTCTTTTCCGCATCGAAAGCATAACATGCTACGGTCCTTGTTTGAGGGACAGAGCTGCCGCGTATGTCCAGTACCCATGCACCGGTAGCAGCGCAAGGGGCGTGGTTCTAACATAGAAACCTGCGCAGAGCTCCATCCGACAAGGAGTCGGCCCTTTTCCACCACAATTTTGGCAGCTGTGGCCGGACATCGTACGTATGCTACGCCTGTGGCCCTGGGCCCTGCTCTTATTTCTCCCACTTTTATGCTATCACATGAACAGTCTGCTTGAGATGCGATTGCCGCAGCAACCTCCTCCTTGTTTATTGAGTCGTCTAGGCCAGTAATGCGCAAATCGACACAAATAACGGGGCGTCCAATCCGGGCTACTTCACACAAGGTTGATTGCAGTTTCTCCGCTAGAAGATCTGCCTTTGCACCACTACCAGCTCCTGGCAGCTCTAACATTCTGGCACCAGTAGCAGTCACTTTTGACCTGACGCTGTCGATGCCCAGCTCGGCTAAGTTTATGGAGGCTTTGGCTTTTGTTAAGACCTCCATGTATGTTACACCCTTCTCTGCAGCCTCTTGAGTTAGGGTTATTACCACTGCTGCTGAACGTGGAACCGCAATTTTCTTAGGCTTCCTATATAGAGCCACTGAAGCTTTCTCTGGCAGAGCACTTACCGCAGAGGAAACAACATTAGTATTTGGTTTCTTTTTACGGCCTTTTTTAGTGATAGTCGCCCATCCTCCATCAACTACGTCAGGTGTTATGACTTGGCTAATGGAGGGTTGTACTTCATTGTCTGGAGGACCTGCTACTTTGTGCGCTGCATCTATCACTTTTAACCTCGTTTTAGCAGCCTTTAACTTTGCAGTAGGGGCAGCAGGATGCAGCGCGACAGGGAAAGACTTATTTCTTGTGTCTGCTGCTAGTGGTGGGCGCAGTATCTTTTCCGGAAGGAGTCGATCCTCTATGCCCGCTATGCGAGCGTTAACCATTTCACCAATAGAAATAGTGACCCGCCGTACTATATCATCCACGTTCACGTCAGTCAGGGGCAAAGGAGTCGCAGAATGAATAGGTACTGTGGTATTAGTACACTTGTTTCGCTCCTCATAGTCTTGTCGAAGAGCAATCAGTTCCGACCTCAGGTTAGACAGCTCTCGGCTGAGCCGGTCGTTGTCGGCCCTTAGGCGTTTCGTCTCTTCGTCAACGGTTCGCGTCTTCAGGCTTTCGATGATATCTCTCATCGTTGTAAGGGATTGATTAATGACACCCTTTACCTTACCGCTTACATTTTTTGATTTGCGGGATTGCTCCTGGATCACTTCCACTTCCTCTTGAGCCCGCTTCCACAAATACTCCGCGCTTAATTCATCTCCACTTAAGTGAGTGTAAGACTTTTTTTTCCCCGACTTTTTCTTCTCCTGAGCGACGTCATCTTTATTTAATCGGTAAGTTTCCGAACCGGGATCCGTCAACTCATTTAGTGCGCGTCCAGTCCCAGATTGGGTCCCTGTCACTGGATTCCGTCCACGACGACCTCTGATAGCGGTCGACATCTTCCGAGTGATCAACGAGGAGTCACTCTCGGAGTCGCTGCGTGGGCGCTTACGTTTTGCAATATAAGCCGAACTCTGGCTTACATCAGAGTCTGAGAGCAGTATGTCCATAAGACTCTGATGCGAACCCCTCTGCAAACTCTGCAAACTATTTTTGTTCGTCTTGTTTTCTACGGAGCTGATGCTCTCGAGGCAATTGTTGCCCCCCCCAGAATACGAATGGGAGCTGCGTGCCGAAGCACGAGAGGATTCTCCTTCGGCTGAGCCGTCGGTACCTCCCTGGGTAGTCGTTTTACAATTGTCCTTTTCCATTTTTTTTTTCGCCTTTTTTTAAAGAGGTGAAGTCCTCGGATGGGCGCCCTAGCGGCCGGGTTTCCCCCGACCATATTCCGCGTGTAAACCCGGACCAGCGCACACGCAGACGCTTCCTATCCCTACACAGTGTGAGGTATAGAGAGCGAATAGACGTAGCTCGCAGGTCCGGATTCACACACCGAATACTCCCCTCGGCGGGCGCTAAAACCTTATATTGGGATTTGGTGCCTGCTAGGTTCCACTCAGTGGATTTCCACTTTTGGCGGCAGCTACTGAATGTGTAGCTTGTCCCTCGTTTGACAGAGTTGGGACTCCTTTCCTCTGCACTGCATCATTCACTGCACTCTCTGCTGGGTCAGAGATACGCGTGAAGATGCTTGGTTTCGTCAGAGCCTCGTCTGTAGTTTGGCAGGGTGCACCACGTGCAGGAGAGGTTGACTTGGGTACCGAAAGATGTTTGTTGGCGCCCCTTACACCCCAGGTTCCAGGATAACCTACCTCTAGCTTCTGTAAAGGCACTGAAATATACCACGTAATCCACTTTGCCGCTAATTTGTTAAAATACATAGTCTTTGACAGAGATGTTTCTCAGAAGCAAATAGAGGTATGTACTTAATTATTATGCGGTAATCATTTATTTATTTATTAATTAAGGAACGACAAACAGCTGTTTGGTATATGCACATTAGGTTACATTAGGTTCTAGGTAAATTCTTTGTTAGTACATTTTTCGTTTTCGTTATAAAACACAATTTTCAATTAGAGAGGACCACAAGTTTATATAATTAAAATGTTTAATTTACACTTTACCTAGTCTCTGAGGTAACCAAATTTTTACCCTCAGTTTTGCATCATGCCCTTTCATTTGATGCCACACTTTGGTATATTTGAAAAAAAAAAGAACTGATGATCTTCAAACGGCTGAACAGATTTTCATGAAACATGGCTAAGAACACTGGGAATAAAATTATCTATGACACAAAAAAACTAAACGAAAATCAGTTCATCCGTTTGGGAACTACGATACCACAGACAGATACACAGACAGACACATTATTAACATACATAGAACCGGGTATTTATCGCGTAGATTACCTTTATTATTTCTTGTTATATGTATGTTAATAATGTGTTGTGATGGCGAAAGTTTAAAAAAGACAGACACGTTAAACTTATAACACCCCTCTCTTTTTGCGTCGGGGTTTAAAAAGTAGACCATAAGAAATAATTAAAAAATGTTTTTATGCAATCATAGATACTGTTAGCTTCAGATCAAATAGAAGTTGGAGTTTAGAATACATACGTTCGGAGAGATCAAACGGGGAATTAATTTCTTAATTACTTTAAGACTAATTTCCTGTCTAACGCCGTGTAGACCGAGTGGTAGTACCCTTTCAATCTGAAGGTCGTGGGATCGATACCGGCCGTGCATCAATGGACTTTTATTTCATTAAACATTTAAATGCAAAAACAAGTGCTTTAACGGCGAAGGAAAATATCGTGAGTTGTCCTTTTGACTGCCTCCGTGGCTCATTGGTTTAAAAGCCGACTGATACGTATGGGGTAGCAGGTTCGATTCCCGCAACTACACAAATTTTTCTAATTATTGTTCTGCAGATCGTATAGATAGATAGATAGATAAACTTTTTATTGTACATTCACCATATAACATAAATTTCACAAAGAGAAACACAGGCAAATATAACATACAATGGGCGGTCTTATCGCTAAAAGAAATTTCTTCCAGACAACCTTTGGATGGACAGGATATAAGATAATAACGACGGCGGTGTACGAATAATACATACGCAAAAATAGATAGATAAAAATATACCTACATATATAACAACCTTAAATACTTAATGATAAACATACTTATCACTATAAAAATATATAAATACTACAATCATAATTAGGTAACGATATAAGTATTACGTCCTAAAGATGAAAATATAATTAAATTATAATAGAAGTATAATATATGTACATATAGATAGATAGAAAATGCTTTATTGCACACCTTAAATATAAAAATAACAACATAAAGATAAACACTAAACACAAAGTGACAATTGGCGGTCTTATCGCTAAAGAGCTTAATGTACTTGTTGCATAATATCATGCTTCTAGCTACCGATGTCTGGGCCAAAAAGGTGGACGCGACTGCATGCTAGCGTTCCATCTTATACATAATTAATTTAATTTAAATTTGTTTCTATTATTTTTTTTTGTGTGTGTAATATTTTTAAATACCTATGGATTATTATCTGAAATAAATGAGTATTATTATTATTTTTAAGGGTTTATTTTTGCTCAAAATATTTGAAAATATTTCAGTATAAGTGAAACTCACGGGCCTAAGCCATGTGAGGATCACTGGAGTGTTGTTACAGGGTCGTCCTGTAAAAACTTTCTGACAATGCTGCTGAAGTGTTGAGAATGGCAGCTTTCTGCATCGTTATATGTGAATGGCACCTTTCTGCATCGTTATATGTTATTATTATTATTACTATAAAATGTTATTGAATGAATATTTAATAATGTAATTCATCAGTGACTATCAGAATGTCAAGTAGCTCTTTCTGAAGCTTATAGCGATACGCTCGCTTTGTCCCGGGTCTGGGGGTTATTTACAAAAAATGTATTTAAGTATACCATTAATCATCTGGTTTCCAAAGCTTTGCTTAGTTTACTAGACGGTGTTACTAAATGCGAAAAAATATGAGCCGTCACGGAAGGCCTGGGAGATTTATTTATTTATTTGAGTCACCAACAGAAGATACACAAAGAAAAATTACAAAAGTAAAAACAATAAAAATCATGAGCTAGTGTTCTCCCAATTACAGGCAGCTACGTCTATGTAAAAATTAAACATTTTCATCACAGTCGCCATAGTTGCCACAGTCGCCACAGTAGATACAGTAACCCTAGTTGCCATAGTCACCACAGTAGCTCCAGTCGTGGCGACTGGGGCTACTGTGGTGACTCGCCGGGAGTCGCCCCAGTATTCACAGAAAACACGATGGTCACGATGGGCGAAGGGCCAGTGGCCCTACTACTAACTCGCACATCTCCAAGCGTCACGCGTCACCTCTCGTGCGATCGGTTTAACCCCCCGCAAAAGATGTTTAAGGTTTAAGATCTTTATTTCTTAAAGATTACAAATCACTTGCGAGAAACATAGCAGTAATAGTAGTTTTAGTTTGCAACGAGCATTAATAAAAGTAAAATTTCATTGGCATAATTAATTAATTATAATCATCAGTCAGTTCAGCCGTAAAACGTCCACTATATACATAAATAACTAAAATGATTATTACATTCATCATTCATCATTTCAGCCATAAAACGTCCACTACTGAACACAGGCCTCCCTCATGGGTCTCCATGAGGGGTAGTTGCCATTCTCACCACGCTTGGCGGGCGGGTTGGTGAGCGCAGTATGGGATGTTGATACACGGATAGACGCTGCTGCCCATCTTCCGGAGGTATCCCTTAGCAGGCTCTTACTGCATCCATGGGCATGAGAGGAGGGGTATCATTCTACTGCCGGCACCCCACGGCAGTAGATCATTGGCATTAATTAATTAATAATATCGAAATTAATTAATTACTTAATTATAATTAATTATTACGATTTAGGTGCTTACAGCAACAAGTTAAGGATTTTATCATTGGAAATCGTTTTAATTTAATTAATTAGTATTATTTCAATTTTATTTATTTGTTTTACATCAAGTGATGCTGAGAGGATGGTATAGGTGCTGTTTTCTTTGATTTTTTTTATAATCTCGTCAACAAACGCCGCCTCCCGCACTAGCACAGGAGCCATTACCAACTTGAATACGTTGTGTTTTGTGAACGCGACACAAAACACAACGTATTGAATTTTGGTCACGTAAAATCTTTGTGTTTTCTCTCATTCGTGTCTCTTTCAGGGTTCCGTGCTGGCTCTATCTGTAATTTCATTTCGGCTTCTGGAAGTGATTGCTGCTGACAGGTGCTTCAATGTTTTTATTCGGAAGGGCTGAGTTAATGTTTTCCAGTTAGATAAAAAAAGAATTGCAACATCTAACAACTTTGTAAAATAAAAATAAATAAGGAACCGGGCGTGTCGTGAGTTGCCCTTCGTCTTTTGCCCATGGATGCAGTAAGAATCTGCCAAGGGATACCTACGAAAGATTCGTAGCGTCTTAACATCATGTACTGAGCTCGCCAACCCGCCGATACAAGGAAAGACGCAGCTGCCCATCTTCCGATGGTGTCCCTTAGCAGGCTCTTACTGCATCCACGGGCATAAGAGGAGGTAACATTCTACTTCCCGGCACCCCACGGTGAATTGAATGGGGAATTAAATAATTGTAATAGTAGATACTAGGATCCCTCAAGGTATAGTTTTATGGCCTATATTTAAGGTTGGGTTTTTTGTTTCACTTTAAAATATTTGCTTGATTTTACATCCAGTTCTGATGATGGGATCCATGATAAATCGAGGGAAATACTGGAATATAAATGGCGTACATATTTGGCGTATATGGATTTGGGTGTTTACAGCAACAAGTTAAGGATTTTGTTATTGGAAGTCGGTTTCATATAATTAAAGAATTATTTACACTAATTATACTATTTTAGCCATGGGGTGCCGGCAGTAGAATGTTACCCCTCCTCTCATGCCTGTGGATGCAGTAAGAGCCTGCTAAGGGATTCCTCTGGAAGATGGGCAGCAGCGTCTTTCCGTGTATCGATATCCCGTACTGCGCTCGCCAACCCGCCTGCCAAGCGTGGTGAGTATGGCAACTACCCCTCATGGAGATCCATGAGGGAGGCCTGTTCAGTAGTGGACTTTTTACGGCTGGAATGATGACATTTACAAAACTCAATAACGTTACAATACGATTACAGAAGCTATGGAAATACAAATGACTTCGAGATTGTTTGCTTTATACTAATTCAAAACCTACGGGTCCCTGCTACCCCCGACACTCACTTTACGCCATTCGTTCGCAACTTCAGGGGCGTGAGGACTCCTAAACAGAATTAGCTACAGTTCGACTGACCTACTTAGGGCTGAGGAATGATCAAACTCGTACTTTTATCCTCGGGACAAAGTCTTCGAAGTTTTTATTAGGCTTTCTGACGCTGAGGTTGGAACTTTTTGATGACATTATCGTTGGGATGTGTAGTGCTAGTGGTAGAATGTTGCCCCTCCTCTCTTGTCTGTAGTAAGAATCTGTACTCCTAATATATATAATAAATAATGCTGGACAAATCACACAGCATCATCTAGCCCCAAGCTAAGCAGAGCTTGTGTTATGGGTACTAGATGACTGATATACTTAATACATTAAACTACATAGATAGATATTTTTATTATATATAGAAAAACACCCAGAACACCCTGAACAAATATCTGCAGATCGTACAGACATTTGTCCCGAGGCGGGAATCGAACCCGCAACCCCTGCGTCGCAGGCGGACCTTCGCCCGCTGCGCCACAGAGGTCGTCACTCTTGGCTGTAGTATGAATTCAATACCTCCGGAAGATGGGCAGCAGCATCTTTGCGTGTATCAGCATCCCGTACTGCGCTTGCCAACGCGCTTGCCAAGTGCTGATATGGCAACCAGTTTCTCATGATCCAGGAGACCCAAGAGGGAGGTATGTTCAGCAACGTCCTATGGCTGAGATGATGCACCTAGCTACCCGTAATTAGAGAAATTAGTCCAAGCTATTTAATTGATATTAATTATTGTAAGTTTTATTGTGTAGTTTTTCGTAGAATTTTGCTGTGTATAAAACATATTAAACAATGAGCCGTTTTCAGTAACAAAACAAAAAGAGTTTTCTACTAAACCTAACAGATGGAGCTGACAAGCGGAGTAAGCAAGTTTGTGATTAATCCTGTCATTGTCAAATTGTGCCTACCAGTAAAAGAAAATTAACGCCATCTATAAGGTTCGAGGTAACTATTTTTGAAGTTTTTACTTTTTAATAAAAACGCCTCATTAAACGTTGGCAGTTAAGACAGACTATTAAACAATTCATACCACCTTTTCGGGATGTTCGAAAGAACGAAAATAATGTCAGTCATAAAAAAGCGTGTCAAAGCGTGGCAATCATTGTCCAAGCCAAACATACCAAAAATTCGAATCTGTCCGTAATTTTAATAAAAGTTAGTAGTTTTTGTTTCATAAAAAAGTGACTGACTTGATTTTGTAAAAGTTTATACTTTTTTTTGTTGGTTCATTACAAATGCTGTGTAACTATGTTAATCATTCTAGTTTTATTGCATATATAATTAAATAAAATAAAAGTTCCTTAATTGAATTAGAATAAAACATTTTTTTTGTGATTGTGATCTCAAGGCAAGAAATTTGCACTCGTTTTTCTAGATTGCTAGTTAAAATCAGAAATATAAAATGTTTGAGTTACTCGTTGTTGTTTTGTTGTTATTAAGTACATCACCAATTTTTTAATTAAATAATAGGCAAAAAAAATTAAAAAAATTGTGTAGAGATGTTTTAAGTTGACATTAAACTTTTATGAAGAATGTGTATTTTATTCTTTTTAGTATGTTTAAATAAAAGCTTGTTTGTTCAAAAGTGTTTTTACTTATAACTTCTGGTATTCTGAGCAACTGAAACTCATCAACCAATGTTATTTTATAACAAATTATTTCTATTTATATTCTTGTCCTAAGTGGGCGGCGATACTGGCCCAAAGCTTGTCATAATCTTCCTAATTGGCAGGTGCCACTTCAACTTCAAAAGCCGTATTGATTTCACTTTCCAATCAAAGAAGCTTAAACAGCCTTCAATGTATTAATTGTGAGAGTGCTCTAATAATTCTTTCAGCAGTTCTTCAAGATATTTTTTTTTTAGTCTGATTCCGTGAGAATTTTCATGGATCAGTAACTCTTGATGCCCTTTCATTTATGCTAATTCCATCTTAGCCTTAGGACTATTGTCTACGTCTACTACGTTTACGTCTACGTCTACGTATACTAATACAGGCTACACCATGTATCTCTAAGATCGCGAAGGGTTGTTGCCATACTCACCACGCTTGGCAGGCGGGTTGGCGAGCGCAGTACGGGATGTTGGTACACGGAAAGACACTGCTGCCCATCTTTCGAAGGTATCCCTCTATAACTACTCTACTACTCTAAAACTACGCTACCACTCTACAACTTCTCCACAACTCTACAACTACTCTACAACTACTCTATTAAACTGCTCTGCTTCTCTACAACTACTCTACTACTCTACACTACTACCAACCTACAACTACTCTACTAATACTACTACTCTACTAGTACCCTACTACTACTCTACTACTACGCTACAACTATTTTCTCACCGTTTAAACCTTCCCTGGACTACGACAAACATTTCAAAACCAAAATCAGCTAAAATTAAGCGAAACAAACGAACAGCAATTATGGATTTTTATTAAATATATGTATATATAGATAGAAAATCTAGTGCCGGGCGTAGAATGTTACCCCATATTTCTTGCTCGTGGATTCAGTAGGAATCTGCCAAGTTATACCTCCAGTAGATCATCCACCACCACCAACCACCAGGCAGCAGCGTCTTTACATGTATAAGCATCCCGTACTGCCCTCGCCAACCCGCCTGCTAATCGTGAACGTCCCCTCATGATCAGTACTTGGAGACGAGGCCTTGAGGCACAGACCATGTGGGAGGCCTATGTCCAGCAGTGGACGTCCTACATGAGATGTTAAGATGATAATGATACATCTACAAAACCTCACATCCGCCTATACTTTAGGTTTAAAGAATTTTATTCTCATAAGAACACAAATGTTTCACTTAAAATGAGATACATGAAATTACTTAAACTAAGTTTTAAAACTATTCCTTACAAAACCTCTGATGCCTGGTGTTATTTATAATCGTTTTTAATTATAACTTAATGTACCTAACTAAACAAATAAATCTTAAACAACTTACTTACTTTACTTTCCCTTACAATATCATCAAGAACTTCGCTGCATGAGGATAAGTTTTGTTCCAGTTCCAGATTTTTATTATTTTCATTGGTATTTATTGCAAATTGAAAGAGCGAGCTTACGCAAATGGGTTATTGGATCACAAACCAAAGGATTGCCCGTTCTGTGGAACATATGGAATTAAATCTTGATATTGTGGTTCAGTTTTGAAAAATATATTTGTACGGTTGAATTATTTCAAATGATTCAGATTTAAATGACAATAAAGAAGGATAAACATGGGGATAAGCCGTGGGGCGCCGGCAGTAGAATGTTGCTCCTCCTCTCATGCCCGTGGATGCAGTAAGAGCCTGCTAAGGGATACTTCCGAAAGATGGGCAGCAGCGTCTTTCCATATTTCAACATCCCATACTGCGCTCGCCAACTCGCCTGCCAAGCGTGGTGAGTATGGCAACTACCCCTCAAGGAGACCCATGAGGGAGGCCTTAGTTCATTAGTGGACGTTTTATGGCTGAAGTGATGTAAGAAGGATAATTTTCGGGTTGATTTGCATTCAAATTTTTAACCAACTTGAAAAAGAAGGTTCTTCATTCAACCAGTTTTTTCAATTCATCCGCAAAAGCGTACAAAGGATTTAAGAAGCGAACAAAATATTTTAAAGAACAGCTGAAGTAATAATTAAACCATTGCAGAATGCAATATACATAAGGACTGTTTAGGCTATTTTGATTACAGTCTGCAATCAAGTGCAATCAATACATTTTAGATTTATTTATTTAACAAAGAGTTTACATTATAATATGGTTAGTAGCATTCTTAAGCCTATATTAGGTTTATCTGGACACTAGGTTCTCATAAATTGCAATTGAATTAGGAAGGAACACATCAATTAATATTACGCTAATCTTAAAATAGTTCGCAGTTCGCTGAATGCTCTTTCGTTTTACTCTGGGATATAATATTCATGGTACTATAAAATCTTGTCTACTCTTGAGGTGTTTAATATACCAAGCGTTTATGATGATGAAAATCTGGTATTACTACTATTTGTACCCAAGAAATTGAACATATTAATGTTCATTCCATATCGGACGTAGGACTGCTGTTTAGGCCTCCCTCATGGATCTCCAAGATTATGGTTTTTTCCATACTCACGACGCTTCGCAGGCGGGATGGCAAACGCAATACTGCCAACCACGGGTGCAACAACTAGTTCAGGATTCAGATCCAAGCCTTGATCGGAATCGGAGTCCTTACATACAAATATCTTTCTTATCTGAGATTATGATAATGAATGATACCATACCCAGCAGTGGTTGAATTCGAGCTGATGATGATGATGATGCCTTTTAGTAAGAAGCTCTGTGCATCTAAACTTAAACACAGTAACATGCTTAACGCGATTCAAGAGCTTTACCGGCCGCTTTTCAGCGTTGTTTCAGAATTCAGGGACTTTTACAGCTTGCGATGTTTTTCATCAGGGTTAATATTTTTAAGACCACTCGCATTAAGCTAATGGCCGAGTCTTTCAACGTATATAAAAGTAAAAACGTTCCATCTTCTTCTTTTTCTTCTTTTGTTTAATGGCGTGAAAACGTTCTATCATTTGGATTTGAATGTTTGTGTGGCAAAACTCTCAATCAATATGACTCTTCGAATGAATACTTCACTTTGGAATGCGGGTTGAACATGGCCGCCAACATGGCTGGCCAAATAACTTACGAATTTATAAATTAACTTGACACTGGCGTAATTGTGTTAAACGAAACACAAAAGGCCATAAAATAAAAAGACAAGACAAGTTAAGCCACTTAAAAAAAGGAGGAGGAATATCCATCCTGTCACATAATCGATTAACAAAAGAAGAAGAAGAAGAATGAGGAGGTTCTCAAGTCGATCGTATTTTTACCACAGAACTCGTTTACACGCCGATTGGGAAAATTAGTAAACACTCCTGTAATAGGCGTACATTTAGGTATTTTCAGGAACAAGACAAGGATTTATTCATTAAAGGCAGTTTTTTTCTGTTGAAAAGCTAAAGAATTATAAACGACATAATTTTAATTATTTGGAATACCAACAGCTATGAGTATAACATAGTTTTTTACTTAACTTAAAAAAAATGACAATACGTCTGAAGTGGACTAAGCCGTGGGCTGCCTCGCGATGGTTTCCGCCACCGTCGAAGTACTTGTTAAATGTGCACATACATGCATTTTGAAGAGATGAAAAATATGAAAATGAAAAAATAATTATTTAGCAAGCAAAACAGTTCGGTACAGATTAATCAACGGCCCACACTAGGCGTAGCCTGTATCGTGGAGGCCAGACAGAGACTAACATTCATGGAATTATGGACCTAAACATATGTATATATATCATTTTTTTAAATAAATGTTACCCAATTCAAAGAGAGAAAACAAAAATAACATGATAAACTACCACAAACAATAAAGAAACATACTACCTATACATAGAGGTTTAGATATTATTTTTTAAATAAATGTTACCCAATTCAAAGAGAGAAAACAAAAATAACATAATAAACTACCACAAACAATAAAGAAACATAGAAGGTGCAATTTTATAACTAATCTATCTTGCATATTCTAATGTGTTATATTGTAATTTACATGCAATAAATTTAAACAACTTATACCTAGCTAATAACAAGATCGACATGATGTTGATACTCGAGTTTTGGAAATGTTTGTAGCGCCAGTGAAAGAGAAGTTGGCATGATATTTCATTATTTCAGTCGTAAAACGTCAACTACTGAATACAGGCCTCCCTTATGGATTTCCATGAGGGGTAGTTGCCATATTCACCACGTTTGGCAGGCGGGTTGGCGAGCGCAGTACGGGATGTTGATATACGGAAAGACGCTACCGCCCATCTTCCAGAGGTCCCGTGGATGCAGTAAGAGCCTGCTAAGGGATACCTGGGGTCGATGCCGTGAGGGTATGATGCCGTGGGGTGCCGGCAGTAGAATGTTACCCCTCCTCTCTTACCCGTGGATGCAGTAAGAGCCTGCTAAGGGACACCTTCGGAAGATGGGCAGCAGCGTCTTTCCGTATATCAACATCCCGAACTGCGCTCAGCAACCCGCCTGCCATGCGAGGTGAGTATGGCAACTACCCCTCATGGAGATCCATAGGGAGGCTTGTGTTCAGTAGTGGACGTTTTACGGCTGAAATTATGAAGGGATACCTTAGCAGGCTCTTACTGCATCCACGGGCAAGAAAGGAGAGGTAACATTATACTGTCGGCACCCCCTGGCCTGTTCGGCATGGTCATTGTGATGAGGATTAATGAAAATGTAGAAGAATTGAAGAAAATTATGCGAATGGATCAAAAAGTAGGAAAAAGAAGCGAATAATCATCATCATCACCATCACAGCCGTAGGATGTCAACACGACGACGACGACAAGGGCCTCTCTCATGGACTTCGAGAGGGTTCATGAGGGTTTATTGCCATACTCACCACGCTTGGCAAGCAGGTTGGCGAGCGTAGTACGGGATGTCGATACAAGGAAAGACGCTGCTACCCATCTTCCGCAGGTTTACCTTGGCAGATCCTTAGTGCATCAACGGGCATGAGAGGAGGGGTAGCATTCTACTGCCGGCACCCCACGACAATGAATATACTTATAGTTTAATATAGTTTAAAACCTAAACACGCCGAATCGTATCGTATCGTCGTCGGTCTTTGATAAGTATGAAAAGTTTTAATAAAATCTAATTTCTTAAAGTGGGTTAAAACATTATTCGAAGACTCCGTTTCGTAAATATAAGTTACATAGATACTGGTGAAGCTAATGCTAGCGTTTTAAAACGCATCTTATAGCTATGAGATGACGATTGAATTTTTAAAATCGTTTTGGTCCGCTTATATCTACAAATATCGAGCGTGCCAGACACGTGCCGTGGCAGACAAAAAAATCTTACAGTGTGTATTGACGTAATTATATCTATCGTACCACGGCCGCCGCAGAGACGCGGGCAGTGTTGTTACCATGAGTTGTCACTGTTAGGTCGCCTGCCGTTACCTATAGTAGTAATAGTACGCTACTATGACATCAGTAACTTCTAAAAGTAAATTCTAAGCAAATGAAGCCCAAACTGCAGTCGCTGCAGTATAGTTTGCGTATTTTAGTGCCAAACCATCCGCTAGAGGCGCTGTACAAGTTTTCATACATTTTTTAAACTAAGTACAGTCGCTAGCGTGTATAGATTGTGAAAACTCATGGTAGACCTGCAGATGTAAACAGGCCTTCAAACGGATAATGGCTAAATCACAACTGCGAAGTGTCAAATCGTATGACAACAAATTAATGTTTTAATTTGATTTTGGTCACTATACGCATTCCTGGATTCCTGCAAAAGTGGTTCTTAGAGAGGAGAATGGAAAAGCAAAACACGTATCGCCGACCGAAATTAAACTTGGGAACATTATTTTAAAAACTACCGCTGCCATTTCGTCGCACTGGACTAAAAGCATTTAAATTTGTAGACTTCAATTTAATATTAATTTAATTTGTAGACATAATGTGCTCATTAGCAGCACAGAAATGCGGGGTACATTTGATTAGGGATGGACATGAATATTGGTGCTTGAGTTTTGCTAAAAAAGCAAGCTTTACTGTTAAAGTCTTTCTAAAATGTTCATAGTTAAAACCAAATTCTTGATTTTTTTCAGTTCCGATTTTAGAGAAAACGCTCGAAAAAAAAATTACTTTTATATTTTGCAAACAGAAAACTAAATTCAAAATTTTCTTCACAACCCCTGAATGGTTTTAAAACACAACCATTCAACGATACCCCATACAATGAGAAAATCTATAAAAATAAGTTCATCCCCACCTTACGTGTACCCTTAATCAATTTTAGCATTTTTGATTTTATTTCATAAAGAACATTATTTTTAAAACCAATGCTCCCCTTTCGTCGCACTGGACTAAAAGCCTCTAAATTTGTAGACTTCACATGCTTTTGAGCAATCAAGTCTCGCTGCTGCTAAATTGACATTAGGTTGCTACAGTGGATCGGCAGCACAGAAACAAGTGTGGGCTATATTTGATTAAGGATCGGCATGCATTTTGGTGCCTGAGTTTTGGTTGAAAATATTTGTAGCGCCGGTAAAAAAAAGGAAGAGTTGGCATGGTATGGTCGTCCTGGTCACGTGAGGTAGGATGAATTGAATTTAGGAGGAAACAAATCATCATCTTAGACGTAGTATTGCTATCCACGTACACTAAAAAAAAGGATCTGAAAAATACAGACTTCTTAGCCCGTATACTTTTTAATCTTTTTATCTTAGAACTCTGCCGTTAATAAACCGATTTGGAAAATTCTTAAACAGTTCAAATATATATAAATAATTTTATGTTAAAAACCCAGATAGGATAATGATGGTATCCATGAGGAATTGAGGGAACTCCTCAATTCCAGGTAAACATATAGCGCTTATGGCATATTTCGCTCAAGGTGAGTACTGATTTGGTGAAGCGGAACTAATGAAGAAGATCACAGATGGTTAACGAAACTCTTCAATTTAACAAAATTCACGGATGACGACATCGAAAGATAATTACATATATCCCTATCCACTTGTCATCATAATACCTAGAGATGATCAATGAAATAAAAAAGAACCATTATTTTAGCTATAGGCCTTTGCATCTATCTCAGCAACTGGTAATCATGCTGTACGGGACGCTGCAGTACCTAGGACATTGTTAGATGGATAAGGTTTGCCCAGCACCTAAACCACCCTCTCAACTTAGTCAACTATTAGTCAGAGGAAAGAACAATACAATACGTCTGAAGCTAACTAAGCCGCGGGTTTCCTCACAATGTTTCCTTCACCGTTAAATCACCAATACCTATAGGACGTCCACTGTTAATAGGATGAACTGAAGTCTCTCTAGGCGTAGTTATAATAGGGGTTAAAGTATGAAATTACCGTTTTATTGTAATAGGTACTTCGAATTGACATAGAACCTTCATGGTTTGAGATTTTTGAGTGAAACTTTTTTCACATGGTACCTATGAAGTTCTTCTTATAAAAAATGTGCAATATTCGATTATCGACTTTCAATTGTTTTTTTTTATTCAGCTTAGACAAGAAAGATGGATACTTCGAAAATTCGAAGCTTACCAATAAAAAGGTAATGGTAACTGTTTGGTGGTCTCAGCATGGTTTTATTCACTATAGCTTTCTCCGATCTGGTCATGCAATAACGGCATAATATGTCTACTGTGACGAACTTAGAACAATGATAGCAAAACTAGTAGTGAAACAGGCCCGACTCCTGAATCTATCTTCACCATTATTGCTCCATGATAACGCGAGACCTCATACAGCGCAAGAAACCGTTTTAACTCTACAGGAAATGCAATTAGAAACCATTCGTCACCAACAGACTACCATTTTTTTGTGATTCGGACAATTTTCTACGTGATAAAAAGTTTTCTTCTCAGGAGGCAGTACAAAATGCTTTCACACAGTTTGTCGAATCTAGATCACCAGAGTTCTATCGCAAAGGCATAAATTACCTTCCTATTAGATGACAGCAATATATCAATAATAATGTATAAATAATAATATTTTAATTAAATATATATGTTAAATTAAAAAAAAAAACGAATTTAAATTTTTCGTACAATTCGGCAATTTCATACTTTAACCCCTAATATTTCCTTAACTTAAACTTGCAGTTGGTTTTTGTTTCACTAAATAATGTTTACCCACTTTTAAGCCCAGTTCTCATCCGTGATTACTCGAGGGAAATACTCAAATGTAATAAGCGCTTTCGGAATTCACGGAAACATTTTAGCTTATCATCAAATTCGGTTTTTTATGTTGAAAAGTTTATAAATTATTTCAATACAAGCTCTGCTTAGCTTGGGGCTAGATGATGCGGTGTGAATTGTCCAGCATCATTTATTTATTTATTTGTTTCAGAAATTCATTCATTTATTTCCATAGCTTGTTATTACAAAACATAGCCACGTCCACTTATAATATAAACAAAAACATATATTAAATATCTAGCGTACAAATACTATCGATGTCCTTACCGCGCGGACTACCCAACCCGTTTGTTTTATATTAATATGAACACATTGGTCGACAAAAATCAGAGGTTGTTTCATAATACTGCAAATGGAATATATGATGCCCCGGAAATATTAGCCCTGTTGAAAATATCAGTACCCCGCAGCTTGTTTCTTTTTAGAATTACTAATCCTTGTGATATTTATTCATTTAGAACTAACATAATAGGCAAATTCACACCGGTCAATCGTTGTATACGATCATATACCAAACTAGTACTCTCGTGACGTTGACATTGACATGTATTCGGTGTCACTTAGTTGTTTAAAACGAAAGTTTCTGACCACTTCTGAGACCGAATAAAATGTTTATTTTCTTAATTTTTCTTATTATTGTGTAAATTGTAGTAAGATAATTTTTGTTTTGTTACGTTAGGATCAATATTGTTTCTAGCTTTTATATTGAGTGCTGTACCATTCCTGTAAAGGTGTCTCACACGGGACCAGTATTATGTAAAATTACTTTTGTGAATAAATACTAGCCGTGGGGTGCCGGCAGTAGAATGTTACCCCTCCTCTCATACCCATGGATGCAGTAAGAGTCTGCTAAGGGATACCTCTGGAAGATGGGCAGCAGCGTCTTTTCGTGTACCAACATCCCGTACTGCGCTCGCCAACCCGCCTGCCAAGCGTGGTGAGTATGGCAACTACCCCTCATGGAGATCCATGAGCGAGGCCTGTGTTCAGTAGTGGACGTCTTACGGCTGAAACGAACTTTTTTGAATGTAATGTGAAGATGTCGTAGGAGTATCTTAATAAATAGATACATTATGTTAACAGGAACTTACAGTGTCAACACCTTGGAATCACAGACCGGTCTCGCTTGTCACGGCGCGGCAAGCGCAGCGTAGGGCGTCCACCAACAAGATTGGCTGACGACCTGGTGAAGGCCGCAGGTCGACGGTGGATGCAGGTCGCTTCCAACCACAATAACTGGAAATCCTTGAGCAAGGCCTTTGCCCAGCAGTGAGCGTCCTACGGATGAAATGATAACAGGGAATTATACACATGATTGAATCTGTTCGCTTGCTGTTTTAAGCATTGTGATAAGAAGCGATTAGAAAACACAGGTATATTTTTCAAATTAAAAGGAACTCATCAGATTTTCATAACACGAGCTTTGGCCATGTCAATTAGGGACAAGGTAACCTGTGTAAAAAATGCACCGTTATAAGTGTATTAGCGACCTACCCCGGATTCACACGGGTGCAATGCTGATATAATTATATACTACAGAATATATTATCGCGGGATTTTTTGTAGATCTTTTTAAGGCGTACAATACTGTTGTACATTATTTTGATCTAACTCGTAGGGTTCAGCCAGCGTTTGCAATGTGAGCGCAATATAATGTGTTTATTTACGACCTCACATTAGATACCTCCAAAATGATCAGTGTTTCTCTACAATATTATGCATGTATTATACATATGAAACTTCCTCTTGAATCACTCTATCTATTGAAAAAAACCGCATTTAAATTGCGTAGTTTTAAAGATCTAAGCAAATATAGGGACAGACAGATAGCGGAAAGCGATTTTGTTTTATGTATTGTTTCCGCAACCAACTTTCCTTGACAAATTACCCACTGAGTTAGTGCAATATCCGAAATTGGAATCAACCGCGCGGTTCTAACGGAGTTTATTCAACATCCATTACGGGTAATGTCAACTCGTAAAACAGATTACCGTGCTATAACCTAGATGGCGCTAGGTGTAATAAATCAAGTTGCAGACGCGCGAGGCCGAAACAGACTGGCGATAGATCATACTCTGACAAACCGAAGGCCCACCTGATGTGAATCGGTAGCTTCCACATATTATAACTCCAATACCGCGGTGACCACGTTCACTAAGCGCGTAACCAACGCTGCATTGCGTTGCGCCGGTCACCCCGAGACATAAAGTTGTAAGGTCTTATGTGTCCGTAATTTCACTGGCTCCCTTACCATTTAACTTACCATTTTTCTAAATTGTTTATGTTCTTTTAATGTGGTGTGCAATAAAGAGTTTTCTATCTATCTATCTATCTATTTAAACTGGAACACAGCAATGCAGACATGAAAAGAGACTTTCGCTAGGCAGTTGGATCAAGAGCCAGATCCAAAAGGCAGTACTCCTGGACTCGGCACGTATAGTAAGGAGATTCCTCTCCCTGCAGCCCTAGTCACCGACCGCTTAAGCCTTGCTTCACGGCCGGTGATTCACCGTTTTGATATGGAAGACATTATCGGATTGGGTATCAACGGTAACCTTGTGGTGACTGCCACAAGGTGTGATTCATCTGACAGCAGTAGAGCCTGGCGCTAGAGCCGGAGCCGTGGGGTGCCGGCTGAATAAGAAGGGCTCTGTTGCCCGCGCATGCAGCAAATATCTCGGTTCGATACCGGACGTGCACCAATGGATTTCTTGAAAAAATTATGTGCGCGCTTAACACGCGCTTTAACGGTGAAGGAAACATCGTGAGGAAACCCGCGGCTTAGTTAGCTTTAAACGCATTGACCTGTTCTTTCCTCTGACTAATAGTTGACTAAGCTGAGAGGATAGTATAGGTTCTGGGCAAGCCTAATCCATCTAATAATGTCCCAGGTACTGCAGCGTCCCGTACAGCATGCTTGACAGTTGCTGACGCTGTATAAATAGTTTATAATAGATGCAAAAGGCCTTAATTAAGGTTTTATTGGTAGTAGAACTTTTTGTGAAGTCTATCCGGGAAAGTACCTACCACCATAACTATTTCTACCGCCAAGCAGTAATGTCTGTATTACTTTGTTTCGGTTTGAAGGGTAAGGGGGCCGAGAAAATTACGGGCACATAAGACTTTACAGCTCTATTGCGCCCGTCACCCTGAGGTACCAATAGAGCGTTGGTCACGTTCTTCGTTAACGTGATATAGTAGTTGTTTTTGGGTTACAATAAACTGATATCGTCATTTAGAAAAACAAAACAGTTTATTTTAAGCGTGAATTTTCCATAACAAAATTAGGACTTAAGTCGTAAAACACATAATTGTGCCTTAACTTAGATGCTGCGAGGTGTAATAAATCAAGTAGCAGACGGGCTAGGCTGATACAGACTGGCAATCATACGCTCGACCGGATGGTATGCGAGGACCGTGTAGACTATAAATGTTCTTGAATCGGGCTCCTTAAATTTAATACGACGCACTGATAAGCAATTATTTATTTAATTAAATAAAATTGCCTTTGGGTGCTGGCGGATTAATGCCCCTCCTCTCTTATCAGTAATAATCTGCCAAAGGGTACCTCTGGAAGATAGGCAGCGTCCCTTACTGCCCTCGCCAACCTGCCTGTCAAGCGTGGTGAGTATGGAAACCACTCCTCATGGTCAGTACTTGGCCACGAGGGAGGCCCTATTTTCAGCAATGGACGTCCTTTTAGCTGAGATGATATTGATGAAGCTGAGAGATCGGATAATGTTTTCTTAATCCATCTTACCATGTCCTACACACTGAAATTTTCCTACAGTATTTACAGTATTCAGTACTGTACTTTATTCTGTTTTGTTTACCAGTATTTACCAGCTGCCGCTGCGTAATTTATCTCTTGATAAAAGTTGCTTTTACGGAAAAATCTGTCTATTCTATTCAGCAGTCATACTGTGTCGTAAAACACATAAAGTGTGCTTTAAACTAGATGGCGCAAGGTGTCATAAATCAAGCGGCAGACGGGCGAGGCCGAGACAGACTGGCGATCATGTGCTCGACTGGATCGTATGCGACAACCGGGTGGAATAGGGATGTTCTTGAATCATCATCATCACCTCAGCCGTAAACTGCTGTCCACGTCCACTGCTAAACATGGCATCCAGCATTGGACTTGGACGTCCCTCATGGATCTCTAAGATCATGAGGCGGTTGTTGCCATACTCGCCACGCTTGGCAGGCGGGTTGGCGAGCGTAGTACAGGATGGTGATACGCGGAAAGACGCTGCTGCCCATCGTCCGGAGGTATCCCTTGGTAGATTCTTACTGCACCTACGGTCATGAACTAGAATCGCCCTCTTAATAGTTCAAAAGAGCGCGTTTCAAGATCAGACCATTTAGAATCTGCGTAATTTATCTCTTGATAAAAGTTGCTTTTATAGAAAAATCTGTCATAACTATTCAGCAGCCAGTATATTTTATCATACAAGTAAAACACATAAAGTGTGCTTTAAACTAGATGGCGCTAGGTGTAATAAATCAAGCGGCAGGCGGGCGAGGCCGAGACAGACTGGCGATCATGCGCTCGACCGGATCGTATGCAAGAACCGTGTGGAATAGGGATGTTCTATGTACCTTGTATCCAAAATCAATACTCGATATCGATACGAAAATGTATAAATTATATTTGTATTGTTCTTTTTAAGCCATAGGACTTCAACAGGCGGGTTGCTGAGCGCAGTACAAGACGCTGCTGCCTATCTTCCGGAGATATCCCTTGGCAGATTCTTACTGGTAAGAGAGGAGGGGCAACATTCTTCTGCCAGCGCCCTACGGCATTTTTTACGGAAAGATTCTGCATCCATGGTCAAGAGAGGAGGGGCAACATTGTGTTGCCTGCACAAAAATTTGTTTTATTTTTATAAGTTATATGTATGAAAGTCGTAGACGTAGGTGTATGCGGATCGCAAGCTTAAAATCGAGATGGGCAGGACATGTTGCCAGTCGAGACGACAGCCGATGGACAAAGTCTATAACAGAGTGATTTTCGATGTAAGCGAATCGGCTTCGAGGCAGACCATCTGCCACGCGTATGGCAACAATCCCCTGCTATTTATGTAGGAGATCCATGAGGGAGGCCTATGTCCAGCAGTAAACGTGTACAGCAGTCCTGAGCTGATGATACATAAATAAAAATATTTAGATCGACAATTTATCGTAAAATTGTATCGACAATGTCCCAACCCTACTCAAGTGAACCGCAAACATGTAAGAGCCCTTTAGTACACGATAAAATGCAGCCGTACGTCAAACGATCCTATAGAACTCAGTGTGTATAGAATCTAGCATTTCCCTACCTCAATATAGTGTGAATTAGGACGCATATTGTATTTTGCTACTGGCGGTGGGCAATTCTTGTTTGCAGCATATTTTTCTTAGGTTGCTGTGGCTTTTCAGGGGTGTTGGTTTTTCCAGAGGTTGGCAATATAAATATACAGGGTGTATTAAAATATGAGCCGAATGGGGGTGATTCTGGCCAACCCAAGGAACAACTTTAGTTCTACTTTTCAGGACTCGATGATTTTCATGTCAGAAAAAAACACGATGGCATTAACTTTAACAGCTGAGTATAATTGTAAAAGAAAATAAATAAAAATTAATTTCAAAACTTTTTTTCTAAATGATCTACAAATATTTGGTAACAAATCCGGTTAATTATAATAATAATAGGTTTTAATAGAATAGGTGAGAATTATTATTATTTCTAATAATAATAATTCTCAAAAAACACGTACGCATTAGATATAGCTTAAGGAATATTTTACTAGATATTTGTTGTTCATAATAATTATAATGGATTTCCGCAAAATTCAATCGCAAAATCAATTAATTTCGGCTTTTTTCGTTGAAAAATTTAAGAATTACCTAATTTTCGTCCATGAGTATAAAATAACCTGCCTGTTTTAGTTTTTTTCGCACAAATAGCTTGAATGTGAATTAAAACCCAGTTCTAACGAAGCCTTTGACCAGTAAAGCTGAAAGGTCTACCAAATGGCTTAACATGAGAAATAACCAAATTACTAAAACGCTCCAGTTGCGATAGGATTCAGATTGGAATGAAAATATCCGTGGATTGCTATTTCGTGTCTCCTGTGACCTAATGATTTCTTTTTTTGTTTTATATTGGCCGAATTGGCGTGAAAAGCCAATTCGGCCAATATATCTATCATATAGATGATTTTTATACCCTTAATATTGTATTTGCCGTGGGGTGCCGGTTGAAGAATGTCACCCCCTCCTCTCATGCCCGCGGATGCAGTAAGAGCCTGCTAAGGGATACCTCCAGAAGATGGGCAGCAGTGTCAACATCCCGTACTGCGCTCGCCAACCCGTTTGCCATGGTGAGTATGGCAACTACCTCTCATGGAGATCTAAAGAGAGGCCTGTGTTCAGTAGGGGACGTTTTACGGTTCAAAACCGCTAGACCGTCAGCTGGGATTGTAGCGCCACTAGGCCTCGATTGATTGCGGATTTAGAGCGAAACGCAGCGTACGGTCCTCGCCGCCGTTAAGTGGATCATGTTGAACTATTTATTATTTATGCTTTAGAATGTCTCAGGCACTGCAGTGTTGCAGTAGTGTCTAAATGTTTTAAATTAAATTTTAGGATTTTTTAACTTTTACGACAGAAAAAAAAATCCCAAAAACTGCTTATAAAAACATAGATTGCCAAATTACAGGTGAAGGAAACCGATTTATGCTTAAAATATTTGTTAATGCCGTAAATAATTATTAAATTTTTACTTGATAATTAATGTTTTTGCGCTTACGAGTAGCTAGCTTTTCGCGTCAGCTTGTATGCAGGTGGCCCACCACAGTTCGCGTTTTCATCATCATCATTTCAGCCGTAAAACGTCCACTACTGAACTAAGGCCTCCCTCATGGATCTCCATGAGGGGTGGTTGCCATACTCACCACGCTTGACAGGCGGGTTGGTGAGCGCAGTACGGGATGTTGATATACGGAAAGACGCTGCTGCCCATCTTCCGGAGATGCCCCTTAGCAGGCTCTTACTGCATCCACGGGTAGGAGAGGAGGGGTAACATTCTACTGCCGGCACCCCACGGCATTTCGCGTTTTACCAATGTATTAATAACAATACCATACAAATTATTGTATATGAAGGCCTCATTAAATACTTTAGCAATAAACCGTTCAGCAAAGTGACTCGGTAAGCTAAATGACGTCCATTGTTATACCATCATCGGAGAATCCAGCGAAATTTGATTGGTTCGCAGTTCTTGATTGGGCATAGATGGACTGGCGACTTTCGGTCGCAATAAAAAAAACAAGGAATAAGTATTTATTAGACTAACTCAAAGCAATAGGTTATGACTAATTCTAAAGTTCGTAGTAGTTACGCAGTAAGCAGTGTTGGCTGAGTTTTATGTACCCCGAAGGTCGAGGGTTCGATACCGGCCGTGCACCAATGGATTTTTATTTTTTGAAAAATGTATGTGCACACTTAACGGTGAAGGAAACATCGTGAGGAAACTCGCGGCTTAGTTAGCTTCAGACGTATTGACCTGTTCTTTCCTCTGACTAATAGATGACTAAGAAGACAGGATGGTATAGGTGCTGGGCAAGCCTAATTCATCTAACAATGTCCCAGGCACTGAAGCATCTCGTACAGCATGATTCACTAGACGCTGTATAAATCATCTATAATAGATGCGAAGGCCTTTCTTTTTTTATTTGTTACAAAAAAGAAGTGGAAGGACAATGGAATAAAAATAAGGTTACCAGTTCACTTAGCAGGCCAACACATGTGACCAAAAGTCATTAAATAGCGTGTTTTTTGATACTTCTACAACCTAGAAATATTTTATGTAACGTCAACGTTTAGCATAACCAGTACGTATAAATAAAATAAAACAATGTACGCTCATTATAATCATTTCAGCCGTAAAACGTCCACTACTGAACATAGGCCTCCCTCATGGATCTCCATAAGGGGTTGTCGAAATACTCACCACGCTTGGCAGGCGGGTTGGCGAACGCAATACAAGATGTTGATACACGGAAAGACACTGCTGCCCATCTTCCAGAGGTATCCTTAAGCAGGCTCTTACTGCATCCACGGGCATGAGGGGAGGGGCAACATTCTACAGCCGGTATCCCACGACAATTTGGTATTTTATAATTCAATTAAATTCGTTCAGTTCATTTATTTTAGATACAACATAACAGAATTATCCGATTGGCAATATTTGTTTATGTTAAGTAATTATGCACTAGGTAAATAACATAATAACATAACCGATATACCGAGGATATCCCGGACATCAGCCTGTACGAGATCAGGATGGCCTTGAAACAGCTTAAGAACGACAAGGCGCCGGGTGAGGACGGAATCACTTCAGAGCTTCTGAAAGCGGGTGGATCACCGGTACTTAAAGTCCTTCAGAAGCTATTTAATTCCGCCTTGCTTGAAGGTACGACGCCGAAAGCATGGAACAAGGGCGTGGTGGTTCTGTTTTTCAAGAAAGGTGACAAAACCTTACTTAAGAATTACAGACCCATCTCGCTGTTGAGCCATGTTTATAAGCTGTTTTCAAGGGTCATCGCGAACCGTCTCGAACGCAGGTTTGATGACTTCCAGCCTCCCGAACAAGCCGGGTTCCGAAAAGGCTACAGTACCATAGACCACATACATACGCTGCGGCAAGTCATACAGAAGACCGAAGAGTATAACTTGCCGCTATGTCTTGCGTTTGTGGACTATGAGAAAGCCTTCGATTCGATCGAAACATGGGCGGTGCTTGAGTCTCTCCAACGATGCCGAATTGACTATCGGTACATCGAAGTGTTGAAGTGTTTGTATACAAACGCCACTATGTCAGTCCGAGTACAAGAACAGAGCTCGAAGGCGATTCCCTTAAAAAGAGGCGTAAGACAGGGAGACGTAATCTCTCCGAAACTGTTTACGACCGCTTTGGAAGATGCCTTCAAGCTCCTGGAATGGAAAGGGCTGGGCATCAATATTAACGGCGAATACATCACTCACCTTCGATTTGCCGACGATATTGTGGTCATGGCAAAGTCGATGGAAGAGCTCAGCACGATGCTCGAAGGCCTCAATCGAGTCTCCCAGCGGGTAGGCCTTAAAATGAACATGGACAAGACGAAAATCATGTCAAATGTCCATGTCGTGCCTGCCCCAGTTATGGTTGAGAACTCGGCTCTTGAAGTTGTCGACGCGTACGTATACCTAGGACAAACAGTCCAATTAGGTAGGTCCAACTTCGAGAAAGAGGTCAATCGTCGAATCCAACTCGGATGGGCAGCGTTTGGGAAACTTCGCAACGTCTTTTCGTCCAACATACCTCAGTGCCTTAAGACGAAAGTCTACAACCAGTGTGTGTTACCAGTGATGACATATGGAACCGAGACGTGGTCCTTCACTATTGGCCTTATGAACAAGCTCAGAGTCGCTCAACGAGCTATGGAGAGGGCTATGCTCGGGGTTTCTCTACGGGATCGAATCAGAAATGAGGAGATACGTAGAAGAACTCGGGTCACCGACATAGCCAAACGGATTAGCACGTTGAAGTGGCAATGGGCAGGCCATATAGCGCGCAGAACAGATGGCCGATGGGGCAGCAAAGTTCTCGAATGGAGGCCACGGATCGGCAAGCGCAGCGTAGGACGTCCACCTACAAGATGGGCAGACGACTTGGTGAGAACTGCTGGTCGGCGGTGGATGCAGACGGCTTCCAACCGCAGTACTTGGAGATCAATGAGGGAGGCCTTTGTCCAGCAGTGGACGTCCTACGGCTGAAATGATGAAATAACATAACATAAAGCGTTACATAAAGACACTATACAATATAAACATTATTGTGTGGGTGAGCATAATCATAAACCGTACCGAAAAACGTTGCCATGTGACGTCACGCTATGTATGCATGAATGTTAGTATGGCAACTACTCCTCATGGAGATCCATAAAAGAGGCCTGTGTTCACACGTCCTGGATTTATCTTAATCTGTAATGACCGCACAGGTTGTGGTGGCGGTGGTGAAGCGATTTACATGCGCTCAGACATTCCCTTTTCAATAGTCAGCACGTCTACACAGCCACCTCCTACTTATGCTGGTGCGAATGAGGGTTTCCCGTCTATCACCAATTATTACATCCAATAAACAGACAAAAGCGAGACCACCACCGCTGACGCCGCCGTTGCCGGCGTCATCGCCTCAACCAATGTCAAGAAGCTGTAATCTTAATTTTAACAATGCATCTGATAATTTACTGGCTAATAACCTAACAACAAATAATTTAACTGCTGATCACAATGAAATTCTGACTTCAGTCACTAAGCAGACGGCTGAAATGATGATACAAGTCGCACGTCTACAACAGAAGTATTTGGAAAATTAACAGGCACTTCTTCGAACAAGAGTACTGTCAGGTTTTTCTGAAAGCAATATTCAGCTTTTTAAATAAAAGTCGCGAATTTCACGTTAAAACTTCGAAAACGTTTTGATGTGTAAATAATGGAATATATACTTCAATTACTTAAGTTAGAATTGAGTTTAACGAGTTCGAGGATGCTTTTATCGTTAAATAATAATGGTGTACATCACAAATAGAAGAACGAAAAATATCACAGGATTCAAAGGACAACGTTTGGAACTTCGAGACTTCGAGACATTGATTATCTGCGTGATTTAATCTCCGAAACAGTGAGTACAATTTTGGATTGAAAAGAAACAACAACACATCATTAGAGACTAATTTTGCAAATATCAGCTGATTTCGACAGTGATTCATACCAATTGACAGCACTGACAGTGATAATATTATTAGAAAAATACCATAGAATTTGAAACTTCTACTTCCGACTGATTGCCGGCTTAACCAGAATGTTGCCAGCTTGACACACTCTAGTGTCATCTAGTGACGTATAGCTAGTACTAGGATTATTCGGCGGGAAATTTTAAAATAATATAAGATGACTGATGAAAACTATGTTACATGGAGAAGAAGAAGAAACTCAATTTTGGACATTTTGGATATTACCGCAGAAATACATAAATCAATTTAATTATACATTAGCAGACGGCAGCCTATTCTATTAATCGATAAAAAGCTTACCGGCTGATCCAACTACCTGTGACACCTACCAGCAGACCGAGTTAAAGCAGAAAGTTAAAGATCTCGAAAATGAAGTAATTATAGCACTCAAAGAAATTTCAAAACTTAACTCAGAATGCAGTAGATTAAAAAACGAATTATCCAACAGATTATGCCAATTACATGTACTAAATAAGGTTACACAAGAATCTACGTATAAAACGCCGAGGGTGACCCCTCGTAAAACCAGGGATGCTCCAGTCATGAAAAAACTGGCTAATATGCGAATGAGGGTTTTCCGTCTATCACCAATTATTACATCCAATAAACAGACAAAAGCGAGACCACCACCGCTGACGCCGCCGCTGCCGTCGTTATCGCCTTAACCAAGTTCAAGAAGCTGTAATCCAACATATTTTAACAATGCATCTGATAATTTACTGGCTAATAACTTAACAACAAATAATTTAACTGCTGATCATAATGAAATTCTGACTTCAGTCACTAAGCAGACGAAAAATATAAGTACTTGTAACCCAGAAGAGGAAAACACACACAACAGAAGACGAATCATCGTTATTGCCGACGATGAAAGCCGCTACGTCCAACCTACCTTACAAAAACTAGTGGGTGAAAGATTCATGGTCAGCTGTTTTTGGAAATTTGGAGCCACTCTGAAGCAGGTCTTAGACTCTGAGAAGAAGGAATTAAGAAGACTAAATAAAGATGATTTTGTGATTGTTTTGGAAGGGACTAATGACAAATATCTAGAGGATTTTCAGTTCTGTATAAGACATAACTTCATGAATGTAAATAATACTAAATTCAGGGCGAAGCAGTTCAATCGGTTGGCCAGACACCAAGTCCAAATCCGTTGCAGAATGCCACAGTTCTCTTCAAAAGCTAGCAGAAAAGCATACGGTCAAAGTCAAATGGACAAAAAGTCATGGATCATGCATAGGGAACACAAAGGCCGATGCGTTGACAAAGGAAGGAGCCTGTCTCACTCCAAACTCCGACGATATAGGCCTCTGCAATCCCCCGACTGCAGATATCAAAACCAGGCTTAAAATAAACTCTGAAAAAGAACACCAAAAAATTTAGGACCACAGACCAGACTGCAAGCATACAAAACAAATGCTACCAGAGGGAAACAGAAAGATAACCAATACTTTGCTTAAGACGACAAGACAAGACCTACGGTGGGCGTCATCACGGGACACTGTGAACTCAATAATGATCTTCTCAAGACAGGTGCCACAGACTTTGTCGCGGATGTCTTGAAGAGGAAGAAACCGTGGAGCACGTGCTACTGCACTGTGGTGCCACAAGTAAGACCAGATTAAAGACAGGACTGCAGGAGCTCACAGAGTCATGCCCATCTTTTTCGACAATATCTGCCTACCCTTCGAGGATGCTCATGGAATGCTGCCGGCGACCCCCGGTCCTTCTCCGGGGTATTTCAAAGAGTTGGGCTGGTTAGGTTTGGGTCGGGGCAGTACCTCGGGGAGCAATGCACAATACACCCCAATGCGGGACGTCAGTGCGTAATTCCATTCATTCACTGTTTTTGTTTTGGCCGTGGGTTGCCAGCAGTATAATATTACCCCTCCTCTCATGCCCGTGGATGCAGTAAGAGCCTGCTAAGGGATGCTCTGAAAGATGAGCAGCAGCGTCTTCCGTGTATATCAAGAGGCCATGTATCTTCCCGTTCTCATGGAGATCCATAAGGGAGGCCATTGTTCAGTAGTGGACTTTTTACGGCTGAAATTCAGAATGATGATGCCTGTTTTTGTTTTATCGACAGTTATTCTATTGAACATTTTAATGTAAATAAAACGAATAAATGCCAAACGGTGTCTCAAGGGGAAATTTCATTTGGTTCAAGTTAGAGCGCGATGAAAAATGCTTCGCCCCACTTTCTGGGATTCCGTGCATAACTATGGCCGAATGTGTAGTCGGGCCACTGCTCTTTTAAGTTTACGTTCCCGCTTGGCTAAGTGAGATCGATTTAAAACTTGTTTTTTTGTCAAAACTGTTTTTAATTCATCGAAACAATAAAATTGTACAACGGACGGGTGCGATAAAATTATCTTATGGAGTTAGATAAAGAGTTACTCGTAGATAGTGAAATGTTGCAATAAGATAATTTTTTGAATTTTCAAGAAAAAATCGACATAAATGACCCTGATGATGGCGATGATGATGATGATTAGTAAGTAGGAGCGACGAATGATGAATAGTTCCCAAGATATTCATCTGTGGCAGACCAAGTCACACCATAAGGGTTTCTTTTTGCCATTTTGGTCCGGAACCCCATTACTGATTTATTTATTTCATTATATGCAATATTTTCGAGGTAATTATGCAGGTTTATTTGTGATCATGACGTGTGGAACTGCGTCGAAATATAGGGAAATCAAATAGTAAGTCTATTTGATTTCCCTATATTTCATGTCCATTCCCTATAATCATGGTAAATTTGCCGTAAATATTGCACATTATAATAAAAATAAATGATTAAACAAGCTTTAATCAATCGCATCCACATCTCCCAAAACCAGGTGCCACTAAAAGCCAGCGCACTAGAGTACCCAGTACTATTGAAATGCTGAGTGGTGACCTCTTTTGTTGTCATATTTTTTTATCGTATGTTCCTGTTATTTATGTGTATAACTGCTGTGACTGGAAATAAACGTTATTTTTCTTATTTTTATACTCTTATAAAACCGCACTATGAATACGGCCGTTTGAGAGACTCCAGAACTGGGACGAAGCATCTAATAACTGCACTCTTGTCTTTGTGTTGCTTAATATAAACACAAACATGCATATATTTGCATTTATATTGCATATGCATAAAATGGAGATGTGCGTATATTTAGATTTTACTTGCTTTTTTAGCATCACACGCCTCCACTTTCTATGCAACTGGGTTAGAACAAGGCGAGATATTCTGGCTATTCCTGAAGATATTAGCCGTGGAGAGCCGGCAGTAGAATGCCACCCCAACTCTCATGCCCGTGGATTCAGTAAGAGCCTGCTAAGGGATACCTCCAGAAGACTTAAATAGAAATCATTTATTTAATTTTTTTTTATAATTTTTACATCCCGATCTGCTCTGCCTGACCCGTCTGCGAAGCGTGGTGAGTATGGCAACATCCTTTCATGGAGATCCATGAGGGGTAGTTGCCATACTAACTACTCTTGGCAGGCGTGTTGGCGAGCACAGTACGGGATGTTGATAAACGGAAAGACGCTGCTGCCCATTCCGGAGGTATCCCTTAGCAGGCTCTTCTGCATCCAAGGGTATGAGATGAGGGGTAACATTCTACTACCGGCACCCCACGGCAAGCTTTATATAACTAGCAGTAACTAACTTTCATTAGAACCTCAAGCACGAATCAATGTTTGAGCGTTATTCTAAAATACTCTAATCTTTGGCAGTGTGTCTAGAAGAAGCAGAAGAAGAAGAAATAATACATTTATTGGACACACTCAGTAAACTTAAAAATAACTATAGTAAAAACACAAGACTTATTTCTAATTTTAGTCTAGGAGTACCTACCTACCCAGTTATATATTCTGCGACATACATAGGTAGTGACAAATAGATGGTAAGCAGCTCACTCAGCGGGTCAAAGCAGTATGAGTACTATTTCAAGAAGGGACCTAATGAACAAACCAGTTCACAAAGTTGTGTGAGTCCAAAGGGGCCTGACTCAGCATTATGCTCCCACACATAAGGAATGCTTGGAAGCGCTGGTTTTCCTTCCTTCCTTCCTTCAGTCGTATTCCTCAGTTACTGAGGGTCGTGACCACTAATGATTGACATTCGACTCTTGACGATGGAGCGCCATCTGGAACGGTCCCCGGCGATGTGTAGAGCCTCGTGTACGGGAGTGTCGAGTGTGGAGCGGATCTGGTCGCTCCATCGCATCGGACTACGGCCTCTTGTCCTTTTTCCTTCAATTTTGCCAGTAATCATGAGTCGTTCTAAATTATCGACTTTCTTTCTGGCAATGTGTCCGAAGTAGTCTAGGATTCTTTTAAGGCATATGGAAGATAGTCTGGTGGTAATCTTAAGCCGTTTTAGAATCGATGCATTGGTTTTGCGAGCCGTCCACGGAATCCGTAGCATTCGCCTCCAGCACCACATCTCGAAAGCATCAATGCGTTTGCGATCCTTTGCTTTCAAAGTCCATGTTTCAGCGCCATAAAGGAAGATTGAAAAAATGAGACTGTTAATGAGCTTTTTCTTAGTCCTGATGGAAATCTTGTGATCTTTCCAGATTTTATGGAGCTGAGACATGGCATTCTTAGCCATACCGATTCGCCTTCTAATATCAGCCTCACATGAGCCGTCGTGACTGATATTGGAACCCAGGTAGATGAAGTTTTTAACAATTTCTAGGCTCAATGCACCTCTGAGTTCCAATTTATTGGTTCGATCAACCACCATAACCTTTGTTTTTGCTTTGTTGATGGAAAGCCCCACCCCCTCGCTGACCGACTCTAGTTTGGCAAGCAGAGCCACCATTTCAACTTCATTTGCTGCTATAAGGGTGGTGTCGTCGTTTTCAGTCAGACCCAATTTATTATCTGACTCGGTAAAACATCATGTACCAAAATAAATAAATAAATATATATAAAAATTAGTGCATAATTAAATCTTACTAATAATAACTAATTAAATCTTACTAATAATTAATAACTAATTAAATTAGTCTACCATAAGTTGTCACTGTAAGTTCGCCTGCTGTCACTACAGTAGTAATAGTACGTTACAATGACATCTGTCTGTCTTGTATCTCATGGTAACATGGTAATTCTAAGAAAATGAAGCCCAAAATACAGTCGCTGTGTTTACTGCGTATTTTAGTACCAAACTATCCGCTAGAGGCACTGTACAAGTTTTCATATTCTTTTTTCATTTCATTCACATTCAAACTCATGGTAGACCTACAGTTCATAAAAGCATTATGAGAACATGCTATGCAAACCGATTACATAATTGAAATGTCGTGATTCCCTGAGCAAGCCGAGATAGTTGCCAGTTCAAATATTTAAACAAAGAGGTTTAATATGATGAAGCAGCCTGGACATGCAGTCTTGGTTGATTTATCTTGTTAAAATCTTCATTTTGAAACTCACGAGAGACAGTACTTTGCAAACTTTAGCGATCTGTTGACATAATTTTAAACTGATTAACGAGATTCTACTGCGTAATAACCTTATTTATTTTTTCCCGACGTTTCGAGTGCCCAGCTGGTCCATGGTCACGGGTAGACGGTTCTCAGGAGAGACATCCATATTAAATAGCGGGAATGTTCACGTACTTGCTATTGTGGTGGAGGCACCAACTGTTTCGAGGGTCGCGGAGGTGGCGGGTCGCGAGCCGAATTCACCCTGACGAAGGCCCTCGATAAGGGTCGAAACAGTTGGTGCCTCCACCAACAATAACAAGTACGTGAACATTCCCGCTATTTAATATGAATGTAATAAGTCACGAAAGTTACTATAGGAGAGACATCGCTCGGTATTTTAACTGACTTCAAAAAGGAGTAGTTTTTATGTTCGCTTGTATATTTCTTTTCAATGTATGTTCACATATTTTTTTATTCAAAAGCGTGCACTTCCGAGGTGGTCCTACCGGAATCAAGTCAGAAACTGACGGTGGAATTCCAGGGAAATACCGCGGACTGCCTTTAACGTTTAGCTATGGAATCCCTAGACTTCAGCTTGAAATCTCATGAAATATTCGGCCCCTAATTTCATAAACTATTTCGTTTTATAGAGTAAACGTACACTACGGTATCTTTTCATAATTTTTGTAGTAGTAGAACTTTTTGTGAAGAGTTCACCCGGGAAGTACTACCTTACCTATTTCTGCCGCCAAGCAGTAATGTCTCCATTGCTGTGTTCCGGTTGAAAGGGTAAGGGGCCCGGTGCAATGACGGGCACATGAGACCTCACAACTCTGTCTCAGGGTGACGGGCGCAATGCAACGCAGCGTTGGTAACGTGCTTAGTGAACGTGATCACCACGGCATTGCAGTTCTTAGAGGTTACCGCTTAATATCAGGTGGGCCTTCGTCTTGTATCGTCACTAAATATCAGAAAATCGAAAAAAAATATTATCATCATCATTTCAGCCGTAAAACGTGGATCTCCATTAGGCGTAGTTCCCATACTCACCACGCTTGGCAGGCGTGGTTGGCGAGCGCACTACGGGGTATTAATACACGGATAGACGCTGCTGCCCGTATTCCGGAGGTCTCCCATAGCAGGCTCTTACGGCATCTACGGGCATAAGAGGAGAGGTAACATTCTACAGCCGGCACCCCACGGCATATAATGAAAAAACTAATGGGTTTACTGCCCACTAAGGAGTTCCACCTCTCCATGGCTATTCAATTCAGTTCAATTCGTTTATTTCAGACATCAATAAATATTATAATACAAGAGAAAAAATAAGTTAGAGTGTCCATATTCGAGTGATACAAATTAAAAATTAAATACGAAATAAGCTATGTAGCATCAAACCAGTCCCAAGATACGAAATAAAATGTCAAGCTGCCTCAAAGTCTTTAGCATAAAGTTGTTTAACTGCACATCCTTAAACATGAGCGCACACTTTACAGCCTGACTGTACTTGCATTAAGCAGGTCTAAATTGAATTGTACGCAGCTGTACTAGCTCAGGAGATGGTTGTATTGTTAAAAACTTTATCAAGCTCCGCCGAAAAACGAATTGTAAGTGAAATGGCCTTTTAATTTTATCATCATCATAAATATTATAAAGAGGTAAAGTTTGTGATGTTGTAGGGGGTAATCTCTGGATCTTCTGAACCGATTTCAAAAATTCTTTTACTAATAGAAAACCACAGTATTTGTGAGTGTCATAGGCTATAAATTACCGCCCAACGAAGTGGGCACCGGGTCAGCTAGTTTTATCATATAACAAAAACAGAAACAGTCAGTAACCTCTAACTGCAGTAGAGACCTCAAGATGTAATGTTTTCAACCCCCGAGAAAAAATGGTTATTATAAGTTTGACCGCTATAATAAGTGTGTGTCTGTCTGAGGCACCGTAGCTCTGAAATGAGTGGACCGATTTGCATTCAGTTTTTTTTTATTTGAAAGCAGGTTGTCCGGCGGTGGTTCTTAAAACATGTTTTATTTTGATCTGTGTACGCAACTTTTATTAACTCTTGGATGACAAGAGTACCAGAATGATGATTCTGGTTAGTTGTTTACGACTAAATGTACATGTATTATATGGTCCCGAAATATACAAAAAAAAATTATATACTTCTATTCATAGTTATCGTACGAGTGTCTTTCTTGTCAGCTACGTTTGGAGTTGCAAGACATTAGTGGAGAGTTTATACTTATAATAATTCCATTCACCTTCACTTCTCTGTTTCTAATCACAAAACTTGAACAAGTCAAAAATAAAATAGGACAAGTGCGAGCTGAACTCGCCCACCGAAAGTTCCGTAGGTATATAGGAACATAATAATTATTATAAATTAGGTGATCTGATTTAGTAAATGTTTTAAAAATGCACAAAATGATTCTGTCACCCATCCAATTTATGACCGCGCGTTGATTGATGATTGATGATGATGCCTTTTATGATTCCATTGCAAATGTATAGTTTTTGGATTTTATATCTACAGTATAGGACAGAAGGTATATCACCTTGCCAAATTTCATAGTCTACGTGAAGTAAGTACCTTAGGAATTTTCATTGCTTTGAGAAGGTTAACTTAGAATATTGATTTTTTCACAGCTTATAGAGGATGTAGATTTAAGATGATTTATATAAATTATACAGATGTATATGGTTTTAATTTCAACTCGATACCTTTACACGTTCTCGAGATAAATTGTCATGGGAGACCGACATACAGACGGAAAACAAATGGTAATATTACTTGTATCAAGCAGGAAAAGTAAGTATTATAACTTTATATAGATAGGTAAAAAAGAGTACCTATATAATTAATTGGGGTGTAAGGGGTGCCAACTAAAATCTCTCGGCGCCCAGGCCAACCTCACCTGCCCGCGGTACACCCTGCCGACCAACAAACGAGGCTCTGGCAAAAACCCCACCAACCCGCACTGGACCAGCGTGGTGGGTTATGGTCCAAACCCCTTCCTTTATGAATGTACACTCATAGAAACAGGCCCCCAGTGCCCGGCGACTCCAGTGGGTTTACCGCCGATGACAGTGGGCAGGTGACCCCTGGAGCATGGGGCGCATACAATCTCCGGGTGAGGTCCAACTGTCAGACAACCACTGCTCGCCAAATTGATTCCGATAAATTCAACATTCTTACGTTTAATGTCAAGACACTTCGCACTGAAGAGCGCTTGGTCGAATTAGAGAACGCCTTACTTGATATTAACTGGGACGTAATAGGACTGTCAGAAGTCAGAAGAGATGGAGAGGAAATAGTAGAAAGAAACAACAATATATTTTATTATACGGGAAACAGCACCCGTCATTATGGGGTAGGGTTTTTAATATCCAAAAAGTGGAAAAATAACATAAAAGAATTAATTTCATATTCAGATAGACTAGCAGTGTTAAAGATTTATATAACAAATAAGAAATTCCTCACCATTGTTCAGGTATACGCGCCAACGTCCTCACACACAGATGTAGAAATCGAAGATTTTTACGACCTTCTTAACAAAGCATGTGATGAACACAGAGGAACTTGGACAATGGTTGTAGGTGATTTCAACGCAAAAGTCGGTCCCCGTTTAGATTCTGACAACAACAACATACTCGGCCCGTACGGATTGGGAACCAGGAACCAGCGAGGAACACGGCTATTACAGTTTGCTTTCGGACAGACTATGAGTGTTTGCAACAGCTACTTCCATAAAAAACCTCAACGTCGCTGGACCTGGTATTCACCTGATAAAATCACCAAAAACGAAATAGATTTCTGCCTTTCTTCCAATAGACAAATAATTAAAAATATCGACATATTTAACCGCTTCAAATTTAGTTCAGACCACCGGCCACTACGTGCTACTCTGAAATTTAACTTGAAAATACATCGGCTAAATATTATCAAAGGCACCATCAAGCGGTTGGATAAACTCAGCATTTTGCAAAATAAAGATAACTTCCTTCTAGAACTTAAAAATAATTTTGAAACACTCCCCATTGACAGTTCAAACGATATCGAAACTCAGTATATTAATATTAAAAATAGTATTAAGAAAGCAAGACAGAAAATTAAACTATGCTCGAATAAAACAAACAAATTAAGCAGTCATACTAAAATCTTAATCGAAGAAAGGCAACTACTAACTAAATACTCTCGTGATTATAGCCGCATAGATAGGCAGGTAAAAAGAAGTATCCGATAGGATATAAGAAACTATAATGTCACCTCTGTTCAAATTGCCTTAGAAGGCAACCGTAACTTGAAATCTGTAATTAGAGGCACTGAAGTAGGTAAACGTGTCATAAACAACTTGCGTGATAGTAATGGCGTAAGGCAAGGCGATAGGACACATATACTGAATATATGAACAGAATTTTATAAAAAACTTTACTCTGATCCCGCCAATTTTGATGGACTACAAGCCCCAATAGCGTACTCATGTTCCGAAAACGTAGAGCCGATAACAAAGTCGGAAGTACATCGAGCTCTGCTCAGCATGAAGTACAGCAAAAGTCCGGGCCATGATAATATCACCACAGAAGCTCTAAAAATTGGGGAACCAGCACTTATTTCACACATAACGCATCTTTTCAATTCAATATTAACTACAGGAACTTTTCCAAAAGATTTTTGTCATTCGAACATAATCTTACTTCATAAAAAAGGCGACAAGTCGGATATTGGCAATTATCGTCCTATTAGCCTTGTCTCTCACCTCTACAAAACCTTTATAAAAGTAATAGAATTTAGAATATCGGGAACTTTAGACCTTCATCAACCGGCAGAGCAAGCTGGATTTCGGCGTGGCCTCTCTACCACAGACCATCTACACGCGCTGAATCAAATTATAGAGAAGCATATAGAGTACCAGCTTCCTCTATACCTTGCTTTTATTGACTACTCTAAAGCAGTGGCGTAGCTAGGTAACCAAGGGCCCTGGGGCAAATTAAAAAATGGGGCCCCACTGCTATGTAAACTGATTCATCATCATCATCATTTCAGCCGTAAAACGTCCACTACTGAACTAAGGCCTCCTTCATGGATCTCCATGAGGGGTAGTTGCCATACTCACCACGCTTGGCAGGCGGGTTGGTGAGCGCAGTATGGGATGTTGATATACGGAAAGACGCTGCTGCCCATCTTCCGGAGGTGTCCCTTAGCAGGCTCTTACTGCATCCACGGGTAGG